>CM060949.1:210044534-210297913 GCA_030765055.1 Mantis religiosa | reverse complement strand
TCTTCAGTTGTAAGGTTTGCGGCAGTGAATAGCTTGAATATGATGGAAGCCAAGCTCCTCCAAGTCCTACTGTGAGCACAATGTGAAGTTTAAGCAGCTAGATTTAGGGAATTAATAACAGAGCAAAGCTCTCTCACTTTATACGCTGTCCTATTGCATAAACAGAACATCTTCTGACGCGTGTTAACATCCAGATTTGAAGCTTAAACCATAGTTAACATATGACTTTACTTCGGGAAAATAAACAGCTATGTTGCATAATTTTGGTTTCCTTTATTACGTACTTGGTACTATAAGTAGAAGAATTATTATATTCCTCTAAAAGTTAGAGATTTCACAAAAACGACATGATTTAGGACAGCCTATATTTATCAAGAAAAAGCTCTTTTAGGAATGTTGTGTCTGTATTGGTATTTAAATAAGCATTTTACAAGCAATGTGACATGAAGATTTTAAAAATGTTTCCTCATTCTAAACCACCCTTTTTATGTACACTAACAGTCAAAATTTTCATTCACGTATGAAGAAGTTAAATACTCTATTTTAATGTACAAACACGCCGTAACAATTAAAAAAAGACCAACAAAATTAATATTATCTCTCTCTGGTATTTAGTACAATACAGTATGGTTTAGATTTTGGCTTCATCTAAGTAACCACTCTTGTACTCTCAAAACCGCTGCACAAATTCTTGGCATTCTGAAGAAAAGATTGTGCAGTGATTTTTGCAGATATTCCAGTCCAATACGTCTGTAAATTATTATATATATCTCCAACCTTTAGGTGACTTCAGTTTTCTCACTTTCCTGTCAAGTTCGTGCCATAAGTATTCCATGAGATTTAAATGAGGTGACTGACTAGGCCAAACCATATTTTCCCAGTTGCCCACATTGCTCATTCTTTTGATATACTCTTTGTACAACTTAGAAGAATGTTTCGGATCATTTTCCTGCTGTTGAATAAATCCACGAGTAATTCGTTGGTCGGTTCTTAGCTGGACAGGCTCTGCTCCCTGGTGGAGGACACTTGAACTTCTTCTGCACGTTCTAAAGTACTTAATTCTACTGATCTATGAGAACAACGTAATACGAGGTTTCACATGACTTTAGCTTATGACAGCAGTTTCTATTTACTCATGTCGACCATGTGCAGGTGGTCGGATATGTACTTTTGCTGACTAAAGTAATCTGAGTCACCTAGATGCCGAATTGCAGTTAGGATGTTTTGAGAAATATGATTATGCTTAGACTTTCTTGGGAAACGTTTAAGTAGCTGTTTATAAGGCTGGAATGCCGATTTGTCATTTGGACGCCATATTGGAAGTAACAATATGTAAAAGACTGCGCATTTTCGCAGTCTTCGGTGATCCTATTTTCGTTCTTTAAGAGGTGACACTGGGTTTAGAATTAAGGTCGTCATGCCCCAGCCCCTTAGTGGTGGTTACTCCACACGTCGCATCCTCAATCATACACGATATACATCTCCAAGGTAAACCAGCATGGGTCTTTTTTTTTTGGTCTTTTACGTCCTCCAACGTTAAGTCATATCGGACGATGAATGAATTGGGTGAAATGATGCTCAAATGAGTCCAGGGTCTAAGGAGCTCAGAGTTACCCGACATTCGTCTTGAAGGATAAGGGAAAACCCCGGAAAAACTTATCCAGGCAACTCACCTTGACCGACATTCGAACTCGGGAACTCTTGAACGTGTAATTGTTATCATTATTTCACCCCTAAGGCTCTTCAAGACTTTGGAGGTACCTAGTGCTCCAACTTAATAATTATTATATAGTAATTTGTAATTTATTTATCATTTCTTCTTTACGTCATCAAATGTAAATACAAAATCAAGATTACAATTATAAAATCTATACTGGAAAACGCCACATATTCCTAAATCCATGTTCTTTGCCATTGAATTCCTTCCCCGTACACCTAACCCTAGGTTTTTGTGTATTGGAGACCCTATACTCCTTTTTACACATTTTGCCATTTCATTTATTCTAATCTACATTTTTCTCTTAATTGTTCTTCGACATTTCTCTTTACCTTTTCCTAAATAAATCCCTATATTTCTCCTGTTCTTTTACCCTTTTAAAGACAAAATTTTTCGAATTTTCACTTCGCCCCCCAAATTGTTCCATTTACGTAGGCTCTCTCCATATCTTTGTTTTACTACAGTATAATATACAATGTAAGTCTGCAGTCTCTTCTCCACACAATGGACATTTATCTAGCTCCCTATCTTGAGCCGTACCTTTCATGTACTGGCCCAAGCAAAACCTTCTCACCTTAACTTATTACATATGTCTATATATCCTTCCCTCCCCCAGGTCGTTTTTATTTCTCTATACAGCATGTTACAAAAAGTTACGGCCAAACTTTCAGGAAACATTCCTAACACTTAAAGAAAGAAAATATGTTATGTGGACATGTGATCGGAAACGCTTAATTTTCATGTTAGAGCCCATTTTAATATTTCTCTTTAAATGTAAATTGAAATCATTCTTGTAGACAATTGTCAAAATACCCCATTGTTTCGTTTGTATGTACTGTACTTCCTCTATTCACTGCCAGTTGGCCCAATTGAAGGAAGGTAATGTTGACTGCAGTGCTTGTGTTGACATGCGACACATTGCTCTAAAGTACTAGCATCACGCACATCAGTACTTAGCATCAACTGGTTAGTGTTCATCACGAACGTGGTTTTGCAGTCAGTGCAATGTTTACAAATGCGGAGTTGGCAGATGCCCATTTGATGTATGGATTAGCACGGGGCAACAGCCGTGGCGGGGTACGTTTGTATCAAGAGAGATTTCCAGAACGAAGGTGTCCCGACAGGAAGACGTTCGAAGCAATTGATCGGCGTCTTAGGGAGCACGGAACATTCCAGCCTATGACTCGCTACTGGGGAAGACTTAGAACGACGAGGACACCTGCAATGGACGAGGAAATTCTTCGTGCAGTTGACGATAACCCTAATGTGAGCATCAGAGAAGTTGCTGCTGTACAAGGTAACGTTGACCACGTCACTGTATGGAGAGTGCTACGGGAGAACCACTTGTTTCCGTACCATGCACAGCCTGTGCAGACACTATCAGCAGCTGATTGGCCTCCACGGATACACTTCTGCAAATGGTTCCTCCAATAATGTGCCAATACTCATTTCAGTGCAAATGCTCTCTTTACGGATTAGGCTTCATTCCAACGTGAACAAATTGTAAATTTTCACAATCAACATTTGTGGGCTGACGAGAATCCGCAAGCAATTGTGCAACCACGTCATCAACACAGATTTTCTGTGAACGTTTGGGCAGGAATTGTTGGTGATGTCTTGATTGGGCCTCATGTTCTTCCACCTAAGCTCAATAGCGAACGTTATCATGATTTCATACGGGATACTCTACCTGTGCTGCTAGATGGGCCTTCACAAGTACGACATATGTGGCTCATGCATGATGGAGCTCCTGCACATTTCAGTCGAAGTGTTCGTACGCTTCTCAACAACAGATTCGGTGACCAATGGATTGGTAGAGGCGGACCAATTCCATGGCCTCCACTCTCTCCCAACCTCAACCCTCTTGACTTTCATTTATGGGGGCATTTGAAAGCTCTTGTCTACGCAACCCCGGTACCAAATGTGGAGACTCTTCGTGCTCGTATTGTGGACGGCTGTGATACAATACGCCATTCTCCAGGGCTGCATCAGCGCATCAGGAATTCCATGCGACAGAGGAAGGATGCATGTATCCTCGCTAACGAAGGGCATTTTGAACATTTCCTGTAACAAAGTGTTTGAAGTCACGCTAGTACGTTCTGTTGCTGTGTGTTTCCATTCCATGATTAATGTGATTTGAAGAGAAGTAATAAAATAAGCTCTAACATGGAAATTAAGCGTTTCCGGACACATGTCCGCATAACATATTTTCTTTCTTTGTGTGTGAGGAATGTTTCCTGAAAGTTTGGCCGTACCGTTTTGTAACTACCTATATAATCTCAGTGAGCTTTTGTCACTTGTATTGGGGAAAATGTCTTGTCTGTCAATATCCTCTAATCTTAACTTAACTTCTTTCCAGAAGCCTCTATACCCATCCAGAATATCCACCTATCTGATCCAACACGTCATTCATTTTATGTACTCAAGAGCCTCCCCAGTTACTTCTCATTTGAATATAAAAATATTCTTTAGTTATATTGCCAACTTCCAAGTTAGTGATTTTGTATAAATATTTCATTGCCCTTGACAAGTTTTAATTTTAGTAGAATGCCTGCCCAGTTTCAATTGTGCTGCCCCATTAGGTGATGCTCTCGGTAATCCCAATATATATTTACAAAAGGATCTATGCACTCTATCAATATCTCTCCAAGCCTCATCTACTCCCCAAACCTCTGATCCATGTATTATGTAATAAATTGGCATATTATAGAATATTGCTCCTACTTCGCTGTACCTCCTGTTCTACCATCTGACTTCCTTATTCTTCCAGGTATGTTCCTAATTACTGAGTTCATTCTAAACATTTGGTGGTTTGTTAACTCCTTACATTCTTACATACTATCAGGTATAATATTCCTACTGTCATCCATGCTATACCTTCTCTTCCAGTTTTGTCACAATGATCTATATATTTTTCCCTACCACATTCTGTGCTACAATGGAGGCTAGGGAGCACGTGGGAGAAAGATAAGAGTGAAAGGGAAGATAGCGATGTCTGGGGTAAGGAGCTGTAAATATAAATTACCAGATATGTCAGTAAAGTGGCATGAAAGAATCTATGAAGCAATAGTAGAATCAAAAATGACATATGGTGTGGAGGTGTGGGGGGCAATGAGATAATAAATCATGTTGAACACACATATGAACAGTTCTGTAAAGAGATACTAGGTTTGAATAAGTCAACGCCAAATGGAGTAGCTAGAGTGGAAGACCTTGCAGGAGTGGGGTAGTTGTAGAAAGATGTTTAAAATATTGATATAGCTGTATAAAAAAGGATGATGATAATACATTAAAGATCTGTCTAGAACATCAGAAGAATTCAACATGTAAGAACAGCTGGTGGTCAGAGCTAGAGAGAACGCTCGTCAAAATAAAGAAGGGGGATATCTGGTATGAGAGTGAAAGAAATGTAAAAGGTTTTTGGACAATTATTAAGTATAGGATAGAGGACATTGATAGACAAGTGACATAGGGAAATCTGATAAGTAAGAAATTACTAATATGTATACCTGAAAATAAAGACAGAATGGGGAAGGGAAACATATGTAGACATATGTGATAGATATATGAGAGGGAGGGTTTAGCTTGGTTTCGAACAGGAGCCATATTGAGAGGGGGTTCACCAAAGGAGTGCATTCTATGTGAAAAGAAAATAAGTTTAGAACATTACGTAGTGGAGTGTAAAGAAATTGAAAACTGAAGGAAATTAATATAGGATAAGAACTGGGATAATAAACGGGCTTACGTAGTAACAATAAAAATGCTTACGTTGAAAAGAGAGAAAAGATTAAGGGAGGTGGGGAAATTTGCTGACAAAGTCAAAGAGAAATGGTTGAGAAGGGCGAGGAAATAAGAGGTAGAGAAATGGAAGACACAATCAGAACATTAGTTCAAGGTCGTATAAGGGCTATGATAGAGGTAAACGGCCAGGGAGCCAACATCATTAGCAGCCAGGAATATAAGAAGCTGACAAATTAAGGGCGCGCCGTGGCTCAGTGGTTAGACCACTTGGCTCTCAGCAAGGCGGCCCGGGTTCCATCCCAGGCGACCGCAAAGTGAGATTTGTGGTGGACAACACGGCACTGGGGCGGGTTTTCTCCGAGATCTCCGGTTTCCCCCGCCATCTCATTCCACCAGTGCTCCATCTTCATCTCATGTATCATCAGTGTCACCGCCTGCGGTGCCGTATTAGTAAAAGCGGGCGTTAAACACTACACCTGACGCTACACACACACACAGCTGAGAAATTATAAAATTTCACAGATTTCTTTTCTTCTATACTTTCCCATATCTCTATCGTATCTATGTCTTGAACTCTAGTTCTCACTTCCTTCCAAAAACCGCTATGATTTATCTCCTCTGCTCCATAAATCTCTCGTGCCTATCTTCGTTACCATTCTTTCCAATTCCGACCATCAACTGTTTGTGTTCTTAATCCTTTTCCGTTATTAGCAATTCTTGAAGCAGTGAAATGGTGCAACGACTTACAATGTACCGCTTGCCTTTACAGTGACTCACAAGTAGCAATTGCAGCTTTGAAAGATTCGAAAAGCAGCAGTCCTATTGCAGCTGAAATAAGAAGTTCTCATCTGTGTATTAAATGGGTCAGAGGACACGTAGGGATTGCCAGAAATGAACGTGCAGATGAGCTAGCAAAGAGAGCTGCGACTTCAGATCTTCCAGAGACTTACACTCTATGCCCTATTTCTTATGTGAGGCAAACATTAAAGGAGATTATCATGAACGACTGGAATGAATACTGGTTAAAAAGTGATTGTGGTGCTTTGACTAAGCATTTATATTTCCCAACAGTTTCTGACAGACATAAATGTAAATTCGTTAATCCTAACTATGTTCTCACTCAATTCTTAACTGGACATGGCAAATTTTCAGCTTACTTATTTCGATTCAAAATCAAATCCACATGTCATTGTATTTGTGGAAATCATCTTCAAGATGTCCTTCACATTTTATTGGATTGCCCGTTTTACTGTTTTGAAAGATACGAACTTTAATTATTGCTTCAATCCTTATGTTACACTTTCTCAAAACCACTTACACATATTTTGATGAATTACAAAACTTATCAATATTTCATGGCTTTCTTAAGCAAAATATTTCTTAAGTAAATGATTCATCTTGATCTTTACTGTTTGTCAACTTGATATTGAATTTGTTATGTTTTTGTAAATTGTATTGTATTCATAACTTTGTAAACTATATTCATAATATTGTCACGGACTGTATTAATTTACTCTTTGACTCAAGTGATAGGTGATGTCACTCCTTCCCCTCCTTGATGACTGCAGAGTAGTTTTTAGGCGATACTCTCTGTCTCTAGTGTTGCCCACTGATGGGTTAGGATGTATCTGTAGGCAGCTCCGCTTTTGGGCAGGTAAACGGCCGTTATGGAAGTCTATTGTAAATCTGTTTGTTGTAGTAAATATTCTTATTAAGTGAATTCCACTTTTAATTAGCTTTACCCTACCTTTTTACTAATGAACCATTATAGAAAAGATCCCATCCTCTCGCTAAAGCATGTAGTTCTGCTCTCAGTGTTTGCTCCCGAGTGTTCGACCTGACCACGTGTTCCTTAATTATTCACAAAGTAAGAACAGGTCGTCACATACTTTTAAAAAAATTATACACGGCACCTAACACCAATATGTGACGACCTGTTCTTACTTTGTGAATAATTAAGGAACACGTGGTCAGGTCGAACACTCGGGAGCAAACACTCAGAGCAGAACTACATGCTTTAGCGAGAGGATGGGATCTTTACTATAATGGTTCATTGGTAAAAAGGTAGGGTAAGGCTAATTAAAAGTGGTATTCCCTTAATAAGAATATTTACTACAACAAACAGATTTACAAAAGACTTCCATAACGGCCGTTTACCTGCCCAAAAGCGGAACTGCTTACAGATACATCCTAACGCATCAGTGGGCGACACTAGAGAGAGAGAGAGAGTTTCGCCTAAAAACCACTCATCCAGTCATCAAGGAGGGGAGGGAGTGACGTCACCTACCACTTGAGTCAAAGAGTAAATTAATACAGTCCGTGACAATATACCTTTAGGTAAAATAGGGATCAAAAATTGGATAATAAATAAATGAATAAATAAATAAATAAATAAATAAATAAATAAATAAATAAATAAATAAATAAATAAATAAATAAATAAATAAATAAATAAATAAATAAATAAATAAATAAATAAATAAATAAATAAGTAAGTAAGTAAGTAAGTAAGTAAGTAGGTAGGTAGGTAGGTAGGTAGGTAGGTAGGTAGGTAGGTAGGTAGGTAGGTAGGTAGGTAGGTAGGTAGGTAGGTAGGTAGGTAGGTAGGTAGGTAGGTAGGTAGGTAGGTAGGTAGGTAGGTAGGTAGGTAGGTAGGTAGGTAGGTAGGTAGGTAGGTAGGTAGGTAGGTAGGTAGGTAGGTAGGTAGGTAGGTAGGTAGGTAGGTAGGTAGGTAGGTAGGTATTTAGGTAGGTAGGTATGTATGTAGGTAGGTAGGTAGGTAGGTAGGTAGGTAGGTAGGTAGGTAGGTAGGTAGGTAGGTAGGTAGGTAGGTAGGTAGGTAGGTAGGTAGGTAGGTAGGTAGGTAGGTAGGTAGGTAGGTAGGTAGGTAGGTAGGTAGGTAGGTAGGTAGGTAGGTAGGTAGGTAGGTAGGTAGGTAGGTAGGTAGGTAGGTAGGTAGGTAGGTAGGTAGGTAGGTAGGTAGGTAGGTAGGTAGGTAGGTAGGTAGGTAGGTAGGTAGGTAGGTAGATAGGTAGATAGGTAGATAGGTAGATAGGTAGATAGGTAGATAGATAGATAGATAGATAGATAGATAGATAGATAGATAGATAGATAGATAGATAGATAGATAGATAGATAGATAGATAGATAGATAGATAGATAGATAGATAGATAGATAGATAGATAGATAGATAGATAGATAGATAGATAGATAAATAAATAAATAAATAAATAAATAAATAAATAAATAAATAAATAAATAAATAAATAAATAAATAAATAAATAAATAAATAAATAAATAAATAAATAAATAAACCTTTTCTGTTGCTTCATGCACAATGCAATAATTTGCCTTTCTGCCCTTTAATACACTTACACCAGAATTTCAATATTCTCTCTTTTATTATTATTCCTCTACAATATATACGCAGCTCTAGTAATGCCACTTCTGTTGGTGCTTCTGATTTATTAATATCTTCTATAAATTTCTTTAAAGGAGTACTAAGTAAATTTTTCACACTATATTCCTAGTGAATAGATTTATATCGTATTTTTTTAAATAAATTTTACAATTTTTTTGAAGATTGTGGGGTAATATGTAACGGTTTAATATATATTTTCTGTCCTGTTGCTATCCATTAACTTATTTTAATTATATTTTCATCTATTAAGTTATAGATACATGTCCGCGAGTGTGCTTCCTTTTCGAATGCCAGAATTGGTAGGCAATGGTGACTGTGGGCAGGTATCGTTATGACTGTATAATTAATCACTCAGCAAATGCTGCCTCTTGCATTTGAACGCGGCATTAAGCCGTCTGTGTACCTGGTAATTTCCGCCATTACAGCTGTAGCAATTTGGCGCCCTTCGAAAGGCTACGTTTATGCGTCCTTAATGATGTGGTTATGCTTGTGCCTTTATGTTCCAGAAGACTCTCTCGCCTGCAATCACGTCGGAAAACACGACCAACTCTCTGAACTTGATAAAGGAGGTAAGCATTCTGTCAGCAACAAGTACCTTCTCTCGTTATTCTGGGAACACTGGACAAATACTCATATTTACGAGCCGTGCCTGTAAAATAAGTTGTCCAATCTTATTTATAATAGAAAAGATGTTTATTGTCAATGTATGTTACATTGATGGAAAGGCGGAACTTACAGCTATTTTTCAACGTAATCACCATTGCGACCGATGCACTTTTGCGTGCGCTGTGGCAGTTTTTGTATACCTTTGTCATAGCACTCTCCTGCCAAGATGCACATGTAGCGCTCAACCTCGTTTTTCAAATCATCGTCGGTCTGGAAATATGTTCCACCCAGGTGTTACTTCAACTCAGGAAACAGATGATAATCATTAGCTGCTTAGTCTGGACTGCAGGGGGATGGGTGTGGATGTCCCATCCGAACTGTGCCAGGAGATCAGCCGTTACATGTGCAGTATGGGGACGAGCGTTGTCGTGATGAAAAATCACTCCCCTCGTCAGCATTCCCCTCCTTATATTTTGAATGGCACGTCGCAATCTTTTAAAGCCTCACAGTAGCTAGCAGCGTTTACTGTTGTGCCAGTAGGCATAAACTCGCACAACAATACACATTTCCTGTCCCAGAACACACTGGCCATCACTTTGCCGGCAGAAAATGTCTGTTTGAGCTTTCGCGGCTTCGGCAAATTCAAATGCCGCCACTGACAAGAACGTTCTTTGCTTTCTGGTGTTGTGTAGTGCACCCAGGTGTCATCGCCAGTGACAATTGAATCCAACAATTCCTCGCCCTGTTCTGCCTAGCGCTCCATAAATCGGTCGTCCGCTTCAACACGTTGCCGTTTATGGTCTTTGGTGAGCATTTTGAGGACACACCTCGCACACACCTTGCGATAATGCAAATGTTCGGTCAAAATCTTGTCACTGACTTAATGGATAAGTTCGCACAGCTCGCGAACTGTCACACGCCGATTTTTAAGCACTTCTTGCTCCACTTTTGCAATTGTTTCAGCTGAAACCGAAGGCCGACCAGAACGCTGTTCGTCATGGACGTCTGTACGTCCGTCTTTGAACTCTCTGACCCACTTTCACACGTTTTTGACGTCCATACACTGTGGTCCATAGACTTCGGATATCTGTCAATGAATTTCAGTAGGGGTAGTGACCTTGGCACTAAAAAAAAAAAAAAAAAACGAATCACTGCACGCAACTCGCCCTTGGCGGCGGAAGTGATAGAAAGCTCCATCGCAAACGGCTGCCCAGCCAAGACTAATGGTTGTTGTGGTGGGGATTTGAAGGGGTGAAAACCAAGCTACACGCCAGTGTTGCCGAATCTCGCGAAATAGCGTTCCTCACGGCTCCAGCGCCTTGGAGACATTATTTTACGGACATGCCTCCTATGTCTTTTTGTTGTAATTTACGCTCTTTAACGGTAAGTCATATCGGATGATGAATGGAAGAGGTGAAATGATGCTGAAATGGGCCCGGAGTCCATGGAGCTTAGAGTTACCCAACATTCGTCTTTTAGGATAAGGGAAAACTCCGGACAAAGCTTATCCAGGTAACTCACCCTGACGGTGATTCGAACTAGGGACCTCTTGAACGTGAGGCAGACACGCTACCATCTACATTACTGGGGAGGGCATTTATGTCTTATACAAGAATGGATGTTTTATTCCAGTCATGTAAAAGCTCTTCTTACACACGCTTTTTCCTCTGCCTACTTCATGTTTTGTAATAGTTGTGATACAGCAATTATGGGTCAACTAAATAAATTATAGCGTATGATAAAATTAAATACTTATATGTTACGTGTAAAATAGGAAGTGCTTTAAAGTTATAACACCTCCTATTTTCTTTTCTCACAAAGTAATCACAAGAAAAATGTGAAACTTGTGTCATTTCTCAACGTAATCTCCCTATAGCCGTACACATATTTCATAACGTCGACGTCATGATTCCATGGCCGCTGCGAACGCTTCTTTAGGAGTGTGTTTTGACTACTGGAAAATGAGACAATAGCGGCACGATCACAGTCCGGCCGCTCTCTCTTCGGCTCTGACGTTTGTTGGCTGCAGGAGGTGGAGGGGAAAGGTTAATAGTACCAACATATAATAATGAGTAATTGAACCCATATCGTCAGAATAATCTTTATGATGAGAGTATAGGAATCTATTAGCTTCAAAACATTGAAATCCAACTTGTAATTTCATTATCATTCAAGATATTCTTTACAACATCACTCTATTCGAATATTTCGTTCACACCTTTCACGTACACCAACTGCTTCTGTTGGCGGTACTGGGAGTCTGTACATCCGGCGTCGTGGTCAAGAAGTTAAAACTGTCTGCTAGCGCCAATCAGCATTGTCGCTGCTGGGCGTGGCTTGCAAATCCAGCACCGTGCTGCCGCTGCAATTTTGTGTGGACCACGTGGCTTTTAGTTGCTTTTGGTTCCCGCGATGGTGGTTTGTTTAATTTGTTGTGTGTGCGTGAATTCCGATTTGTAGAGTCTGTCAGTCTTATTATTATCGCTACTATAGTAATATGGCTACTGGTTCGTCAGAATTCAAGAAAAAAATCGGCTCTTATAAGATCCAAAGCCGTGAATTTATATTCAATCTACGTGAGTACTTCGAGAAGGAACGGGACAATGGTGGACCTCTACTACCTCTTAAAGTCTGTTTAGTTAACGCGTGTGCACGTCGGCCTCTGCCTTTGACGAACCCTTATAATCGTTTTACAACCCCCGAACCTTCTTCTCCCAGATCTTTCTGCAAGGTTGCCACCTTTCTCGATACGTCGTAGGTGTCGTACGAGGTTTCGTCTAAATAAATTATCTTATGTCCATTACTGCGAACTTCCTTAGTTTTGACACACACACACAAACACACACACACACACACACACACACACACACACACACACACACACACACACACAAACACACACATCGCCAAGCTACAATTCTACTGGATTCCATAATAACCCTTATCTTATCAAAGTGCAGTATTTGAAGTCCAGCTCCTTTAGGATGTCGCGCAAAGTGCAGTGCCCATAAGGAAAATCACACATTTCTTGCAAATGTACAACCAATTCCTCTAAGGTGGGTGCTCTCCCTTTTGCATAGAATCTATAAATTTCTCGACGAATTAAGTCGCGTGTGAAATTATCTACTTTAGAGAAACGTTTCCTTTTGTTTTTCACACTTGATCGGCGTTTTTGGTATTCCTTTCGTCACAATATTTCTTCCTGTATTTCTGTGACTACCCAGAATTTATCATCAGGTTCATTGCATGACCCCTTACCAAGATTATTTTTCAGCACATATTTATATATGTTCAAAACAGACGCTTGAATTTGCTTAGAAACAGTTCCCGTTAAACTTTTTTTTTAAGGCTTTTCCAGTAATATAACTCGGCCCAGTTATTCACTGTGTCTTCACTTTGATTATTTTCATGCGACTGAAAGTTATCTACTACTTCATTTGCATTTATCACTGCATTTTCCTCCTATGGTCTCCACATTGTGACACACAACGAATTTCTGCACGTAATGAAACAGATCAACTGGAAGTTGGAACTTTGGCAACTGAGACTCCACGTGGAGTAGACATGCGACTGTCACTTCGAGAAAATCAGGGTTGCTATTGGTCCTCAACGACAGTGGTCCATTTCTGAAGTGTGGAAATAGATTTATGACGGTCATTAGTGGGCGGTAGGCTCAGGTTCCTTTGACTCCGAACTGCACATGCGTTAACTGAACAGACTTTTCCAAGGTGCTGGACAGCGTTTGTGACGCCTTGAAGGTGGGAAAAACCACCGTTAAGAATGTGACCAAGGAAAAGTGCCCAGCTGATTTAAGTTCGCCGTCTGCATTTCTGCGTACACCGGGGAAGCAAAGGCAACGAGGCAGCCTTAAAGCTTCACTAGATGCTTTTCAAAAGGATGCAATAAGGCGACATGTATATCAATATTTTATGAGCAAGGAATTTCCCACTCGTGCGAAGTTGCTGTGTTCTTTAAAGGAAGCTGGCTTATTCGATGGCGGAAAAACCAGCCTAAGTGCTAAAAGAACTAGGTTTTCATTTAAAAAATTTTCTTGGAGGAAAGCTTTAATGGGAAGAAGTTACATTGTTGAATGGAGAGGCATATTTTTGCGGGAAATTCTGAAAAGCAATCCCGAAAAGGTGGCATGGCTTGATGAAACGTGGGTAAATGCAGGACACACTAAGACAAAGGCATGGACAGATGACACTATTGCAGCAACAATGAAAGTGCCAGTTGGAAAAAAAAGCAGACTGATTTTGCTCCATGCTGGTGGTGTACGTGGTTCTATTCTAGGAGCAATGCTCTTATTCAGATCAAAGTGCTATCTGCAAATGCGTTAAATATTTAAAATACACATGTTCCTCTGCTTGAAAATCCCGCTAAAGAACTGGCAACAGCGCGCTTCCCCCTCTCGAGAACTGTCAGAGCCGGAGATAGAGCGGCCGGACTGTAGTGAATCTGCGACCACGAAGAGCGTCTTTCGTGGTGCGGCAAACCCGCAAACCAGAGTTAAATTGATTGGGTTCTAATTGGAGCTATCAGTTCTCTTATCCTCAGGTGAATGGTTGTAGGAAATGGATTTTGGTTTTTGTTTGCTACTCAGTTGTATTAATAACACTTTAGTTCGTTGCAAAATTATTTATTTTAGCTCTTACTAAGTTTTTTTTTTTTATCCTGATTGACTCGTATCAGTGACCACCGTTAGTAAAATTCCTAACATAAATTCAATTTTACTTGAAACCCTGGATTACTTGTTTAAGGATACTTCCGCGCGGTTTCTATTTCTTCTTTATACGACGACTACTTTGCTCTAATAAACTTCTAATGCTGCTTCCACTTACGCTGGTTGCGCTATTCTTAACTTTCCTACATTTCGGACTTAAAAATCTTCGCTTCTCTTCTTAACGCGCATGAACACGTCCTTCCTTTCGTAGTATCACCTTTTAAGTAAATTTTTCTTACTTCACGATTCAGTTCCAACCTTATTCTGATACTCTCTCTAACTTTATCAGATGACCAAACTAGCCTACGCTTCTCAAATGTTCCATTATTATTGGTTTCTCATTTATTTCGAGTTCTTGCATTGGTTTGCAAAACTCATTTAACTCATTGACGGTCAGCCCACCCTGAGTTGGGGAACGCCTAACCTGGGCTCTCTGTAACGGTAAAGTCTGTCTACTCAACGCAAGTGCACGGCGGCCGCTTTCTTTGAGGAACCCTCATAATCGTTTTACAACATGGACCCTCCTCCTGGCGGTCCTCTCTACAAGGTTGCAACATTTTAACATCACCGTCTTGCATCTAATGGAACAGAACAACTGGAAGTTGGAACTTTGGCAACTGAGACTCCACGCGGAGTAGACATGCAACTGTCATTTTCAGAAAACCGGGGTTGCTATTGGTCCCCAACGTCAGTGTTCCATTTCTGAAGTGTGCAGATAGATTTATGACGGTCATTAGTGGGTGGAAAGGTCAGGTCCTTTGAGGTCCCTTTGAGTGGGAACTGCACACACGTTAAAAAAAACAGACTTTACACATCGTTATCAAATCAGCGAAGTATATCCCTTTAGCGTTCATGCTCCACCGCATTTTAAACACTTTTTTGTCCCAACAAATTCCTGGCTGGTAACTATTCTATAGTTGTAGGACATTGAACCTTTCCTTGCACAAAGAGAGTAACGATCCTCCATTCCTGTCTCTCCGAAGTGTGCAGATTTTTAAAATAATATTTTCTCTTCCTTGCCTGGATGCTAGTATCTATGTTATATTACATTATATTCTTCCCTTCTTATTCTTTAACTCAACCACTATTTTAATCATTACTCAATCCATTTTGATTTCATATTAATATAACCAGATTTTTATATTAGTTTAGCAAAGCATTTTCATTAATTTATCTTCTTTTTAATTATTTCATTTCAATTAATTAGCGCCTCCTAATCCGCTGCCTGACACTGCGGTTACAGTGGGACACAGCAAATGCTGCTAGGAGCCAGGTTAGGTGAGTAGGGAGCATGAGCAATCACTTCAAAGTTGTTGCCAGGAAGAAACTCCTAGAAGACACTTTTCAGATCTTAATGCAGGATTATGTGCACTGATCCCACGGAAATGCTAATTTTGGAGGCGTTGTCTGCAACGCTCAATCGGTGATCTTCCAAAACAAGGTTCTCCATTCGCTGGATCATATCGACAAACCGGCTGGTGCGAGGCCGTGACTGTCTTGGTTTGTGTCACTTGATGTGTAACCCTTGTAAATTAATAACCATTTCCATAACAACTATTTGAAAATTCAGTCAAATGGCACGGAATATCACAAATATTTTTTACTCCTTAAAAATGTGTTTGACATAAACTGTGTATTTTAAAAAAGTGAGCATTTCTTATGTAGTACACCTTTGTCTGACTCACGGTTTCCGAATGTAGAGAACTTCTGAGGACATTCTCAGCAAATTTAAAGAAACACATTTCATTTGTGAAGAAATATCTTATGTGACAATTTAATCAAAATCGTTAAAGACTAATAAAACCAAATTTTTCGAAGAAATTTCCATGTTAAGGGAAGACTACGAGGGAGGGTTCTCCTTTGATAATTTCTTGTCACTTCTTTGGAAGAAATTCTCCTACTCTTAAAATAAAAATAAATCACAGCTATAAATTGAATTGTAACCAATTTAGGGGGAAAACAAAACAATTGAAGTAATCCACCTAAGAATAGTGTGACGAGTTATGCAAATGTTATGTAAGTTTTGTTGGCGATAAAATAGAAGGGTAAATAGGATAAAAAAGCTAATGTACTTTTAACTGCTAAATACGGATAGAAAAATATTTTATCAATAACTAAAATTACTGTAATAGTCATTAATAATGTAACATATGAACTAAAATACCAAATGTTGTATTTTAATAGAGTCAACATGAAAAATTCAATGCCATGGCTGGGATTTGAACCACGGATCTCCTGGTTTCCGTCCAGTTGCTCTTACCCTTTGAGCTACCATGGTCAACTTGCCGTCCTGACATTAAATTCTCCATTTGACTCGTATATTTCCCCGGTAGACCACTAGGGGCTCTCGTATCCGAGATACACCGTTTGTGGCGACTTACTATTTTAAGTACTTGAGTCCCAGGCTTCATCATTTAGCTCTTATTATTTTAGTTAATTGATGGAAATTAATAATTTCTTCACACTAGCTGTATATAGGCTAAGGTTTTTGATAGATAATCAACATCAAAAAATCAATGCGATGGCTCGGAATTGAACCACGGATCTTCTGGTTACCGTCCAGTTGAGTCAAATGGAGAATTTAATGTCAGGATGGCGCGTTGGCCATGGTAGTTCAAAGGTTAAGAGCAACTGGACGGAAACCAGGAGATCCGTGGTTCAAATCCCAGCCATGGTATTGAATTTTTCATGTTGACTCTATCAGAAACCTTAGTCTATATACGGCTAGTGTGGAGAAATGATTAATTTATAGAAATTAATTGTTCTTTCACACTGGCCGTGTGTAGGCTAAATTGTGGAAACGTATCGGCACGTTGGCCATAGTACCTCAATGGTAGAGCGGCTGGACGGAAACCAGAAGACCCATGGTTCAAATCCCGGCTATGGCATTGAATTTTTTAGTCTGACTCTATGTTTCCACAATTAAGCCTACACACGGCCAGTGTGAAAGAACAATTAATTTCCATTAACTGACCTAATAGTGGTTAACTAAAAAGCCCGGGCCTTAAAGTACTTACATGCTGTATGTCGCCATTAAGGTAAATTGTCTCGTGTGTTTATGAGAACTCCTAAGTGGTTTACCGGGAAAATACGAGTCAGTTGGAGAATTTAATGCCATATCGGCACGTTGGCCATAGTAGCTCAATGGTAGAGCGGCTGGATGGAAACCAGAAGATCCGTGGTTCAAATCCCGGCTATGGCATTGAATTTTTCAGTCTGACTCTACGTTTCCATGATTAATCTGTATTTTAGGTCTATTCGTTTTTGCGTTACTCTATGGACAGAGAGGCATAAATAGATTTTATTCTAAAATGACTTTTTCTTTGTTTATTTATTTATTGGGAGGCTCTGATGAAGTCTAAGTATCAAACTTTTGGGTAGAATACTGTAGTTTCTAAATACGTAGCAAGGAAGACAAGAATGACAAGTTGTTCTCCCTTTTAACAGACAGGCTGACAATAGGAAGGACAAAGCAGGGCTATATAAACAATGGTCACGCTTGCTGTGCTGACCTCAGGTTCAGGTCCTCAATAAACACCCTCGACAGGTCAGGCAGTACTGACCTGCTCTTGACCTAGTGTGGAGGGGGAGAAAACGAGGAAAGTGTTTAGAGTGACACTGAAGGGTGAATATGACTGCGTGACTAAGAGCCACCCTTGAGGCACTCTCCTGTGTTTTGCAGACAGCGGAACTAACCCTTGTCAGTTGTTCAGATTCGGGGATGCGGGCGACAGGTACAGACAAAACGGAAAACAAAAGCTTTCTACCAACACAAACTACCTTCGGCACGCTTTAGATCAGAAACAGTGTCAAAAAGAATAAAACTATTTTAAACTCATACCCAATTTTTGGCATATTGCATTTCATCAAGCATTCGATGCACCAAATTCATTGAAAATACACACTTTGAATCCAAGAAAAGCTAAAGATCATAACCAGATATCGGATCACGTACACCTTAGCAATCGATGTACGCACGCAGGTACTATACAAGGTCAAGCGTGATATCAACAAACGTCTGTGTCAACAAGTATACCGAAGTGCTGTGTGTATACAGTTCGGTACGGATACAAAGTGTAACCTACGTTACAACATGTCATCCTTCTCATTGCTTTCCTTGAGGGAATTACAGTGTACAACCATGTACATTCGTAAATCATCAAATGTGCATCAAAAACCTTAGCCTATATACGGCTAGTGTGAAGAAATGATTATTTACCATTAATTTACTAAAATAATAAGAGTTAAATGATGAAGCCTGGGACTCAAGTGCTTACAATAGTAAGTCGACACAAACGGTATATCTCAAATGCCCCTAGCGGTTTACCGGGGAAATATACGAGTCAAATGGAGAATTTAATGTCAGGACGGCACGCTGGCCATGGCAGCTCAATGGGTTAGAGCGACTGGACGGAAACCAGGAGATCCGTGGTTCAAATCCCGGCCATGGCATTGAATTTTTCATGTTAACTCTATCCATCAAAAAGCTTAGCCTATACACGGCTACTGTGAAGACGTGAT
This sequence comes from Mantis religiosa, assembly GCA_030765055.1. NCBI lineage: Eukaryota > Metazoa > Arthropoda > Insecta > Mantodea > Mantidae > Mantis > Mantis religiosa. The sequence continues at coordinate 210,279,182 of CM060949.1, read as the reverse complement.
TAATTTCCATCAATTAACTAAAATTGTCATGTGAATTTTCTGCGCATCTCACTGAAACAATATAAAAATATTGGGAGAAAGTTCGTTCAATGTCACATGACGTTAATGGTACATACGAGTAGTAGAAATCATTTTCATATGTTTGTCCGAGACTTAGTTTATTTCTTATATTACGCAGCACTGAATGAATACTGGACAATTCATTTTTGTTCGTTTGGTAGATGGTGCATTCTCTTTATTGTTAATTTTTGCAGACTCCTCCTCTACTGCTTTTAGAAAGTACGTTCTTCAAGCTGTTTTTTTTTAATTTTAATTTTTTTATTTATTTATTTTGTAAAAATAATATTAAATTGTTCGTACAAAACAAATTCACATAACATACAGAAATTCAATTATGAAGTTTTGCAGATTTTGTGAAACAATTAGCAACTGAACATCTACAGATATTATTAACACTGTACAAAGATTACAAAAGAGACACTCTGTCTTAAACATTAGTTCCAAATTATCTGCAGTTTCAAGCTGTTTAATGTTTGTTGATAATACCCAAAACTTTTGAGTTATAAAATGGAAATTGTCCAATAATTGTTGTGAAAGTAATGCTATTAACACAAAATGTCCAACACCTTGTACTCCCTGAAAGACAGATCTACCTGAGTGGGGAGCAGTAGTTGTAATGAAACTAAATCTACGCGTTGCGAACTGGACTATCCCTGCGTGTTGTCCCCGGGACTGATGTCAGCAGTTACATATACTGTACTACATCACTTGGATGCTCAGTTGTTATGTAACAGTCGTTTGAGTGTTTTTATGAAAATGGACAAAATTGACGATCGAGCTGTCATTAAATATTTGATTTTGAAAGGCAATACGACTACACAAGTCAAAGATCAGATGGATTCTGTGCTTGGGGACTCTGCAACATCATTTACCACAGTGAAATTTTGGGCAGCTGAATTTAAACATGGCTGTAAGAGCTTGGGATACGATGAACTTTCGGGACGTCCAACAACTACAACTACCGACGAAAACATCGCCAAAGTTCACCAAATGGTGCTAGACGACCGCTGAATTAAAGTGAGAGAGATAGCAGAGCCTATAAACATTTCAAAAGATCATGTTTGTCACATATTAAATCAATATTTACACACGAGAAGACTGTCCGCGCGTTGAGTGTCGCGTTTGCACACGTACAACCGAAAACGTGTTCAAATGAACATTTCCAGCGCTCTTTTGGCGCAGTTTAAGCGCAGTAAGTCCTAATTCTGGTGCCGATTAATTATCGTAGATCAAGCTTGGATACACCATACACCCGAAACAAAAGTACAGTCCAAATAGTGGACTGCAAAGGGGAACCGGTTCCAACAAAGCAAAATCTGTTTCTTTTTTTTGGCTGGGAAAGCGATGGCGGTTGTTTTTTGGATAGTCACAGAGTTATATTAATCCATTATCCTCAAAAAGGAAAAACAATTACAGCAGCATACTACGCATCGTTACTTGAAGGCAGAACTTGCGGAAAAACGGCCAAATTTGCAGAAATAGAAAATCCTGTTTCCACCAAGACAACGCACCGTCTCACACCTGCAATGGCGAAAATCAACGAATTACCGTTTGAACTGCTTGACTCACCAGATATAGCCCCAGGCGACTTCTTTTTGTTCCCTCATCTGAAAATTGGGCTCGGAGGACAGAGATTTTCGTCAAATGAAAGGCAATTATCTTCGTGAACATTTATTTTGCAGAGAAAAACGCCGAGTACTATTTGGACGGGTTACAGAGATGGGAGCATCGCTGGGAGAAGTGTGTAGAGTTACAAGGAGACTATGTTGAAAAACGCCGAGTACTATTTGGACGGGTTACAGAGATGGGAGCATCGCTGGGAGAAGTGTGTAGAGTTACAAGGAGACTATGTTGAAAAACGTCGAGTACTATTTGGACGGTTACAGAGATGGGAGCATCGCTGGGAGAAGTGTGTAGAGTTACAAGGAGACTATGTTGAAAAACGTCGAGTACTATTTGGACGTGTTACAGAGATGGGAGCATCGCTGGGAGAAGTGTGTAGAGTTACAAGGAGACTATGTTGAAAAACGTCGAGTACTATTTGGACGTGTTACAGAGATGGGAGCATCGCTGGGAGAAGTGTGTAGAGTTACAAGGAGACTATGTTGAAAAACGTCGAGTACTATTTGGACGGTTACAGAGATGGGAACATCGCTGGGAGAAGTGTGTAGAGTTACAAGGAGACTATGTTGAAAAACGCCGAGTACTATTTGGACGGTTACAGAGATGGGAGCATCGCTGGGAGAAGTGTGTAGAGTTACAAGGAGACTATGTTGAAAAACGTCGAATACTATTTGGACGGTTACAGAGATGGGAGCATCGCTGGGAGAAGTGTGTAGAGTTACAAGGAGACTATGTTGAAAAACGTCGAGTACTATTTGGACGGTTACAGAGATGGGAGCATCGCTGGGAGAAGTGTGTAGAGTTACAAGGAGAATATGTTGAAAAACGCCGAGTACTATTTGGACGGTTACAGAGATGAGAGCATCGCTGGGAGAAGTGTGTAGAGTTACAAGGAGAATATGTTGAAAAACGCCGAGTACTATTTGGACGGTTACAGAGATGAGAGCATCGCTGGGAGAAGTGTGTAGAGTTACAAGGAGAATATGTTGAAAAACGCCGAGTACTATTTGGACGGTTACAGAGATGAGAGCATCGCTGGGAGAAGTGTGTAGAGTTACAAGGAGAATATGTTGAAAAACGCCGAGTACTATTTGGACGGTTACAGAGATGAGAGCATCGCTGGGAGAAGTGTGTAGAATTACAAGGAGAATATGTTGAAAAACGCCGAGTACTATTTGGACGGTTACAGAGATGAGAGCATCGCTGGGAGAAGTGTGTAGGGTTACAAGGAGAATATGTTGAAAAACGCCGAGTACTATTTGGACGGTTACAGAGATGAGAGCATCGCTGGGAGAAGTGTGTAGAGTTACAAGGAGAATATGTTGAAAAACGCCGAGTACTATTTGGACGGTTACAGAGATGAGAGCATCGCTGGGAGAAGTGTGTAGAGTTACAAGGAGAATATGTTGAAAAACGCCGAGTACTATTTGGACGGTTACAGAGATGAGAGCATCGCTGGGAGAAGTGTGTAGAGTTACAAGGAGAATATGTTGAAAAACGCCGAGTACTATTTGGACGGGTTACAGAGATGAGAGCATCGCTGGGAGAAGTGTGTAGAGGTACAAGGAGACTATGTTGAAAAACGCCGAGTACTATTTGGACGGGTTACAGAGATGGGAGCATCACTGGGAGAAGTGTGTTGAGTTACAGGGAGACTATGTTGAAAAACGCCGAGTACTATTTCCGTGGGTTACAGAGATGGGAGCATCACTGGGAGAAGTGTGTAGAGTTACAAGGAGACTATGTTGGAAAACGCCGAGTACTATTTGGGCGGGTTACAGAGATAGGAGTGTCGCTGGGAGAAGTGTATAGAGCTACAAGGAGACTATGTTGAAAAACGCCGAGTACTATTTGGACGGATTACAGAGATGGGAGCATCGCTGGGAGAAGTGTGTAGAGTTACAAGGAGACTATATTGAAAAACGCAGAGTACTATTTCAACGGTTTACAGAGATGGGAGCATCGCTGGGAGAAGTGTGTAGCGTTACAAGGAGACTATGTTGAAAAAAAAAAAATCTGAAAAAATGTCTTGTAGCTTTATTAGGTCGGAAACTTTTCTGATCACCCTCTTATGTACAGCACTTTAATCGAAGTCGTTAGTCACTTTGGAGAAAATAAATATTTTCGAAAACTTTTGCATGTAAGAATGAAGAATGAAGATTTTATTGAAGATATTCGTGTCACATTCCTGAAAGATAATGAATTTAAATAACTATTTCATATTTAATCCATTATTAGATATAGCTAATATTTCTTTATACCTCAAATAATACCTTTAAATTGATTAATACTTTTTTCTTTTTTTTTCTATTTGGATTTATTCCCATTTATTCCCCCCGGATTTTGGAGCCCCAAAACGTGTTTTTCAAGTAAAATCGTGGCACAACATTTTTTCTCTACCTAGAACGTACGTGAAAGAGAAAGTAAAAAGCATTGGGTGCTCATTGACATTCACACGTTTGTTTGCTCATGTGAAAGATGTTGTTTCGTGCTTATTAACCGTGCAACTCAATTAGCGCGCTATACCTAATGGCGGCCAGCTCCACAAAATGGCTGGCGAGATGAAACTAAATTGTTCCCCTTTAGCCAGAGGGCACTGAATGAACCATCAGCGCCATAGACACGGAGCTGCACAATGCCAGTGTTTGCACCAAGTTGTCGAGTGTTCTTTTGTAGTATTCGTCAAATGTGTTCTGACGATGGCCCTCGCTAATGGGAATTGCTATAAATAAAGGAAAACGAGAGCAAGTTCGCAGTAAACGTAACATATTTTGTTATTCTTTGCTCATTAGGTAAGGTGCATGATGGTACGAAACAAATGATGGCGTACACTTTCGTTTACGCAGTCTCCGCGAGAGTGCAATTATTTAGTCTGTGTTCGCTGGGTCATTTCAAAACGCCCTGTTAATTAAAGTGGGCTTTGAAATGGCTTCAAACCTTTCTGTTTAAGTACGTTAATTGCTGTAGCAGTATTCACTACTTCACGTTTGTTTTCAATGACCTAAATTGCGGTTAAAAAGGCTCATCTATCGGCATCACAAAGAACATATGACATACTCCTTTTTATTAATTTTAGGTCAGAATGCTTTATGGGTTTGTAACTTTGAAACAAGAACTGTGAAAAATTTGGATTATGGTGCACAGATGTACAATAAAGCGGAGCTAGCGGTTTTAAAAACATTAAATGTAATTGAAACTTCGGCTCTAAGGATATGTCTAGGAGCATACAGAACCATCCCAGTGTCTGTTTTATTAATGGAAACTAATGAATCGCCATTACACATCCGCAGAGTGGAACTCAGCTTAAGATATGCTCTCAAAATTGCAGCAAGAACTGAATCATTGATTGACCAATACGTCTTCTTCGACAGATACCAACATTCTCCAGCAAACTCACAAAATGTAATGTCATTCCAGCGCAAAATCAGGCATTACACTGAACAACACAATTTTGAAGTTCCTGACGTAATACCAAGAAAATTTTATGATCTATCACCATAACGAATACCTTCACCCCAACTTAACTTGGATCTTGCAGTTTACCAGAAATCTCACACAGATGCAGCCATCTACAGAAGAGCATTTCAGGAAATCCGAAACCTGCATCCTAATCATAACTATATGTATATACGGATTGTTCTAAAGCGGAAAACTTTCTAAAGCGGATGCGCTTTAATTGTCCCAGATATAAAGCCACAACTCTAAACTTCGAAACCACTATTCCATTTTCTCCTGTGAACTCCATTCCATCAAAGAAGCTCTAATTTACATTTCCAATTCTAGTGAAGATAACTTTAGTATAGTTACCGATTCAATAAGCTCCCTTCCAAGTATTAGAGATTAACAGATCTGCAGTTACTTCAGGATATCCACAATCTGTACAGACGTGTGCAAATTATTAGACGCATTCATGTTTTTTTTTAATTTGCTTCAGTTTAACATTCCAAATAATAGTTATTTACTGCCGTAACCTATTTCAATTTGTCGTAATTATTTTCCTTGCTATAATATGAAGCTTATACAATGACATTTCTTTCTTAACAATAGCGGGGGGATTTGCTTTTACTCATAGTAATATGGTGGTAGCTCTGAATTAAGAGCAGTCATTTTCTTCATGTCTGTTTATCCAACTGTTTGGTGGTATTGCTTTCATTTGGTGAATGTAGTAACTGAAGATTGTTAATATTTGCCTTTATTATGTTTTATGGCTAATACATCCTCAGTATTTATTATTAATTGATCTCAAGCCAGGTAACATCGTGTATCTTATCCTTAGCTTTTACAATTATTCAAAAGTGAGGTTATGGGTAAAACTGCTGACTTATCCCCAAGGAAAGTAGCTGTAACTGGGAGTCTTTTGAAGGAAAATCTTTATTCACAACGTGAAATAGCTAAGAAATTGTGTATTTCACAAAAATCTGCTAGTCGCATTAATCAGGCATTAACATTCGATGAGACGTTGATCTCACAAAGGGATGACCTCAGTAATCAACTAAAGCAGTACGGTACAGAAATATCAGCCACAGTAGTTCGCAGAAGATTATGTGAAGCAGGTTTACCAGCACGCAGGCCTTGTAAACAGGGTAAACTGACACCTGCAATGGCAAACAAAAGGTAAATAGTATGAAAATTGTATGTATCATAAAATTAAAATATGTACCTACATGTAAATTTTGTGGAAATGAAATAAACTTTGTTTCTCTCATCGCTGGTTTTGTTATACTATCTTTGAGAAATTTTAAAACTGTTTAATATAAATAGAGGTTTTTATTGTTTCAGGTAATTTTCTCAGATGAATCCATGTTTGAAGTATGTGAAGAGAATAGCCAATATGTGAGAAGGACAGATAAAGAAGCATTTTCCTCTCAGTGTGTCGATGAAAGAGTAAAGCACCCAACATCAAAAATGGTTGGAGCTGTATGTCTGTCCATGGACCTGGAAGATTATACATAGTTGTTGGATCTATGGAGCAGAAACAGTATAAAAAGTGTATTAGGAACAAAACTATTTCCGCAAAGTAAAGAATGGTGATTTTGTGTTCATGCATGACAGTGCTCCCTGCCATAGAGCAAAATCTGTAACCCAGTTCCTCTAAGAAAACAATGTAAAAGTACTACGATGGTTGGGGAATAGCCCTGATTTAAATCCAATAGAGAATCTGTGGGTATTGTTAAACAGAAACTGAAAAAATTGAAAATAACAACAAAAGTTCAGCTTATTGAGGGCCTCATAAGCATTTGGCACAGAGATGAAGAAATAAAGGAAAAGTGCCCCACCCTTGTAGAGAGCATGCCTAAACGCATCAAAATGGTAATAAAGGCTAAAGGAATGCATACAAAATACCAACAGCTGAAAAATATTTTGTAATATTATTTCTGTTAAATAAATAGAAAATAAACGATATATGTTAAAAATTTCACCATTGAGACTAATAATTTGCACACGTCTGTACTTCTCGGCCCTCAATAAAAACAAGCAGATCATCTTTATGTGGGTTCCTTCAAACTGTGGTATCAAAGACAACGAAGGAGCAGACAAAACTGCCAAAGAAGCTAGTCAACTTACAGAAATGGAAGCACAATACAAGATACCATACCAAGATGCCATAAACCACTTCAGCATTCAACTCCGAATGCAATGGAAACAAACCTGGAATCAGAAGCAACCAGAAAAATTGTACGTGGTACGAAATGGTGACACCAGTTGTTCACTCGTCTACTCTCTCAAAAGAAAAGATCAAGTGATCATCTCACATCTTCGAATTGGTCACACTGGATTAACCCAATCACATATCCTCGTCAAAACCAATCCACCTTACTGTGAAGTTTGAAACACTTAGCTCACCGTTAAACACCTCTTCACAGAGTGTAAACAATATGTAAACAACGACGGTGTCATGAGATCGCTGGAAACATATACTATACTCAACAAACCATCAAATTTCAAGCAAGTACCACTCTTCCTAAAAAATACAAAATTGTATATGAAAATCTAGTGTTCATACTATTAACATGTAAATACATAATAATTTACAATTGCAATGTTTATATTATATGTGTATATAGTTTCATTGACATTGTTTTGTATTGTAATTGTAACATAATATTGTATCTCTGTAACTTCAGTGTTCTATGTAATGTTACTGCATTTCATATATTGTATGCATTTTACATAGTTATAATGGATGTTTCAGTTAATTGATGGAAATTAATCATTTCTCCACACTAGCCGTATATAGGGCAAGGTTTTTGATAGATAGAGTCAGCATGAAAAATTCAATGTCACGGCCGGCGTTTGAACCACGGATCTCCTGGTTTTCGTCCAGTCGCTCTTAACCTTTGAGCTACCATGGCCAACGTGCCGTCCTGACGTTAAATTCTCCATTCGACTCGTATATTTCCCCTTTAGACCACTAGAGACTCTCGCATCCGAGATACACCGTTCAAATCCCGGCCATGGCATTGAATTTTTCATGTGACTCTCTCCATCAATTATCTTAGCCTATATACGGCTAGTGTGGAGAAATGATTAATTTCCATCAATTAACTAAAATAATAAGAGTTAAATAACGAAGCCTGGGACTTAAGTACTTCAACAATAATAAGTCGCCACAAACGGTGTATCTCGGATGCGAGAGCCCCTAGTGGTCTACCGGGGAAATATATGAGTCAACTGGAGAATTTAATGTCAGCAGTGTACGTTGGCCATAGTACCTCAAAGGTTAAGAGCGACTGGACGGAAACCAGGAGATCCGTGGTTCAAATCCCGGCCATGGTATTGAATTTTTCATGCTGATTCTATCTATTATACTGGATGTTTTGTATAACGTAGTCGCGAAATGACCTTGCTGTTAAAGCGACTTTAAATAAATTAAAAAAAAAAGGACAGTGAAGCAGACAAAACAGAACATATTGTGACTGCGTGAGTTACGTATATCCGGAAATCTGGTGTACAGAAGTACAGAAGTTTAGAAAAACTTTTTCTGCAGTAATATATATATATATATAAACGTAAAATTAACAATCAACTGTCTTCAAGGTCGTCTCGGTGTTCCACCCCAGGAAAATAAGTGAAATAAATCACTGCGCTACACTTCAGACGTCCACTGTCGCAATAACCAGCACGCCATTCCCGCTTCTAACACTTCGCCCGTATTTATACCCCCAGTCTTTGATTCTAGAATGACCTTCCGAGAAGTTTCTCGGAAACAACAATAACTGAAAAAGAAGCTAGTTCTGAAATGGTTACATTTGATCCTAATATTTTTATTTGATGTGTTTTATGCCGCTCTGATTGCTAGTAAATAATTCCCTTAAATGTGTGCATTGGTCTTACATTATCGACAAATTAATATGACATATCTACATGTGAAGTGTCCCCAATGCCCAACGTGGTTTGGAGTCCAACGTATAAGCTGTAGGTGCTCTCGCCTCGCCCTCATCTTCACTATCACTATATCATTGGAGGTAATGGATATCACCCTCAAGGTGCCTCCACCTTAGAGGGCCTCCCATCTAAGCGAAATGCAGGGAATGTGCCCTCTGATTCCCCTCCTAACTAATCTAGTTATCCAGTTAACAATTGGGTAGACCTAAAGACAAAAATATAATCAACTGAATTTTTTACCCTTATAATTAACTTAAAACATAAAACTAACTTGAGATTAATCGCTAGGCATTTGTTTCTCCACTGAGCTTCACTTTAATTGCCCGCTGCCGTTTGCGTCTTTTGAGTTTGGTTCGGTGTAGGTGGCACAACTAGTTATGCCGATAGGTGGCTACATGCAAATATGCTACGACCACCATCTAGTGTTCGTGTGTGGAACTAATGCGAGCTGACGCTCGATAGAGAGGAAACTTGAAACTGACTTGCCATTTTCTATTGCAGAAAAAAGTAGTGACACTAGTGGTAGTAGTAGTAGAAGTAGTAGTAGTAGTAGTAGTAGTAGTAGTAGTAGTAGTAGTAGTAGTAGTAGTAGTAGTAGTAGTATTAGTAGTAGTAGTAGTAGTAGTAGTAGTAGTAGTAGCAGAAATAGTAGTAGTAATGCTAATGATGATAATAGTAATAATAACAAAAATAATAGTTTCAATCCTTAGGTATTTATTATTTTGCCCGTCATCCTATCAGCATGAAATCTCTGATTCTATTTTGTTTCATCACTAACTGAAAAAAAAAAATCAGATATGATCTTATTATTTCATTATTTTATCTACTTCATTGAATCCTCTTACACATCTCGCGATCTGCATCATTGTTGCCTGATCTTTATTTCTTTGTTATTGTCTATAATTTGGAAACGTAGAAGGGTAGGCAAGGCCATAACATTAAATAATTTCATTTCTTCTTTTTCTTCCCAAAATTCTTCCAATTGCTCCACAAATTTTTCTTCTAATTCTTGTTCCTCCTCTTCTGAACTCTGGTAGTACCACTATCCTGGTGTCAAGGGATTCTTGTTCCTCTATCCCTTAAGGTCGGGCCTGAGGAATCGAAAGTTTGGATCCGACAGAGAACCCAAGATGACTGATCAGCCCTATGCCGGATAAGACAGAGTGCATGATGGGGAATGATGGAAACCAAAGATCCGGGAGAAATCCTGCTCAAGCTCCCTTTTGTCCACCACAGATATCACTTTACCGTCGCCTGGGATAGAACCCGGGCCGCCTTCGTGAGAATCGAGCGGTCTAACCACTCAGCCACGGCATGGCCCCACAAATACTTAAATGTATTGAATTCTTTCTCAATTTTTGCATATTTAAAACTGACAATACATCCTGGGTAATTAAATTGTACACCTACTTGAAAAAAAATTAAAATATTTAATTCCTCTTCTCAAATATTACTGGTAGGTATTTCTAGCTTTCAAAATACTTAAAAACATTAAATATACAGGATGTTTTAAAAATACAAATGCTCAGACATATTCCAAATGATTTATATTCGAATGTAAACTTTACAAGAAATAAATAATATTTTCCACCGCTATTTTACAAAATACGAAGTCATGGACAAAATTTTAAATTGTAAAGTTTGTTTTCTTTGTTTTTTTTTTATTTCTAGGTGAAAAATTCAAGTATTGTTTGCTTTTTGGCAGTTTTTTGTATGATTTACTTAACTGGTATAATTTATTGTCAAATACATCCGCACATGCCTCGACATGAAAATGTAATAGTTTGCCCCTGTAGCAACCGCAGTAAACTCATCAAAGACGGAGATATTGGGATGGTATTGTGACAAAAGACGAAAAATGTTCACTTCAATCTCCATCATTTTCACCAAAATGCTCAATGCTAACGAACAATCAACCTTCCTCTTACACTCTGCCGACTCCTTATCACGGAGCCTGGAACTCACTTCACTCAGCTCGAAGCGCTACACTGTAACACTTACTGGCTTTGACCCTGGCCAACTCATTAATACCTACTGCCAGCCTTGCAGTATATAGGTATATCTGCCAGGCGCAGTAGATCTTTCTGGAATTGGAAGCCTCTGTAATTGCAGTAGCAAAAGTTCTTTGCGTGGTAATAATGTGATCCGCTTACTGACGACAGCTGTCCCTGAATGCATGTTTATTTATCACTGAAACTTGCTTCCTCTTTATGACGTCAGCCAGTAGCTGACCTTGAGCCGTGTTAATTTCTAGTGGAGGACTTGCCTGATCGCTGAAGTGACCTCTACAGAAATGTTTTAAGTTGGGATGGGTCTTCGAGCCTGTAAGGAATAGGAACTTTCGCGCGTCTCTCTGACTGGGTCGTATAACCTTCTGTAAATCCTTCACTTCACCCTTTCTTCCTAAATGGTCTTAGTCATAGTGCAATTATGTACTTCGAGTGTACAAGGTGTAACTAGAAAAAACTGGACCAAATTAAACTGAAGTGATGTGAAATCGCGCAAAGGAATATGCAAGCCTAGTGAACAAGGAGCCCACCTTTGGCCTCCCGGAACACGGACTCGAGAAGTTCTGCCTATATATTCGATTTCAAGCTAGGACAAAGTTTGTTGTGAAGCAATTCGAATCTCGCAGTCTTGCATTTACACACAGAGGCAAAGGGTTTTTATAATAAAGGTCATGTTAATTTGCTTGTGTTCTAATTAGTGGGTATATCTTCCAGGCACGGCTCTGGGTGAATTCATTAGGTGACTCGAAAAATTGGCTAACATAAATTTGCATAATCACTATCGCAAAAACGGATTATATACTGGAATAGTGGTTTTGAATTTCGACGGGGCTTCCCTCTTTATATGAATCCAAAAGTTCCTTAAAACTACCTTTGTTTAAAGAGTCCTTGCTTCAATTAAGTCCACGAAATGTCATTTCTTGTCTACTTCCCTAATGGGATATTATATGAGAAGTCTGTAAAGCTTAAGGTACTCATTGTATTTTACAATATTGTCGTGGCGACACGCAAAAAAGGTTCCGTGCAGAGAGATAAGCGTGGCATGTGTACACAAAGAGCCTGCAGGTAAATATAACAGACGGATAGTGTATCATTGAGATAAAAGGCATGCCGAAACAGATAAAGTTAGAACATTCTGGTAACTTCTTGATTGATAGAGAGCGTTCGGTTTCTTGATTGTTTTGGAACAGTCTGCAATTATAAGTGGAGGTATTTAAGGGGGCGACGAATTGCCAGGAGTCAGTCGTAAAAAGAGTTAACAGTTGTAGAGTGTTGTTTTAACGAGAGCTGTAATCAGAACGCTGTTTGTGTGGTCATCGACCTTGGTAGATTATGATTGTGTATGTGACGTAATTCTGCTGTAACCGGCTACTGTCTGTCAATGTATGTCTACAGAAATAAATAATATTTAGAATTTCTGCAAATTGGACTTTTAATTCTATGAACCCGAAGTGCGTCTGCATTTTTTAAATGTTTTTTCTCAGTTCCTTCAGTCCGACACAATAATTATGTGCCTCGTACCAACGAGTCTTAAACCTCCTGGTATATTTTGAAGATGCTCCGCCACAAAGTTTTTCTAAACATAGTGCTGGTGTTGGCCTACCGACATTTACCACGTCACGTTTGTCATCATTTTACCATAAAGAAAAGGGTGTTCGGAGAGTGGTACACATCAAGTCGTGTGTTAGATATATTGTAAATCCCTCAAATATGAAAAATTAAACACTTCACATATCACACAATAATCACTGATCACATAAAAATTACGTTTTTACACAGGATGCAAACTGATAAACAGTAGCACATGACATGCGTGGCTCGCTTCAAGCGGGTTACCAATTATACCAAAAAATTTCTTTTCAAGTAAACGAAAAAGTAGGAAGAAAGTCCTGTATTGGGTTGGCAACACGAGTTGGTGTGGAATATACGGCTTCTATGAATCGAATTCGTAGCCATGGTAAAGTCTGTCTAGTCAACGGGTGTGCAGTTCGGAGTCAAAGGAACCTGAACCGACCGCCCACTAATAACCCTCATAAATCTATCTCCACACTTCAGAAATGGAACACTGTCGTTGAGGAACAATAGCAACCCTGATTTTCACGAAGTGACAGTCGCTTGTCTACTCCACGTGGAGTCTCAGTTGCCAAAGTTCCAACTTCCAGTTGATCTGTTTCATTACGTGCAGAAATTCGTTGTGTGTCACGATGTGGAGACCGTGGCAGGGAAATGCAGTGGTAAATGCAATTGAAGTAGTAGATAACTTACAGTCACGTGAAAATAATCAAAGTGAAGACAGTTTGAATAACTGGGCCGAGTTAAATTACTGGAAAAGCTTCAAACAACAAAGTTATAACGAGAACTGTTCCTAAGCAAATTCAAGCGCTTGTTTTGAACACACATAAATATATGCTGACAAATAATCTTGGTAAGGGGTCGTGCAATGAACCTGATGATAAATTCTGGGTATTCACAGAAATACAGTAAGAAATATTGTGACGAAAGAAATACCAAAGACGCCGATCAAGTGTGAAAACAAAAGGAAACGTTTCTCTAAAGTAGATAATTTCACATGCAATTTAATTCGTCGAGAAATTTATAGATTCTATGCAAAAGGGAGAGCGCCCACCTTAGACCAATTGGTTGCACATTTGCAAGAAATTTGTGATTTCTCTTATCAGTGCACTGCATGGCATTGCACTTTGCGCGGTCCCCTAAAGGAGCTGGGTTTCAAACACCGCACTTCGAATAAGTTAAGGGTTATCATGGAATCCAGTAGAATTGTAGCATTATAAACTAAGGATGTTTCGCAGTAATGGACATAAGATGATATATTCAGACGAAACCTAGTACGATACCCATGACTTATCGAGAAAGGTGGCAACCTTGCAGAAAGGACTGCGAGAAGGAGGGTCTGTTTTGTAAAACGATAATAAGGGCTCGTCAAAGGCAGAGGCCAACGTACACACGCATTAACTAAACAGACTTTAACCAGCAATGCATTCTGCCCCTTTCTCCTCGCCCACCGCAAGTGTTACGGTCACCTTGGCATTTTAATAACAAACCACTAGTAAGGCCCCGTGGGGAAGGGGATGCGTTCCCTTCAGCTGCCATCGTGCGGGCGCTGCAGATCCCTAGCACTCGTGGTACATGTGAAGTTAGTAGAGGAACCTCTGGACGGACATTCGAGCCCCTCCGTCATTGGGAGCTCTTCGGATTGGGTTGGTCTCGAGGGGGCAGTGGTTCCCGATACCCGTGGGAGATCGGGTACGTCTCCGGACGGGGTTGAGGGAAGCCATATATTCCCGTGTACTAGCCAGCATAGCTAGTAGAAGGTGTGCTAGATCACTAGGCGGCACTACCGAGGTTAATCGGTAGACTTCCCCTTTGGGGTCGGCGTGAGTAAGTGGCGTATCCACTTCCATCCCGTCTTGAGTCCATAGGACCAGATGGGGGGGTACTGTTGGTCTCTAGGTCTTACCCTATGGAAAGCTCCTCGGAGGCGCCGGGCGCCCTTTTGGGACAGCTCGGTAACTCCCTGATCATCAGAATGGGGGGGGGGGGTCAGTCTTTACTTTGTGTGAATTGACCTGGTAAATACCCTCCAGCTTTTATATAATCACTAGTGAGGAAGTAAGCTAGCTGCATTAACGACATGCTGGTGCAAAGAGAGCGGCTCCATTATAAAATATAATTTGGAGAAATTTTAAAAATGAAAATTAAATAAAACATAACCATGTACGTTATTAAAAAAACAAGTAGGTGACTTGACGATTCAAACGCATCAAGGAAGAACTGCCCCTGATATCTTCATTATGAACAGACAAAAATCAATGTCTTTGAGCCGCTTCTGCAATGATCGCAACATTGGTGGAACTTCCTAGTCCAGCGCCGTTCATTACGTGCCGTTCAGCACGATGTATAGGGACGCAGGAAAAAGCACGTATGCATGCGATTTAAAATTTTGCTGATTCATCTTTTTTGTCCGTTTGGAGGCGTCTGCCGGGAAGGGACAGCTTTAGCTGACACATGAAATAATGCGTATTTTGTTTCAGTTACATTTTGTCATTTTTCTATTTATTCTGAAACAAAAATTATTTAATGTGCTTTGTTTCTATCGCACACACGTACCTTTAAACAGTAACAGTAGAACAGTGTTTTCTCAGGACCTTGAAACACGTGAAGCACGATTTCTGGACTTTCTGGGTTCGATTCTTGAACACCACCTACTTTGATTCGGGTTGTTCATGGTTTTTAACCAGGCGTTACGGCTGTGTGGTCATGATTGTCGCACACATCGCGGACCTAACTTCCAGATACTGACATTTTGGGGTTCCCGACTTATGGCTGAGCTTAGCGGCGTTGATCTGGAAACGTTAGGGAAACATCCATCCTAGCTCACGTGGATTTTGATCAACCTTCGAATGCTCTCTTTATCTCTCCCTTCCAGGGAGGGCATTGGAGGTACAAAGGACTACTCTGTAATAAGTGCAGTGCCATACCCCTCCATAATATTTATCTGTAATATTACTTTTAGACATAAGCATAGACAATTTTTAATTTTAACTTAAGGGAGCTCTGCACTAAAGGCTCTTGAACACCTTGTGAAAATTAACTTGAAGATGATGTTCAAACGAGCCTAGGGTTCATGGCGCTTACAGTTACCACACATTTATCTTTCAGGATAAGAGAAAATATACAATTTTAGGTCACATCGCACGGTGAATGAAATGATGTTCAAATGAGTACAGGGTACATAGAGCTTAGAGTTACTTGACATTCATCTTTCAGGATAAGGGACCACCTCCAACGTTAAGTCATATCGGACGATGAATAAAATGATGTTCAAATGAGTACAGGGTACATAGAGTTTAGAGCTACTAGACATTCATCTTTCAGGATAAGGGAAAACCTGCAACATTAAGTCATATCTGACGATGAATAAAATGATGTTCAAATGAGTATAGGGTACATAGAGCTTAGAGTTACTTGACATTCATCTTTCAGGATAAGGCAAAACCTCCAACATTAAGTCATATCTGACGATGAATGAAATGTTGTTCAAATGAGTATAGGGTACATAGAGCTCAGAGTTACTTGACATAAATCTTTCAGGATAAGGCAAAACCTCCAACATTGTCATATCTGACGATGAATGAAATGTTGTTCAAATGAGTATAGGGTACATAGAGCTCAGAGTTACTTGACATTAATCTTTCAGGATAAGGCAAAACCTCCAACATTGTCATATCTGACGATGAATGAAATGTTGTTCAAATGAGTATAGGGTACATAGAGCTTAGAGTTACTTGACATTAATCTTTCAGGATAAGGCAAAACCTCCAACATTAAGTCATATCTGACGATGAATGAAATGATGTTCAAATGAGTACAGGGTACATAGAACTTAGAGTTACTTGACATTCATCTTTCAGGATAAGGGAAAACCTCCAACATTAAGTCATATCTGACGATGAATGAAATTATGTTCAAATGAGTACAGGGTACATAGAACTTAGAGTTACTTGACATTCATCTTTCAGGATAAGGAAAAACCTCCAACATTAAGTCATATCTGACGATGAATGAAATGATGTTCAAATGAGTACAGGGTACATGGAGCTTAGAGTTACTTGACGTCCATCTTTCAGGATAAGGGAAAACCTCTAACATTAAGTCATAGCGGACGATGAATGAAATGTTCAAAGGTGCCCAGTGTTCATAGAGCTTAGAGTTACCGCACTTTTACCTTTCAGGAAAAGGAAGACACCAGAAAAAAGACTTATTGAGTTAACTCACCCTGACTGAGACTTTAACTTGGGAGCTCTTGCACGTGGGGTAGACACGCTGCCACCTAAGTTACAGTGGCGGGCAGAATAGACTTAACAAAGTAGAATCGCTGTTTTCAACTGGATTCTTTATGCTTCATAGTGGACTAAGAGGGGGTGTCATAATAATTATCCCCCGTAGTTTTTGTGATGAAACTTTTTCAGTGTCATTGATCCCTCGGGACATAATGTTGGTAATTTCAGTGACCTAAGTCCTTTTGGTTTTTTTACAGTGAGTGCCACAAGTGACTGAGTTGCAAGGTGGAGAAAATTGAGGCTCGTAGTGTGATCAAGTTCCTGCATTTCATTGGCGAAACTCATGATGAGATGACAGCTGTTTATGGAAATGATTGCCCAACGTAAGACATTATTGTGAGGTGGAAAAGGAATTTTCAAACTTGTCACATGTCTCTGACAGATGAGCCAAGAGCTGGTAGACCGTCAGCTGTCACAGTGAAGAAAGTGGAGTGTTTAATACTGGAAGACAGACGAGCAACCATCCAAATGATCATGAATGAGACACATGTTAGTTATGGTAGTATGTGGAAAATTATTCATGACGAACTGCACATGTCTAAGATGACTGCACGGTGGGTTCCACGTTTGCTAACCTCTTTACAAAAGCAAACATGGCGTGACTTTTCAAGACAGATGCTGATGCTGTTGTAACAGGATGAAGATGATTTTTTTCTCGTCTGGTAGCCATGGATGAATTCTGGATCTATCAGTATAAACCAGAGACAAAGACGATGAGCATGGAATGGAAACCTGCCGATTCCCCCCTCCATTGAGCTTGAAAGGTCATGTTTTCAGTTTTCTGGGACTGTCGTTGATCTTGCCAAGGATCAAACCATCACTGACAGATACTACTTAAATCTTCTGGACAAGTTACGAGAGCTCTGATTAACAAACGACGCGGTATGCTCTCCAAAGTTGTTCGTCTTCTGTCTGACAATGCACCAGCTCATTCATCTCAAGTTACAGTTGACAAAACAAGGGACTGTAGCTTTGAGAGCTGATAGCATCTGCCTTATTCGCCCGATCTAGCACAAAGTGAGTTTTTCTTGTTCCCGGAAATGAAGAATCTGTTGCATGGTCGCCGATTTGACAACACGAATGACGTCATTAATAAAGTGGAACAGGGGATTCAGGCGAATTCTGCAGGCTTCTATAATCAAGGTATTCTGAAGATCAAGAAACGCTGGGAAAAATGTGTATATCTGTATAGTGACAACGTACAGAAGAACTAACACAACCCCTCTATCACATTTTCAAAGGGTGATTTTAAAACTGTACGTCACCCCCTTATCGATAAGATAGAAAGTATTATTAGATGTGATTCGGCTCTATATATTTTCTGTAGCTGTTTATAGAATTCTAACATCATAGCAATCCTGTCATCTCTTGACAATTTCATGTTCCATAAAATGCGAGGTCCTCGTTTCCACGTAAAGTAATAAAATCAGCTCTCATCTCAACGACAAATAGAAAGCTTGGAATTTCCGCCGTGGTGCGTACCCCAATGCGTGATCAGAGTTCGGAGCAAAACATAATTGCGGCAATTGTTTGAAACGTGAGCAGGAAACTAATTTACCCAACCGTATGTCGCTGCTTCGATCTTCCTAATGCACCCCCCCCCCCACAATCCATCTGTCCCATCTAATAGATCACTCCTAATAGACTTTGATGGGATATAAGTGCTTTAGATTGTCGTTTCAGAGGAAAGAACGTCAAATCAACCTTTATTATTATTATTATTATTATTATTATTATTATTATTATTATTATTATTATTATTATTATTATTATTATTATTATTATTATTATTATTATTATTATTATTATTATTATTATTATTATTATTATTATTATTATTATTATTATTATTATTATTATTATTATTATTATTATTATTATTATTATTATTATTATTATTATTATTATTATTATTATTATTATTATTATTATTATTATTATTATTATTATTATTATTATTATTATTATTATTATTATTATTATTATTATTGTTATTGTTATTGTTATTGTTATTGTTATTGTTATTGTTATTGTTATTGTTATTGTTATTATTGTTATTGTTATTGTTATTGTTATTGTTATTGTTATTGTTATTGTTATTGTTATTGTTATTGTTATTGTTATTGTTATTGTTGTTATTATTATTATTATTATTATTATTATTATTATTATTATTATTATTATTATTATTATTATTATTATTATTATTATTATTATTATTATTATTATTATTATTATTATTATTATTATTATTATTATTATTATTATTATTATTATTATTATTATTATTATTATTATTATTATTATTATTATTATTGTAAATTTACGTCCTCCAACGTTGTCATCGGACGATGAATGGAATGGGCGAAATGATACTCAAATGAGCCCAGGGTCCATAGAGCTTAGAGTTACCCAACATTCGTCTTTCAGGATAAGGGAAAACCCCGGAAAAACCTTATCCGGGTAACACCCTGACGGAGATTCGAACTCGGGACCTCTTGAACGTGAGGCAGACACTCTACCACCACGCTACCAAGGCGGATTATTATCATTATCATCATCATTGCCTCGCTCGGTAGCGTAGATGGTAGCTCTGCCTCACGTTCAAGAGGTCCCAAGTTCGAATCTCGGTCAGGGTGAGTTACCTGGATATGGTTTTTCTCCGGGGTTTTCGCTTATCCTGAAAGACGAATGTCGGGTAACTCTAAGCTCCGTGGACCTTGGACACACTGAGCATCATTTCACCCATTTCATTCATTGTTCGGTATGACTAAATGTTGGAGGACGTAAAAAAAAAGACCATCATCATTATAACCTAGCGAGATAACACAGGTGGTAGCATTATGGAGGTCGTGAGTTAGATTCCCGTGCGTAGTTACAGTAAGCAGAGAAAGTATTGTATTCCTCCGTACATGTTTTGAAATCCCCTGAATCCAAAATCATTTTCTTAAAGTCTCAAGTGTATATGAGTGTGTGACTTTCCCTGTATGAAAGTATCTGTAAATAACATATTTTCTGAAAATGTTCTCTGAAGTCTTAATTATTATGAATGACTCTTGCATAATCCGTATGCTAGACAAAATATTTCTATAAAAATAGTATATGTCATTAAGGCACGTAATTTAGATCAGATAGGTTTTCTTTTATGGAAATAACCATTTGCGAGAATTTTCTTTTTATAAATTAAGTTTTCGAATAATTAAGTAGTAAATCATTTACTTTTTTCACTTCTTTTCATCCAAAGAGGACGTAACTTGAAAGCCATCTCATAGCTACAAGCTCTTATAAGATTTGGCTATCACTTAGGCCTACTCTGTTCCACTATTTTAATTTTACTTACAAGTAAGTAGGCAATAAAACATTTTTTCAGTTTTTATCTTCAGTAATATTAATCACGCAGGTGGAGCAAGGTTTTGTAAGACTATGTGTTGAAAAATCATTATGAGAGTGAAGCATTATTTATAAGTACCTCATTAAGATGAGTGTAATATAAATAATAATTTGGAAAGACGAGAGGGATATCTATATATAAATTTAATATGTGAATTGCAACATATGAGTTGAGAAAAGTTTCACCGTACAAATGTTTTCACTACTGGAAAAAAAATGCTATTTAGGCTTTTCAAAAGACAATCCTAACGGTGCATAACGGGATGAAGGCTTAGGGTAGTTCAATGACACTCAACCCCTTACAAAAAGAGATATAAGCAGGTAAAAGGAACTGGGAAACAACGCGGTGGTCACTATCAGTGCGAAATGCAAGGAGTGCGAACATCGCTGCATCAGTAGTGAAAACATTTTATCGGAGATACTATAATAACTGGTGTAAAGTCGAATATACAGTGATTAGTCTATCATTTATTGTTATTGTCTTTCGTCACACTACCCTGAGATCTCCATATCAACATGCTCTACTTAAACCATAGCAGATGAGCAGCGTGGTCGTGGACACGACCTAAGAAGAATCCCAGCACTAATAAATCAACCGCAGAAAATAAAACTTAACTACGGAGCTTCAACTTGGCACTTAAAATTTACATAATATAAAACTGTTATTTGAGTTTGATTTATGAGTCACTATGTTTATACTCAAACTTCACTCACTTGTTGTATAATTGAAACGTTTTCAAGATCATTCGATCTCATCCTCAGCTGTTTGGTGACTACATGAACCTTCCTCTTCTTCCACTACTACGGAGCTCCGATCTCTCTGCCTTCTGGTGTTAGGGGCACTAAGTTTTAATACTTCATTTAATGCCGGGATTTCAAAATTTATAACTTTATCACGGTTTTGGTTTATGAATATTTTTTCCCAAATATCCAATTCTATGGGTGTACTTAAAGATATTAACAGTTTAATGTTGTGGCCAATGTTGTGGTTTTCTGTCCAAAAATGGTGTGAAATAGCAGATTTTTCTGTTTGTTTCAACTTAATGTTCCTCTGGTGTTCTTTTTGCCTGGTTAACAAGTTTCTCTTAGTTTTTCCTATGTAGCTTTTCTCACAGGTTGCACAAGTAATCTGATAAATTCCTGATTTCAAATTGTTGGGGATTGTATTTTTAGTGGTTTAATTAGCAGGTTCCTCAGTCTTTTGAAGATTCGTTCAAATTTTCTAAAAGCCCATGGATGGTAGGTGAATTTTCTATATTGCAAATTCTTTTTGCCTGGTTAACAAGTTTCTCTTAGTTTTTCCTATGTAGCTTTTCTCACAGGTTGCACAAGTAATCTGATAAATTCCTGATTTCAAATTGTTGGGGATTGTATTTTTAGTGGTTTAATTAGCAGGTTCCTCAGACTGAATTTGTTTTGGGGTGCTAGTTTTAAGTATAGTCTTTTGAAGATTCGTTCAAATTTTCTAAAAGCCCATGGATGGTAGGTGAATTTTCTATATTGCAAATTTGTGTTTTTATTGGGTGAGAGTAGTAGTTTTTGATATTATCTTCAGTTTTTCTTTTCTCTTCATCATGTTCCTTATGATGGCTGGGTTGAATCCATTTAATACCGCTATGTCTTTTATGTGTTGTTGTTCTTCCAAAAATTCCTCCTTACTCAGTGGGATGTTGTATAGCCGGTGAATTAGACTTCTAAAGGCAGCTAGTTGATGTGAAACTGGGTTGTATTCATTTTTCTTTATGTAATTATCTATGTGTGTGTGGGCTTCCTGTATATTCCAAAATCTACACCATGACGATTTCTAGTTATCTTGAGGTCCAAAAAGGGTAGGGTGTTGTCTCTTTCTACTTCTATAGTAAATTGGATGTGATTATCTTGCAGGTTTAATAATTTTAGAGAATCTTCTCTAAGTTTTTCTGGAATGATAGCAAAAACATCATCAACATATCTCTGCCAAAATGTATAAATCTGTGGAAAGGCCTTTACTATGTGTGTTTCAAAATAGCTCATGTATAGGTCTGCTAAAATTTAATATTTATAAAACTGTTAACCAAGGTGATTTTTTAATTTACGTCCTCCAACGTTAAGTCATATTGGACTATGAATGGAATGAGTGAAATAATACTCAAACGAGTCCCTGGGTCCACAGAGATTAGAGTTGCGTGACAGTCATCTTTCAGCATAAGGGATAAACTTGGGGCAAAGAACAACCTTATCCAGATAATTCAACCTGACAGAGATTAGGACTCAGGATCTCTTGAGCGTGAGACAGACATGCTAAAAGATAAAAATTAGGATATGAAGTTTTACTGACACAGCTTATCCATTCTATTTGGGTGTTGTCTACATAAATATTAAATAAACAGATGAATGTATTACATTGCGTGTATAGTTACACTTACTTCCATATAGACATTAATAACGTGGTATGGTGTAATAGATAAAAACGTAAATAAATAAAATAGATATAAATCTCCAACTGATTTTAAATCTCGAGTCTGTATACTTTTTTATTTTCAAATAAAATCTACACCTACAGTTGTGCAACCAGTGTTTTACAAGTCAAAAACACCAACTAAACACAACTAATTACACGATTCTGTTGTAAACATAGGGAGGCAAAATGGAGAGAGACGGTGTTACTGTAACAAAATGCTGCTAATTGGAGGAAAAATTATCTTTGGTCCCATTAAAGTATATCTGTCTCTCCCAATCTCACCTCCCTCCTGTTTAAAAGGTTTAGTATATGAAACAGTATGATAATTATTCCTTAATAAGGGTTTTATAGGTTCAAAATTCAGAAAATAAAAATTCAATGCAGTATACATTAGTTTGAGTTTATTAAATTAACTATATAATTTATTATACTTAGTAAACCTAAAAAAAGTTTTAGGAGTTTTTTTACTTTAATTTTTGGAGGCACTAAGTCACTAAGTAGGTGTTGCTTCACGTTCAACAGGCCGCGCCGTGGCTCAGTGGTTAGACCGCTTGGCTCTCACCAAGGCGGCCCGGGCTCGATCCCAGGCGACCGCAAAGTGAGATTTGTGGTGGACAACACGGCGCTGGGATGGGTTTTCTCCGGGATCTCCGGTTTCGCCCGCCATCTCATTCTACCGGTGCTCCATCTTCATCTCATGTATCATCAGTGTCACCGCCTGCGGTGCCGTATGTAGTAAAAGCGGGCGTTAAACACTACACACACATTTCACGTTCAACAGATCCCGAGTTTGATCTCGAGCATGTCAGTTATCTGGATAAGGTTTTCCCTTACCCTGAAAGACAAATGTCTGGCAACTCTAAGCTCTCTGGACCCTGAGCTTAATTGAGCATTTCTTTGATACCCTACGTTGAGAAACTTTAAATAAAAAATAATGAAAGTTAATAAATAATAATAATAATAATAATAATAATAATAATAATAATAATAATAATAATAATAATAATAATAATAATAATAATAATAATAATAACAATAATAATAATAATAACAATAATAACAATAATAATAATAATAATAATAATAATAATAATAATAATAATAATAATAATAATAATAATAATAATAATAATAATAATAATAATAATAATAATAATAATAATAATAATAATAATAATAATAATAATAATAATAATAATAATAATAATAATAATAATAATAATAATAATAATAATAATAATAATAATAATAATAATAATAATAATAATAATAATAATAATAATAATAATAATAATAATAATAATAATAATAATAATAATAATAATAATAATAATAATAATAATAATAATAATAATAATAATAATAATAATAATAATAATAATAATAATGTCTTTAAGCCTAACATTTATTCCTCTATTATTAATATTCATTGGGAAGTTTACTATATAGCCACTGTTGTACCGAAATAAGGATATGCAGATCCTTACTGAACGACGAGGGTGTTTGCTGTTGTAGAAGGGATCTTGAAGAATGATGCGGCAGGAATACGAAGAAAGATTCATTCGCTCTCCGCTCAGGAAGTAAGAAAATGTGTCGCCATCAATCTTGCTTCACATTCCTCATTCTTCTAGCGAGAAAAGAAAACTTTTCAACGGCGATCTCTTGCTCGATACTGCTCCCAATGACCGCGCCACTGTCTATATCATAAATCACTCTCAAGTTGAATAATTCTGGGAAGATGTCTGGATTCTCCAGGAGAAGGATGGAGTCGCTTAAGGAATGACAAGAAAAGAAGATGGAAAATACAAGCAACTGTGCGAAACGTCGCTATTTTTCCAGTTCCCATCCTCTGCGAAATGAAATGCCATTAGCTACCAGAAATCCTCTTTTGAAATGACTTGCAATATCTACAACGCTCCAATATGTTAGTTCAGAAGTGAGCTGTTTCTATGTACAAAAAAGGTTTAGTAGCCATGGAAACCAGTGAAACTGCCAGCAGTTCTAAAATTGTGAGATATTCTTGAAGGTTTGACAGTGTAAGTTTTTCATTTCTAACTTCCAGCTGTTTGTATTCAATTCTCATGCATCTTGTGGATACACTTTTTGACACAAAGGAATAGTAATCACTTATGACACCTAATCCAACTACTGAAGTGTAAGTGTGGCTCGACACAGCGAAGAATATCAAGTAAAGCAGAAAGTTGTGTGTCTTCAAAGGAGAGATTTTTCTTAACGAAATGTGTTTTAACTCCGAATGAATGCACGAAACACTCATGTTAAAACATATAATGATATAACTGTTTTAGGAGTGACGTGATATGAGGTCACATAAAATTATATCAATACTAGTTTTAATTGAACTTCCTCTAAAGCAAACGCCAAAATCTTAAAATAAAACCTGAAGCTTTCCTGGTGACGAATATGCTCAACTTATTCTCGGGAAGCAAGCCAGGTGAAAAGACGATTAGAAATCGACGTTTCGGGAGTGTGCATCTCTGCCACCATCAGGATATTCATTAAGTATTATGACCACAATCTTATGACCACAAATGAATTACTGGATATAACACAAATATAGACAAAGACAAAGCACTATTAAAATTTACATTACTGAACAAAAGACTGTTTTCAGTAAATTAAATGCCAGGCTAGGAGATGGCGTGAGTATAGAAAATTAATTAGGTCAAAGAAACGTAACTACTTAAGTTGATTATCAAGCGGTATTGATTTGTGCTTCTTAAGTCGACGGCATCCATTTTAAGGCCGGTTTTCAAGAGGAGCTATACTCACGCCATCTCCTGACCTGGCATTTAATTTACTGAAAACAGCCTTTTGTTTAGTAATGCGAATTTTGATAGTGTTTTGTCTTTGTTTATGTTTGTGTTATATCCAGTGATTCATTTGTGGTTATAACATTTAATAAATATCCTGATGATGGGAGCGATGCACACTCCCGAAACTTCAATTTCTAATCGTCTTTTCACCTGGCTTGCTTCCCTAAAAGAACTTGTGCAAACACTAAAATCTTTTATATAATACTGTGACAAAAATGAGAAGACAAAGTTGTGGTAAACTCACTTTGTCACTAGAATCGTTAGTCCACTGCAAAGCACAC
This sequence comes from Mantis religiosa, assembly GCA_030765055.1. Lineage (NCBI taxonomy): Eukaryota > Metazoa > Arthropoda > Insecta > Mantodea > Mantidae > Mantis > Mantis religiosa. The sequence continues at coordinate 210,253,298 of CM060949.1, read as the reverse complement.
ACATACAAATGTACAGCTTCAACACGTTTCTTTAATCACTTTTATGTCTTTGTTGCACGCAACAACTTGTGATACTGGTAATCTCTCTCTGATGTACACAACGGTTTACCCTTCTCACGCAGCTGCAACCCGAATCTGAATACAACTCCGAAATTCGCTCGCGAACTGCTTCACTGCGCCGTCTCATCACCACGGAGCTACACTCGTTGACTAACACTTGAAGTTCGAAACATAGACAAATAAGCAATAGGCCTCGCATTGGGTCCTACATAGTCAAGGCGGGGCGACAAGAAACTTTTGAAACTCTAGCAGGAAGTGTGCGTATCTGTAGAACCCGCTTCTGATTTCGTGAAGTCTGCGTGACGGCATTTAGTGGCCGCCTCATGAAAGGCATGTCTCTCTTGCCCCTCCAGCCAGCAGACGACAGAGGCGGAGCACCTTCTCACTCTATATCATTACATACGAATTATATACACAACTTTAATAACTATAAATTCCAAAAATATATGAACTATCTCCATTTTTCCTAAACAAAACTATTCAAAAATAATTATATTTTCTCTTTCAACCTTAACTCTAGGGATATTTCCCGGCCAACTCCTCCATGACGGACCCGCGATGGAGAAACGTGACAATAACTTTATTAACTACTTCAATTTCATATCTGTTCATGGTCAACTACTGAATTATTGTTGACGAAATTCATCCTCAGTTTTGGCACCTTGTTTTTGGCTCTCTTACCAATTGTCACACAAGAATTTCATGATGGGTTTCGGCACCTGTATCAGGTCGCCAGAGCGGTGGAGTTCCAATTCTGCTAGGATTAGTCCAGAAATAAAATCTAATAAAATTTAATTTATTAAAACGGTCAAAACTTTCCTGCATATTTCTCTCTATATCAGTTTGTCTGCCTGCCTGTCTGCCTGTCTGCATGTCTTACTTAGATACATGCACCCACAAAAACTGTGCTAACTGGGAGGTTCAAAAAAGTAGTTTTTGTCACTATGGGGATTTTCAAAACTTCTTAACTTCATCTAATAGCCTATCCAATAATTACTACATGAGCTTCATGAATCAAAAATAGCATTTTAGAGAAAGGTCTGGTGTGCGTCTGTCTGTCTCTTTGTGAACAACAAAATTCAAAACTGTAAAGTAAATAATAATAATACTTAACCTACTTTATTAATAATATTTAATTTCAGCACAATCCAAGGATGCAATATGAAAATTTTAAAGAAAATTTCCCCAAACCAAAGTACCCATTATATGCAAAATGTCTCGAATGCCTTAATTTTCTCAAAAATAGCTTTAAAGATTTTCATTAAGTTACTACATGTTTGAGATATCTTCATGACAAATGAAATGTATATCTTAAAAATTCTAAATTCTGAAGTCCTCTTTAACGAAGCAGAGAAAATTATACTGTAAATGTACATCTGGTTAAAATACAAGGGGCGTCCAGAAAGTAAGTTCTGTTTCAATTTATCTCCGCTGCAGCGCTGCGATCGCAGTTCCGGACATGCGCGGTAGACGCTCTGTATCAAGGAGAAGAAACATGCACCATTGTGAGATCGCTGTCAGCCATGTACGCATTGTTCTGCTTGTTTACAATGTCGGTGTTGATTGAAAATCCCGCCGCTTGTGAAATCATCGTTTTCTGAACACTAGGAAAGTGAAACCAATTGAAATTTATCGGCAAATTTATGTCAAAAGGTGTTGTGTTTCTTCATGACAACGCACCACCACACACTGCTAATGCGACGAAAAACATCCTACAGGGATTTGGCTGGGACGTGTTTGACCATCTCCCGTACAGCCCTGACCTCGCTCCTAGCAAATTTCATCTGTTTTTGCATCTCAGATCTTTCCTTGGCGGTCAACACTTCAACAATGACGAAGAACTGAAAGAAAATGTTTCCAACTGTTTGAAGGCACAGACGCAAACTTCTATGAAGAAGATATACAAAAAATTGTGCCTCGCTATGACAAATGCCTGCAAAACTTCGGTAGTCATATGGCAAAGTAGTTTTAGAGTTGTAGAATGTTGTGCAATAAATAATTTTTCTGTGTCTGTACACAATTTAATTTTATTACAAAACGGAACATACTTTCTGGACGTACCTCGTATATGAAATAAATTTGTTGTAGGGCTTACAATTTCTGATATATTTCTTCTTGTTAGTTTGAGTTACTCACTTTTATACTTTTCTCAAATAGGTCTCTACTATTTTATTTCTTCGCCTACAAATATAAGAGAATTTCTAAGCATTACTTGGCAAACAACTCTTAAAAGATCTGACAGTCGCTTAAGCCTAATCTATCTCCGTGTTTTCAATGTACCTACAAGGCAAAATGACAACAGATAATTATTACTAAATGTGTTTATATTGATTAAAAAGGATTATACAAAAGAATGCAGGTATATAATAATAATTTCAATGAGTGTAGAGCGAGACATCTGAGTTCAACATATAAAAGTAAAGAGATTCAAATTGTATCGTTGGACATTCTACTCGTGATGCAATAAATGACTGACTTTGGCTATTTACCGACTGAATTAAAGTTATTCCCTAATGGCAGAGCTGACAAATGCCAATCAATGTGTTGTATATATGTTCTTCTATGTCCGTTAATTTCACCGGGGAATTGTTTTTCAGTTTTCGGATATTATTGCCCCAATATATCTCAGTTTAACTTGTTTATTCGTGTCTGTGTCATGATTTGAACTAGTTCAAGACAAAAATACAAAATTAGAATTAATTTAACACCTTTTCATATCATTTGCATGTTATATACTAACGAGTAGGTGCCACCAAAAAACTTGATTAACAATATGTCACTGGAAAAATTGCTCTTATGACTCCATAAATTGAAAAAGAGACAGATTTTTGGAAAAATATCCACGTGTATAAACTAGGATTAAATTTAAGAAAAATTTCTGAAATGGTAAGCAGCTATTCGTTTACTCTTTTTTACGTAGCGACGAATCTTAAATTATTTGACTCTCGTTTAAGCCTACGGTATTCTTCTATTATGATTTTATGTGCAATGATATATGAGATAAATGCATTTATGCAATTTTTATTTCAATTAGCTTGAAGTAGTTGGAAGAATACGGTTTTGTAGCCATGGTTTTTTAAAAATGGACAGAGAAAGCCATGTGCTTGTTACACGTCATGTATATTTTTCTATCTGCTTCATGATGATGGAGATAATGTTGGACAATGCGCCAACTTTTGTAGCTTAGGTGATAGCGTGTCTCCGTCACGTTCAAGAAGTCCTCAGTTCGAATCTTGGTCAGTATGAGTTATATGGATAAGTTATTTTCTGGGTTATCCCTTATATTCAAAGATGAATGTCTGGTAACACCATGCTCTATGAATCCTGGACTCATTTGAGAATCAGTTCATTGATCGTGCGATATGACTTAACATTGGAGGTTTTCCCTTATTCTGAAAGATGAATGTCTGGTAAATCTTAGCTCTATGGACTCTGGACTCCTTTAAAGATAATTTCATTCATTGTCCCATATAACTTAAAGTTATAGTTTTCCCCATATCCTGAAAGATGAATGTCTGGTACCTCTAAGCTCTATGGGCTCTGGACTCATTTGCACATACTTTCATTCATTGACCCATATAACTTAAAGTTGTAGGTTTTCCCTTATGCTGAAAGATGAATGTCTGGTAACTCTAAGTTCTATGTATCCTGAACTCATTTCAACATCATTTCATTCATTGTCCGATATAACTTAATGTGGGAGGTTTTCCCTTATCCTGAAATATGAATATCTGATAACTCTATGCTCTATGTACCCTGAACTCATTTGAGCGTAATTTCATTCATTGTCCGATATGACTTAACGTTGGAGGTTTTCTCGTATCCTGAAAGATGGATATCTGGTAACTCTAAGCTCTATGTACCCTGGAATCATTTGAACATCATTTCATTCATCGTCCGATATGACTTAACGTTGGAGGTTTTCTCGTATCCTGAAAGATGAATGTCTGGTAACTCTAAGCTCTGTGTACGCTGAACTCATTTGAACATCATTTCATTCATCGTCCGATATTACTTAAGGTTGGAAGTTTTCTGTTATCCTGAAAGATAATTGTCTGGCAACCCCAAGCTCTATGGACACTGGTGTCATTTGCACATCATTTCTTTCATTGTCCAATATAACTAAACGTTAGAGGTTTTGCCTTATCCTGAGAGAGGAATGTCTGGTAACTCTAAGCTCTGTGTAGCCTGGACTCATTTAAAGATCATTTCATTCATCCTCCGATATGACATAACGTTGGAGGAATTTAAATATAAAAGATCGTAGGCAAGTAATGTTTTTCTTAGACATCTTGTTATATGCATTAGGGATATAGAAAACGAACGATAGTCAAAAGTTTTTAAAATGGATAGTTTATATCCTAACTTTGGAATACCCTACTTGTTCCCTGACGCCAAGATAAACTTTGACTATTTAACTTGAAAAATATGTTTTTGATTGTAGGTAAGCCTTAGATTCTAAAGTTTCTTGGAATACGTAAATATTTTTTTAACTTAAATGTAGAGAATTACATCTCTTTTTTGGCTGTAGGGGATTTTCACGTTCTGAGTCCTCTGCAGAAAGTAGAGGAAGAATTTGTAATACACCCAAAGTTGATATCGAAAATATTGTTTTGAGATTCGTGTAGTAAAAGGAAAGCAGTTTATGAAAGAGATCTCTGTGAGTGTATGTCTGTGAGTTTGAGATAAACATAAAATAAACATCGCTTAAATACCAGGTATGCAACCCGACGATTTTAACAAGTCTTGTTTACCCAACCTAACCTTTGCAGATAGGGAGCAGTTTTTAAGAATTTTTTAAAAATACAAGGGTGGATCAGAAAGTAATGCCTCCTATTTTTTTTCTCTTTTAATTGCCAAGAACATTGAATCCAATTTACATAGCTTGAAAACTACAACATTGACGATCAATTTGTCACTATTCAGTATAATCTCCATCCTTTTTATAGATTTGATCAAGCTTTTAACTAGGGCATGTATTCCAGTGTGGTAAAACACACGGCCTTGCTTCCTAAGCCATTGATGCACGGACGTTTTCACAGCCTCCTCATCTTCAAAATGAATCCCACGATGAGCTTCCTTTAGTGGCCCGAACAGATGGAAATCTGATGGTGCCAGGTCAGTTCTGTATGGTGGGGGGGTGAGGTAAGATTTGCCATCCCAATTTCTCAATTTCTGCAATGTGGTAATGGCTGGTGTGTGGTCTTGCATTGTCTTGCAAAAGAATATCCGCCATATTTTTTGTTGGGCGAACTCGGCGAATACGTGCTTTCAGCTTTTTGAGAGTTCTGACGTATTGGAAAGAATTTATTGTGTATCCCTGCTCCAAAAAAATCAATCATAAGCACACCCTCTGCATCCCAAAACACGGTCGCTTTAACTTTCCCTGCCGACCGCCGAGTTTTGAATTTCTTTTCTTCGGTGACGTTGTGTGATGGCATTCCATTGACTGCCTCTTTGATTCAGGTTAAAAAAAATGAGCCGACATTTTGTCTCCAGTAACAATTTTTTCCAGAAACTCCTCTGCCTACAAATTGAAGTGCTGCAAGTGTTCGGAGGCTATTGTTTTCCTTGTTTCTTTGTTTTGGGAGGTTAACATTCTTGGTACCCAACGTGAGCAAACTTTTGAGTAACCCAGTTGTTGAATAATCGTCACCACACTACCTTTGCTAAGGGAGGTAGTGCGACACAATTCACCTGTTGTTACCCGGCGATCAGCACGAATAATGTCATCGACTCGCTGAACGTTGCATGGAGTCACTGCAGTTACCGTCCTACCGCTTCGCTTTTCATCTGTCAATGGTGTTTGCCCTGCAGCTTCGTTACGAACCTATCGTCTAACAGTGCTAACATCCTCCGTTGCATCATCATAGACACTTTTTAGCCTTTCGTGAATGCGAATTGGCCTTTCACCTTCCGCAGTCAAAAATTCAATCACAGAACGCTGTCTAATATGAATGTCGATGTCAGCCATTTTGCAAGAGGATGCAGTGCTGCCACCGCTGACTTAGGAAGTTAGTACTTCAGGAGATTGGAGAAGGAGGTTTGAGGAATTGCGCCACATTCAAAGTTTTCACATAACTTACTTATTTAAGGAAAAAAAAAAATAGGAGGCATTACTGTTTTACCCACTCTCGTTCATAAGGTTTTGAATACAAATTCATGTTTCATAAGTAAGGGTTAACGTTAATTAGAAAAAAGAATGGTTCGTTGAAGAAAGTTTAGAGTAAGTCATGCAAAAGGAAGTCAGTCAAGTCAGATTGTGTTATTCTTTGATACTTTGATAGCTGTGTTTTTAAAATAAAGGAATTATCTCTCTTTTAATTAAAAATATTGCGTGTAAGGGTTTTTGAGACAGAAGTATGGTTTAAATTTTCATTGTAGCTTGTCTGTCGTTCAGAAGAAACTTCAGTTAATGCTTGAAATAATCTGCATACGCACACAAACCGCATGGACCACAATTGTTTGATCATAACAGTAGCGGAGAAGGCTTTCTATACACTGCAGCTGGCTTCTAACTGAGAAGGCACTCATTAAAAAACAAGAAAAAAGCGTATATTTGTACAATGGTCCTGAGTCGAAATCACGGCAGAATCCGTGCCCGGGTTTTCGAAATAGCCACAGGATGAGAGCGAGCGAGTTGTATTCTAATTTCCCGAGGGATTAGCAGTAGCAGAAGATTGAAGAAATTACGTCATTACTAGAATGCCTTTGTATGCCAACGTCTGAAAAGTAACCTACGTTTAGACTGATACTTTACTTAACACAACTATCAAGGTACTTGCATGGATAACAGCTGAATAGCGGTTTAATTAATTGCATTAATTTGAACTTACATTAGATTAATACAAAAGGAGAGCACTGGGTAACCTAGGTTACCTTAGGTGAAAAGACGACGAAATAAATGAGCATCACAGGAGACAAGAAATTATAGTTTAGGTTATGTTATGTCAGGTCATAGCAGGTTGAATGAAGGAATGAATTATTTAATTGCATATTCCAAAATTTTACAGTTTACAACTTTAATCTACATATATTTGTCTTTAGCTTGTTGCTACCTTGGTTTACATGACATCGTGGTCTTCTGGAAATAATAATTTCTTCCACACTAGCCATGTATAGGCTAAGGTTTGAATGAGTAGAGCTAGACTGAAAAATTCTATGTACCTACTTAATGTGCAATGTACAATGGGACTTAAGTACTTACAGCATAGTAAGTGGCCAAAAAAGGTGTGTGTCTCATAGCATATGAGAACTCCTAGTGGTCTACCGGGAAACATACGAGTCAGTTGGAGAATTTAATGTCATGTCGGCACGTTGGCCATAGTGGCTCAATGGTTTGGAAGAACTGCACGGAGATATGGAGATCCGTGTTTCAAATCCCGAATATGGCATTGAATTTTTCAGTCTGGCTCTACTCATTCAAACCTTATCCTACACATGACTAATGTGGAAGAAATTATTATTTCCATCAATTTACCTGAATAACATAGTGGTTTAGCTATGAAGCCTGGGACTTAAGTAAAGTCTGTTTAGTAAACGCGTGTGCAGTTTGGAGTCAAAGGAACCTGAGCCTCCCGCCCACTAATGACCGTCATAAATCTATCTCCACACTTCCGAAATGGAACACTGTCGTTGAGGACCAATAGCAACCCTGATTTTCTCGAAGTGACAGCCGCATGTCTACTCCACGTGGAGTCTCAGTTGCCAAAGTCCCAACTTCCAGTTGATATATTTCATTACGTGCAGAATTTCGTTGTGTGGCACGATGTGGAGATTGTGGGAGGGAAATGCAAATGAAGTAGTAGATAACTTCCAGTCAAGTGAAAATAATCAAAGTGAAGACAATAGTGTGAATAACTGGGCTGAGTTAAATTACTGGAGAAGCCTCAAAAACAAAGTTATAACGGGAACTGTTTCTAAGCAAAATCAAGCGCTTGTTTTGAACACATATAAATATGTGCTGACAAATAATCTTGGTAAGGGGTCGTACAATGAACCTGATGATAAATGCTGGGTATTCACAGAAATTCAGTAAGAAATATTGTGACGAGAGGAACATCAAAACTCCGATCAAGTGTGAAAACAAAAGGAAACGTTTCTCTAAAGTAGATATTTTCACATGCGATTTAATTCGTCGAGAAATTTATAGATTCTATGCAAAAGGGAGAGCGCCCACCTTAGACGAATTGGTTGCACATTTGCAAGAAATTTGTGATTTTCCTTATGGGCGCTGCACTTTGCGCGGTCTCCCGAAAGGAGCTGGGTTTCAAATACTGCACACTGAATAATTTAAGGGTTATTATGGAATCCAGCAGAATTGTAGCTTGGCGATATATATCGTCAAAACTAAGGAAGTTGTACACTAAAGGACATAAGATAATTTATTTAGACGAAACCTCGTACGATACCCATGACGTATCGAGAAAGGTGGCAACCTTGTAGAAAGGTCTGGGAGAAGTAGGGTGTGTGTTGTAAGGGTTCGACAAAGGCAGCAGCCGGCGTGCACACGCGTTAACTAAACAGACTCTACTTACAGCATAGTAAGTCGTCACAAAAGGTGTGTGTCTCATTGCATATGAGAACCCTTAGTGGTCTACCGGGAAACATACGAGTCAGTTGGAGAATTTAATGTCATGTCGGCATGTTGGCCATAGTAGCTCAATGGTTTAGAAGAACTGCACGGAGTGCAAGAGATCCGTGGTTCAAATCCCGACAGTGGCATTGAATTTTTCAGTCTGGCTCTATTCATTCAAGTCCTGGTTTTCTGCTCTGCCAGGTAGCTTCTAACATCCATGCCTCCTTGTTACTTAATTAGCCCCTTTCCCGTCCCCCCTCATCTTCCTTTCTTATATTCCTTACATTTCTTGCACATTTCTCTTTTGCTTTCTGCAAGAACTCACCAATACTTCTTACCTTCTTTTCCTCCTTTCCCGTTAACATTTTTATAGCTACTATCCTCTTCTCTACTTTCTCCAATTTTTCCTCCCAGATCTTTTTTCTGCACATTGTAACCTAGAGGTATGGGAAAGTATAGAAGAAAAGTAATCTTTGAAATTTTATAAGCAATTAAAGATAATGAGGTTGGGGAAAATCTATAGATCAACGTGACAAAACTGGAAGAGAAGGCATAGCATGGAGGAGCGTAGAAATATTGGACTTAAAAGGATTGAGAAGTAATGAGGCAGGGACATGTACATTTTTAAGAGACGAAGAGAGCGCTGTTCATTACCTGATAGAATGTAAGGAGTTAACAAATGACAGGAGAAAAATATGGGATAAGAAATGGGACAGTGTAAGTTAAGAGGTATTGGCGGTACGTATGCTAACGGGGATGAATGAAAGTAAAAATAGATGTATAGGAGAAATCTTATATAGGATAAGAGAAAAGTAAGTTGGAGTAAAAGAAGCGAAGATCAGGAAGAAATGACACCAAGCTGGTCAGGAAAACCAAAGGTTTATAGCAAGGGCACCTGAATCTGCGGTAAATCTTAGGTCTGAAATTTTATGTATTTGTACAGGACGTATAATAGTGCATGTTCTATGTTAAATTTATTGTACTGGAATTGTGATTTAAACTGCACAAATAAATAAATTTGAAATATATATAGCAACCTCCGCGCATTCTGTTACATAGTTTTCTATCCTTTCTTTCCCCCAACACAATTAAAAAATTCCCGTTTCCCTACGTGTTATCCCTCCTAGAAATATTGTTCCTGTTCTCATACAAGCTAACCCTTCTCTCTCTTGCCTATTGCAATAATCTATATGTGCTTCTCATCCCCAGTTTATTTTTAATTTTTTTTTTTTTGTAAAATTGTAATGATTTCTTATTTTCTAGATTTTCCCATATTTCTTTTCTACATCTTCTATTCTGCATTTTACCAATTTACCCACATCGCTTGTATTCCTTTCCTCTAATCGCCGTACATCTCCCATTCCTATTTTTCCCCACAATTGTTCCTATCTCTGCCCACCAACAATTTGAATGCTTGGCCCCGTAGCTCAGTCGGTAGAGCACCTGCCTACCGTGCTAGGGTTCCCGGGTTCGATTCCCGGCGGTGGGGGTGGGGATTTTTCTCCGACCAAGATAATTCCCTATTTTCCCCAGAGTCTGGAAATATGAATGAGAGTGTGAATGAGTACGTGATGTAATGATAAATAAACCCAAAGAGTTAACACCTTCAGTATGTTTTAAAGGAGAACGGCCGCCGATATGACCATAGTAGTTAAAGGCACAAGCCAAAAAAAAAAAAAAAAAAAAAAAAAAAAAAAAAAAAAAAAAAAAAAAAAATTGAATTCTCTAATCTATTTTGCTGTCTCATCCATAATTTCATAATTTCCCGTTCTTTAGCCAACCACATATACCAGAATTTTATTATTCTTTCCATTATCAGTCCATTTCTTCTTGTCTTTCCTAATTCTACTAAAGCTACTTTCCTAGGTGCTGATCTTGGTAAGGCTAGTAGCTCATTACAAAACCTTCTGTAGTTTCGGTGCACCGTGTTCTTTACCTCTGCGCACCGCCAGATCTCCACTGCATACAACATTTTGGATAGTGAAGGAGAACTTAGGATAGGTAAGCTAATTCACTGTGAAACTGAGTTCTTAATTATGGACGTTCTTTTTCTGCCGTGGTTCTCAGCGTTTCATTTGATATTGGGCGTTTTTCTAATTGACGTCCTCCAACAGTAAGTCATATAAGACGATGAGGATGAAATGAAGCTCAGACGAGCCCAGGGACCATAGAGCTTACAATACCTGACATTCATCTTTCAGGATATGGGAAACATACGGAAAGAACTTTATCCAGATAACACACTGACCCAGATTCAAACTCGGAACCTCTTGAACGTTAATGAGACACGCTACCATCTACGCTACCGAAAGCGGCTATATTGGTCGTGAAAGATCGCTTAATATTGTGCAATTACCTCTTTGTAAGGCTTGAGGTTCTTTTACGCGCCTTAAATCTGCAACAACTGTATGTTAAGGACTTTTACACACGAAAAAATCGAGCTTCGGTTGTCAACGAGCATTCAACTCTGTAGTGAGGAGTTGACGCAGTGAAGCAGTTTATGAGTTAGTTAAACGCCTGAGTTGTGCGAGTCGACAGAACAATGCGGTATGATCCAAGCTTCGCGGCGAGGAGTCGTCGGACAGGATGAACTGCCATTGAAGCAGTTCACGACCGAATATATATCGAAGTTCTGTTCAGAGTCGGCGAGCAGCTCCGTGTGAGAGCTAAACCTTGGTAAAGCACAATTTGGTTAGTGCTAAAAACATAAACATATATTAAAGAAACGTGCTGAAGTTGTGAATTTGTGTACAAGGGAAAGTGACTGTACTTTAGCATTACCTAACGACTTTGGTGACAAGTAAAGAGGTTTGAGGTAAGCTTTGTTTCGTCTCTCTGAATTAAAAAAGAAAACATTTAAAATTATTTCTTTCCCGACAGCGTAGTTTAAATTAAAAATATGTAAATACAAAATTTGACATATAAGTTCAGGATACAAAAAAAAAAAGTGCCAAAGGAAGACTTTCTAGAAAATTCTCCACACCAAAATATGTTTTTCATAGAAAACTTACAAGAAGTTTGATCTCAAAATAACTCTTAAGATTTTAATTAAATACTATATGTATATAGTTCGGGGAATTACTTTGGCATAAATCGTAAGAGACAGCGTTAAAGCGTACAGTTTATCTAAAATATTCTTTCCTGCAGAGTTCTCCATTTCCAAGATATTCTTTGTTACTTAATTCACTTTTCAAATACTTACAGAATTCTAAAACAACGACACGGAACGACTATAGCCGTTTCGTAGTTTATAACTTAATTAGTCCGAATTTCGGTGTCGCAGCTAAGAAGTTCTGTTAGGTATAATTTTATGCAGCATTAAATATTACATTATTTTGTGATTGGACAGGACAGAAACCACTGGTGCGCGAACCTTAAAATTTGTTATTGGGACGTACCGGCCACGAAAACAAAAACATTACTCCTTGCCCTTTAACAATGACCCTAGCCCCCTTAATGGGGCAAAATACAGTTACTTGTGAAAAAGTGATAACTCGGACAGTTACAAGGTTGCTTATTTTGCTCTGAGCTTAACTATACAGTACTTTCAACCAGTTACTGTAAAATAAACAGCTTCCTTTTAAGTTACAAATGCTTTATTTAATATTATTGAACACAGTGAAATAAAACGGTTCTCTCATTGCATAAGGCATTTAGTTTTGTTTAAGTTTATCTACAATAATTTGATGTTGTTCTTTGTTCTTTTTGTCATTTAATGCTTCCATCCTCAACCTTACTAACACTAACTTCCCTCTAAAAGGTTTAACTTGCATATGGCCACCAGCTTATTTGCGGTCATCGACTGTTATAACGTGTACTGGTTATATTGGGTGAAGGTAGATTTATGCCACACGATGCGGCGACATATGTTAGTTACTAACACTCCCCACATGGCAACCTTGGCCTTCGGGGTAACCTCACCCCACCAAGTGATGACCGGAGCCATTTCTCAGGTGGAGGCACCCAGAGGGCGGTGTCCATTACCTCCGATGATAGGGTGATAGTGAAGATGGCGGTGAGGTGAGAGGACCTACAGTTTTTACCGTGGACTCCGAACCACGTTGGGCATAGGGGATACTTCACGTGTGCTAGACAGAGGTGAAGGCGTGGATAGGGCCGACTTAAAATCGCCAACCCCAGAGCCGGGAATCGAACTCGGGACCCTTAGAACGGGAGCCGCGAACGAAACCACCGCGCTACCCCGGAGCCCTGCGGCGACATATTTGAAGTAGAATTCGTTGTGAGGTCCACGCCCCACACGCTCGAAAGGTTTCGCGTTTCCCCCGGTGTGGCGACGCGTTGAGAAGCCAAACCTTACCTCGATGTAGAAACGATGAACTCTCCTGTCTCGAGGCCGTGAAGATGATGGTCTCGAAGATTTCAGTAAACTTTCCTTCCGGTAGCTGCGGCGAGTGATGATATGTGAAACCTCAAAGTCGTGGGATCAATACAAAAGGGATTTTGCGTTTGGGCAACAATGAAATAAAATTATAAACACCATTTCACTTTACATGTATTTATTTCTCGACATCTTTTGCTTCAAGGGCGACTTTTTCACTGGTATAGCCCTTTACTAACTTTTAATCTTCTCCTTCGCTTTGCGAATGATGCAACGGCTTTCTACCTAAGTTATTTCTCGTCGCGTCGCGTATTCAGCATATATTTTAATCGTTTATTACACGTTAATGAACGGTGAACTCCACTAACTTCCTGTACTTTCAAGAGCCTTTACCCAAAAACACGCCCACACACTTCGAGAGTACAAGCAAGAAGAAGAAAGAAATTTAAGTATAAATATTTCGTTGCTAGGTTACCGAAATACTAAATTTTGATTGGTCCGTCGTCACAATTTGTGTAGATTTAGTTTCCGGAATTTTCTGAATTTGGTATTTTAATAAACCTAAGCATTCGTTGCATCATCTACACGGCCTTCTTGGCTATTGATTTACATTGAATTTCAGATGCCATGTTTACTTTATATGTCCATATATTGTGACTTTGTAGGTTCGTGAAATTAAAAGTCCAATTGCACAAACTCAAAATGTTGTTTATTTCCACGGAATTACAGTTGAAACACTTGCCAATTACACAGAATTACGTAGCGCACACAATTACAATTCACCAGTTCGTCTGTCACAGGTCCACTCTGCACTCGCAACACAACTCCTCCGATGCACGTTCACAGTCTTCCGGTCCGTTCGCTCACTGGGCGCTCCTCACGGCTGCTCGCCAAGAACTGAGCTGACTCGCCAACTGCAGGCCATATATAGGAAAGATCGCCGTTTCTGGAAGGTTCGCGGCGCGCACAATTATCCCGAGGTTTCCAGACGTCTGGTGGGAGGGGAAAGAGACGGTACAGGGCTCGTGCGCTCTCCTAATCATCCCTTCAGTTAGTGACACGAGACAAATAGGTAGGCGTGGCCTGAATGCTTCCCGTCTGGCCCTACTGCCGGCCGGTTCTATAGGGAGTTCCAACGTTCGGGTGACAATATGTAATTTTAAAATATATTTACAGACCAATATGCAATATCAGCTTTAAACGGAATTTTGGAACACGTTAAGGGTATGTATGACTGAAATTTTCAAATTCTGAACTAATAGTGCTAGCTTTTTCAAATTTACACCATAGGTGGAGTATAATGTAAACATGTTACAACCTAAATTTAAACCATTTTTCTCCAGCAGTTTAGAAATTATTATAAATTTTGTATGTTTTTTGTTACGTCACTAAAAAGTCCCTTGCGACAAAATATTCTGAATTTTGGTCTAATATTTTAACCCTATGTTCATAATACACATACTTTTTGAAATTGCTCTGGGTTTTTCTGTGTCTCCTTTAGTTTAGGCCACAAAAACTTTTTAATTTACAAATACTATTTTTTTTGTCTAAAAAACTGTAAGTTTTGTGTTTGAAAATTAAAAATATATGCTTATATACATTTCTCATTAAAACCTAGGGCAATTTCCATTCCTCATGATATTCTGAACCTGTGTAGGAAATTTCATGCATGTAGTACAAAAACTGCATCGCAAGGAGCATTTTACAGAAAGAAAAATGCTGAAAATATGAACATTGTGAAAACAGCGATTAAAGATTTGATTGCATAACTCACATTAAAATCCACCAGGCTGATAGGTTGGACCGTCAGATTTCTTTTTCCTCTTCTCTGTTGCTACTTTTTCCACCTTTTTCTTCTTTAGATGTTGCTTTTCTTCTGCACAACTTCGCTTCTTGCTCTGCAGGATACGAGTCTGATCTCGCTGCACTGAAGTTTTCCTTGCTGAGTCTACTACACTTTCACCTCTGATATTTCGCTGCAGCTCCAATGACTTAAGACTACCCATGTTAAACTCACTGATGCTTTTAATAACAGCAAGATCCAATTTTTGTTTTGATATGAAAACTTCCTTTGGACACTTATTCTATGACATGATGCAAAGATTCATTCTCATTCTGTGTTTTTCCTGTTTTGCACCTCTCTAGTAATGTTGTAGAAGCCAGCCTCTGATATATTGGCAACATTTTAGGAACTATTTTGTCTGAAAGCCTTATTTTTCTTTTCTTGAATTGAAAATTTAAGAACGGAAAACAGACAAAGAATGTGGATGTAGGCAAAAGAGGGCGTGACTCTGACAGAGTTTAAAGGCCACCGACATTTAAATAAGTATTTAAAAATGGCGTCCGGAGGCAAATTATGCATTTTTCACATTCGGGACTGTATAAATTATTTTATAGAATGAAAATAAAAAAAGTCGTTATTTTCACGATTTTCATGAAATTTCAGTCATACATACCCTTAAACACTCATAAGCAATAATTAAGCAATAGCCTCTTTATTACGGCTTCATAAGCCAAAGAAATTATAAATACTAGCAAGCTATTGTGGAGCATATCGGTATGTTTACAAACAGTTACAGCAAGCGGTGTTTTCACTGCCTAATCCATACTCATTCTGCAGCGTTTTTATTTTTAATGCGGCTATACTCGCGGAGAAAAACTATCTATATGTGTCATAGAAGCTGAGCAAGTACTTCTATATATTAGTTCGGTGTCTTTCGGAACATCCTGTATGTAATAAAACCATTTCTACAATGATTAACGTAAAGTATATGTGTATGAGAAATTGTAAGAATAGTTTTACTAGAGTGGGGAGAGAAAGCTACGTCAGAATATTTGTTCGTGAACAAATAGACAAGACAGACAAATGAAATACCAAATAATTGTTTTGCAGTGTTTTGAGATAAAATAATTATTCCTTTTTGTGTTTACTTGACATGAATTTAACTGGTTAAAAGTTGCCCCAACACGGAGACATCTTGCAGTGGCCAAATGGGAGCCAGTCTGCCGCACGCTCCACGATGTGCGTGCTTTTGCTCCAATTAATTTTAATACGACATTCAGCACGCATGCCTTTAACAGTAGGTAAACAACTTAAAAAGTTACACAATTAATTTAAACCTCATAATGAAAACATTGCTTCACAAGCATGCGCTACCTTTAAGGATCAAAGTTATACTTTCGTGAAACTTTGAGATTGGATATCACAGCCCAAAAATGGACCGCGCCGTGGCTGTATGATTAGACCGCTCTTCTCTCAGCAGTGATCGATCCCACACGATCGCAAAGTGAGAGTTGGCATCTCCGGTGTCCCCCCCCCACCCGAAAACTCATTCCACCGGTGTTCCATCTTCATCTCATTTATCATCATCAGAACTAGGAATTTCGTACCGATTTCCTTGAGCAGTGTAAGAGCGGCCAGGCATGGCTATACCACGCAGCGCTACTAGCAAGGAAAAGGTTCATCGTAGAATGTAACTCATTACTACAAAACAGGTGTAACTGCATGACACACAGCTAGGAAGTTCGTACCGATTTCCTTGAGCAGTGTAAGAGCAGACAGGCACGGATATACCACGCAGCGCTACTAGCAAGGACAAGGTTCATCATAGAATACAACCCATTACTGCAAAACAGGTGTAACTGCATGACACAGAGCTAGGAGGTTCGTACCGATTTCCTTGAGCAGTGTAAGAGCAGACAGGCACGGATATACCACGCAGCGCTACTAGCAAGGACAAGGTTCATCATAGAATACAACTCATTACTGCAAAACAGGCGTAACTGCATGACACAGAGCTAGGAAGTTCGTACCGATTTCCTTGAGCAGTGTAAGAGCGGTCAGGTATGGCTATACCACGCAGCGCTACTAACAAGGGCAAGGTTCATCATAGAATGCAACTCATTACTGCAAAACAGGTGTAACTGCATGACACAGAGCTAGGAAGTTTGTACCGATTTCCTTGAGCAGTGTAAGAGCGGCCAGACATGGCTATAGAACGCAGCGCTACTAGCAAGGGCAAGGTTCATCGTAGAATGCAACTCATTACTGCAAAACAGGTGTAACTGCATGACACAGAGCTAGGAAGTTGGTACCGATTTCCTTGAGCTGTGTAAGAGCGGCCAGGCATGGCTATACTACGCAGCGCTACTAGCAAGGGCAAGGTTCATTGTAGAATGCAACTCATTACTACAAAACAGGTGTAACTGCATGACACAGAGCTAGAAAGTTTGTACAGATTTCCTTGAGCAGTGTAAGAGCGGCCAGACATGGCTATACCACGCAGCGCTACTAGCAAGGGCAAGGTTAATCGTAGAATGGAACTCATTACTACAAAACAGCTGTAACTGCATGAAACAGAGCTAGGAAGTTTGTACCGATTTCCTTGAGCAGTGTAACAGCGGCCAGGCATAGCTATAGCACGCAGCGCTACTAGCAAGGGCAAGGTTAATCGTAGAATGGAACTCATTACTACAAAACAGGTGTAACTGCATGACACAGAGCTAGGAAGTTCGTACCATTTCCTTGAGCAGTGTAAGGGCAGGCAGACATGGCTATACCACGCAGCGCTACTAGCAAGGGCAAGGTTCATCGTAGAATGCAACTCATTACTACAAAACAGGTGTAACTACATGACACTGAACTAGGAAGTTCGTACCGATTTCCTTGAGCAGTGTAAGAGCGGCCAGGCATGGCTATACCACGCAGCGCTACTAGCAAGGGCAAGGTTAATCGTAGAATGGAACTCATTACTACAAAACAGGTGTAACTGCATGACACAGAGCTAGGAAGTTTGTACCGATTTCCTTGAGCAGTGTAAGAGCGGCCAAGCATGGTTATACCACACAGCGCTACTAGCAAGGGCAAGGTTGATCGTAGAATACAACTCATTACTACAAAACAGATATAACTGCATGACACAGAGCTAGGAAGTTTGTACCGATTTCCTTGAGCAGTGTAAGAGAGGCCAGGCATGGCTATACCACACAGCGCTACTAGCAAGGGCAAGGTTGATCGTAGAATACAACTCATTACTACAAAACAGGTGTAACTGCATGACACAGAGCTAGGAAGTTTGTACCGATTTCCTTGAGCAGTGTAAGAGAGGCCAGGCATGGCTATACCACACAGCGCTACTAGCAAGGGCAAGGTTGATCGTAGAATACAACTCATTACTACAAAACAGGTGTAACTGCATGACACAGAGCTAGGAAGTTTGTACCGATTTCCTTGAGCAGTGTAAGAGAGGCCAGGCATGGCTATACCACACAGCGCTACTAGCAAGGGCAAGGTTGATCGTAGAATACAACTCATTACTGCAAAACAGGTGTAACTGCATGACACAGAGCTAGGAAGTTTGTACCGATTTCCTTGAGCAGTGTAAGAGAGGCCAGGCATGGCTATACCACACAGCGCTACTAGCAAGGGCAAGGTTGATCGTAGAATACAACTCATTACTACAAAACAGGTGTAACTGCATGACACAGAGCTAGGAAGTTTGTACCGATTTCCTTGAGCAGTGTAAGAGAGGCCAGGCATGGCTATACCACACAGCGCTACTAGCAAGGGCAAGGTTGATCGTAGAATACAACTCATTACTACAAAACAGGTGTAACTGCATGACACAGAGCTAGGAAGTTTGTACCGATTTCCTTGAGCAGTGTAAGAGGGGCCAGGCATGGCTATACCACACAGGGCTACTAGCAAGGGCAAGGTTGATCGTAGAATACAACTCATTACTACAAAACAGGTGTAACTGCATGACACAGAGCTAGGAAGTTTGTACCGATTTTCTTGAGCAGTGTAAGAGCGGCCAGGCATGGTTATACCACACAGCGCTACTAGCAAGGGCAAGGTTGATCGTAGAATACAACTCATTACTACAAAACAGATATAACTGCATGACACAGAGCTAGGAAGTTTGTACCGATTTCCTTGAGCAGTGTAAGAGAGGCCAGGCATGGCTATACCACACAGCGCTACTAGCAAGGGCAAGGTTAATCGTAGAATACAACTCATTACTACAAAACAGATATAACTGCATGACACAGAGCTAGGAAGTTTGTACCGATTTCCTTGAGCAGTGTAACAGCGGCCAGACATAGCTATAGCACGCAGCGCTACTAGCAAGGGCAAGGTTAATCGTTGAATGGAACTCATTACTACAAAACAGGTGTAACTGCATGACACAGAGCTAGGAAGTTCGTACCATTTCCTTGAGCAGTGTAAGGGCAGGCAGACATGGCTATACCACGCAGCGCTACTAGCAAGGGCAAGGTTCATCGTAGAATGGAAGTCATTACTATAAAACAGGTGTAACTGCATGACACAGAGCTAGGAAGTTCGTACCATTTCCTTGAGCAGTGTAAGGGCAGGCAGACATGGCTATACCACGCAGCGCTGCTATCGGGGGCAAGGTTCATCGTAGAGTGCAACTCATTACTACAAAACAGGTGTAACTGCATGACACAGAGCACGTTGTTATGAAGGAAGACATTCGAATAACATCTTTGTTGTGCTTCAAAGATGATCATCTAAATTTGCTGTACAGCCATTGTATGTTTTCTAGAAGTGTACTTATTCAAGTCCTTATTTACTTCATTATTTACATTTACATATCACTGCAATACTTCAGCAAACATGGAAAAAAGAGAAACCAGATCGAGAAGCTAAATTAGCTGAAATTATTAACGAATTTGCAACAGATTAACAATCAACTAAATCTTGTTTTACGGGACACAGAATGAGTTTTTCATTTGGAAGACTTCAGAGGTACATTGTTTTTAGTAATACGGCCGTAGATGAGTAAAAAGCAGTAAAATTCCTGCTTTAGCATTTTCTCTAGTAAGAGTCTTCAGATATTTAAGAAATTAATTTTATAAATTGAATATTATTTTACATTCGATCAGGAAATGTTACAATCCGCGTTATAATTGCTTGGATGTTGCCGCAATGTGCCTATTTAAATAATGAGATTAGCCAGAGGTAAGCCAGTATGTAGTATATAAGCATTTGTATATTGTACATAATGATCTGAATAGATGTGCATTTACTAATATCTCATTAGTCATTTTTTTTTCTCTGGGCAACCTGTTTCAATGCCTCTGCGCTGTATGTTTCTTATCTGACTTGTTTGGATGCCGGGAGAGAGTCGGTCGCAACCCGCATAAGGAACGGCCTGCGGCGCCGTAAAGTCTGTCCACTCAACGCAAGTGCACGGCAGCCGCTTTCTTTGAGGAACCCTCATAATCGTTTTACAACATGGACCCTCCTCCTGACGGTCCCCTCTACAAGGTTGCAACATTTTAACATCACCGTCTTGCACCTAATGAAACAGAACAATTGGAAGTTGGAACTTTGGCAACTGAGACTCGACCCGGAGTAGACATGCAACTGTCATTTTCAGAAAATCACGGTTACTATTGGTCCCCAACGTCAGTGTTCCATTTCCGAAGTGTGGAGATAGATTTATGACGGTCATTAGTAGGCGGAAAGGTCAGGTTCTTTGAGGTCCTTTGACTGGGAACTGCACACACGTTAGCTAAACAGACTTTACGAACGATTGGACGGTAGCAAAACAATGCCTGGCGACAATTTTTAGGCTCTACTTCGATTCTCAAAAGCGGGGCATTCACGAATATGAGTTGTTTATATTGTAGCTTATTCGGATAAATGCCTGCGTTGAGGTATTTACTTTCCTTACTGATTACCTGCAGTAAATAAAGGAGGCATTGCTTTCCACCAAAAATTTGATAACAAGATTTCATCGGAAATATATACAATTTAAAGAAGTCTAATGTGTTGCAGATGCATGAACTTCTGTACTGACTTCGTGGAAAGTATTTTTGGAGCGTTCATTCTTCTTTCTACTTCATGTTTATCGCGATAACCATTTGCAGAAATTGTCTTATTTCCAACTTTCCTTATAAGGGAATACGGTGACTTTAAGTGACTGGATTGGATTGGATTCGGCACCTCGACCAGACTGGCCTTTTGTCCCGATGGCCCCAAGTGGAACACCCCCGAATGGGAGACTAAGGGCGGTCGACTCCAAGGAATCACGAAAGTACAGAGGGCGTGGTCCATACAATTTACTAGATAGAATAATCGTAGAGAAATAGAAAAGAAGGCTAAGAATATCACTGAGACCTTGCAAGACTGGTGCAATGACGTAAAACTAACCATAGCATCCTCAAAATCAGCATACGTAGTAACGAAAGGTAAACTAAAGAGGAACCCAGTAATTAGAATAAACAATGCACCGATACCAAGAAGGCAAAGTTTCAAATACTTAGGTATAATTGTCGACGAGAATTTGACTTTTAATACGCATATTGATTACATAAGACACAAAACTTCAAAAGTGATGGGAAAGTTGACGTCGTTGATTCAAAGGAATTTTAAATTACCCACTGATATCATCAAATTGTATCATACAAGTATTGCAGCTGGGATTATGGGATACGGAGCAAGTACATGGGCTCAAAGGCTTTGCAATAAAAGAAACAAAATGCTAATAAGAAGAACACAAAGACAGATACTTTTAAGGTATGCAGGCGGAACTAAGACCACCCCCACGATGGCTCTATTCGTAATCCTAGGGATATGGCCGATGGACTTCATCATAAGATATAGAGGTGCAGAATACTGGAGAAGAAAGAATAACCGGCAAAAAGTACGAGAAATAGTAGGTGTAGAATGTGAGACAAGGATGCAAATTAAAAGGACAATATTACAGGAATGGCAAAACGAATGGGACAGTATAGAGGAAGGACGTCGAGTTTATGAACTACTTCCAACAATAGAAGAAAGACTAAGGATGAGCCACTTCAAACCGACTAAAGGAATAATCCATTTTATTAGTGGACATGGACCTTATGCCACCTACTTTAAGAGGATAGGAAGACGAGCGACAAGTCTATGTACAGCATGCAGCATAGAGGACACACCAGAACACCAAATCTTCGAGTGTCAAGAGCATCGAGAAGTGGATAATTTGAGACAAGAGCTGCAAGGAAAGACAACATGGGAAATAATAAGAGATGCAGAGGAGTTCAATAAGTTAGACACAATAACAAACATCATTTCAACAAAAGCTTGGGAACAATATATAACTTCTAAGAAATCGACACCAATGGAATTGGCTACACCTGCAACAGTTCAACAAATAAGACGATCAACTAGACTCCAAAGACGATAGATGGAAGGAAATGTGAACATAGGAAGAGATCCAATTGAGGAAGCAACACCAGTAGGAGAAGAGGAATAAAGAGATTTTGAAATTGAACATATCCATGAGTTGGGAGGAGAAGAGCTAATAAACCAACAAGGTGATATAGACTGAAATCGGACTGACTTGACAGCGATATATATAATTGAAGAGAGAGACTAATTTGGAAACAAAAGAAAAAAAAATAATTAGGATAGTTAGGTTAGTTGACTGCAAAGTTTAGCAGTCACTTAGGTTATTGTTTCTGCAAACAATTAAAAGTTATTCTTATAATTAATAAATGTATAAATGAAAATAAGAAATAGTTAACCGGTTCCGATATAGAATCTAGGCATCGGAACATAAGAAAGCAGAGTTTATTTTTTTTTTTTTTTTTTTACTAGATAGAAACCCCGGATGGCCCAGGACAATTGTCGTCCCACTTACCGTGGCCACGAAGCAGTCATCAGAACGGTTCGCAGAACGGAGGCCGCCCTCCAGAGGAAAGAAAACTCCAGGAAGGCCTAGACATTCGGCATTGCGCTTGTCGCGTTCCTGAATCAGCCCACTAGGCCGGAGTCTGTCCCGCCGGAGGAGGAAGTGGCTCACTCAAAGCATATCATCGCGCCATGCACCGCCGAGACACAAGCCGACACTTTTACCTTGAAAGAAACCACCAGAGGAGAGATATGAAATGATATTGGAGGACGTTCATAGGAAGTAATTAACCTGTCCAACATTCGCCTGGCGACGCAGGAGAACCACCGAAAAAAACCGTGGTTCATGTGGGTCGGCCAGGGAAATCGAACCCGGATCTGGCCAATGTGGGCCACAGACAATACCGCATGAGCCACCCCGAGTTTTTTTTTTTTTTTTTTTTTTTTTTTTTTTTTTTTTTAAATTTTCGTCCTCCAACGTTAAGTCATATCGGACAATGAATGGAATGGGTGAAATGATGCTCAAATAAGCCCAGGGTCCATAGAGCTTAGAGTTACCCGACATTCGACTTTCAGGATAAGGGAAAACCTTGACCGAGATTCGAACTCGGGACCTCTTGAACGTGAGGCAGACACGCTACCATCTACGCTACCGAGGCGGATTCTTTTAGGAGTTGTTCCCCAGGTTATGGCTTTAAAATTCAAGCATTTTTATTGAATTTTCAAATATTATTCACATTTTATAATAAATGAAGCGCATATTTTGATTTTTCTAGGAATAACCTCTGAATCCCTTTTCATTTTGAACGACTTCTGTGTAACTGTTTAACCATCATCATATCGATCTCATAAAAGCACATCTTTATTTCTGGAGTTAAGCTTGTTATTCTTTTGAATTTGAAATACTTATACTTTCCTCAAGTGGAGAGTCGTTATTCGTTTGTTTTCGTCTTGGTGATGCTAAGATAACTGAATTTGAAAGACATCAGATAGGAAATAAGTCTTAAGCTTTGTTTAAGCCTACTGTATTAGTATTATTTTGTTGCTAGAAAGCATGTACGGATGTCAAACTTTCGTAACTTTTCACAACTCTGTAAATAGAGAGGGAAATTTACGAACTTTTGGTACTTATTTGTAAATAGCCTGCAACAATGACAAAATTTCCTAATTGATTTGTAAATATGGAACAAAAGTAACATAACATACCCGGCTATCTTATTTGTAAATTGCTTGCGGTACCAAATTTTGGTAATTTACTTCTAAATATCGCGTAAAACTGAGAAAATTCGTAACTCATTTGTAAATAGTGAAGATGAATAACAAACTTTCCATATTGTGACTTTGTGGGTTAGTAGAATTAAAAGTCCAAGTTGCAGAAATTAAAAATGTTCTTTATTTCCACGTCACATACACAATCACAATCTACCAAGGTCGATGACCACAACAAAAGCCTTCTGATGATATCTGCTTACAACATCAACTCTCTCATTACAACACTTTACAGTTGTTTACGAATGACTCTTGGCCAGTCGTCGCTTGCTTATATACCTCATTGATAATTCGAGACTGTTCTGTAACAATCAAGAGATCGAATGTTCTGTCACCAGACAAAACTTGAACCTTCCAGACGGGAAACCTTATCTGTGTCGGCAAGTCCTTTATCTCCGCGCTACATATCAGTTCTTTTGTGTGCACAATCCGCGTTATCACGATCGGGTTCGCGACAATATTAATTTATAATTAGAGCACAAAACTGACAAACTCTTGTAACTTATTTAATTAGAGTGCAGACCTGAAAAGTGTCGTAACTCATTACTGAATAGCATGCAAGAATGGTAAACTTTCCTAATTAATTTGTAAATGTGGAACAAAACTAACAAACTTTGGTAAATTATTTGTAAATTACTTGCAAAATTGACAAATTTCAATACTCATTTGGGGATTGGGATTTCACTGCGGAGAGGATTCGGTACGTACGCCACCATGCTGGGTCCATTGTACCTATGCCCCCAAGTGGGACACCCCCGGAAGGAAGGATGAGGTGAAGGAGACAGAGGGCGACCGACCCAAGGAGCCACGACAGTACAGAGGGCAGGGTCTTTACAGTTTACTTGGAGGGAGACTTCCCCCGACAGGCCAGGATAACGAACTCGCTCCCCTTCCCGTAGGGGAGGGGATCCGTCCCCTACAGCTGCCGTAGTGAGGGCGCTGCGGACCCTTAGCACTCGTGGTACCTCTGACGTTACTAGAGGAACCTCGGGCCGAACATTCGAGGTCCTCCATGAATTCGGATTGGGTTGGACTCGAGGGGGCAGTGTGTTCCCGACACCCACGGGGAATTGGGTACCTCCGACCAGGCTACGGCTGCCAGGAGGGGGTAGAGGGTTGTCTAATAAGTGTCGGGTACTAGCCTGCAGAGCTAGTAGCTGATGTGCTAGATCACCGGTGGCCCTACCAAGGTTATTTGGTAGCCGGTCCATTTTGGATTGGCGCGTAAGTGGCGTATACACTTCCGTCCTGTCTGCGGGGTGCTGCGGCGGGCAGTTTATAAAATAGGTACTGTCCTATGGTAAAAAAAAAAAACCGTGACGCCCGGGTTCTGGTCCTATGGGTCCAGGACGAATAGGAGAAGAACCACTGACTCAACTCGGTCCCCTACAGTTGGATGGCAACGAGCCCCAAAGGTCCCAGACCACTTATCCGAGCCCTTAAGGTCCCTGGCTGGCGGTTCCGAAATGATCCCAGTAGAGGAGCGGAGACAGACAACCGATCTACCGGAGGAGGAAGTAGTTTCCCTCAGAGAATATCCTTCCATGCACCGCCGAGACTCCTGCCGACACTTCCAACCTGAAACAGACCACCAGATGAGAGATGATGTAAAATGATAATGGAGATGGAATGGAGGGACAGGAAACTTGGGGGATGTAATTAAACTACCCAGTACTCGCCTAGCGACCCGGGAAAACCCCGAAAAAACTCATGGGTCAGGTAGTTCGGCCACGGGAATTGAACCCGGGTCTCCCGAATGAAGGGCACAGAGGAAACCACCTCAGCCATCCCAACTAATTTGTTATCAAGAATAGAAAGTTTCTTTTAAATTGCTTGCAAATTTGACCTATTTTGGTAACTAATTTCTAAACTGCTTGCAAAAGTGAGAAAAGTAAGAAACGTTGTCTCAAAAAACTTCTTCCACTCCATTGTTTTTATAGCATAAAAGAATATTATGATTACTTTGACAATTAATTTTGTTAATGTTAATGATGTTAATGTTTTATAGTATAGTTGAATTGTTTGAATATGTTAACTACAAGTGAACTATTATTATTATTATTATTATTATTATTATTATTATCTATTATTATTATTATTATTATTATTATTATTATTATTATTATTATTATTATTATTATTATTATTATTATTATTATTATTATTATTATTATTATTATTATTATTATTATTATTATTATTATTATTATTATTATTATTATTATTATTATTATTATTATTAATTAATATTATTATTATTATTATTATTATTATTATTATTATATTATTATTATTATTATTATTATTATTATTATTATTATTATTATTATTATAATTATTATTATTATTATTATTATTATTATTATTATTATTATTATTTATTAATTATTATTATTATTATTATTATTATTATTATTATTATTATTAATTATTATTATTATTATTATATTATTATTATTATTATTATTATTATTATTATTATTATTATTATTATTATTATTATTATTATTATTATTATTATTATTATTATTATTATTATTATTATTATTATTATAATTATTATTATTATTATATTATTATTATTATTATTATTATTATTATTATTATTATTATTATTATTATTATTATTATTATTATTATTATTATATTATTATTATTATTATTATTATTATTATTATTATTATTATTATTATTATTATTATTATTATTATTATTATTATTATTATTATTATTATTATTATTATTATTATTATTATTATTATTATTATTATTATTATAATTATTATTATTATTATTATTATTATTATTATTATTATTATTATTATTATTATTATTATTATTATTATTATTATTATTATTATTATTATTATTATTATTATTATTATTATTATTATTATTATTATTATTATTATTATTATTATTATTAATATTATTATTATTATTATTATTATTATTATTATTATTATTATTATTATTATTATTATTATTATTATTATTATTATTATTATTATTATTATTATTATTATTATTATTATTATTATTATTATTATTATTATTATTATTATTATTATTATTATTATTATTATTATTATTATTATTATTATTATTATTATTATTATTATTATTATTATTATTATTATTATTATTATTATTATTATTATTATTATTATTATTATTATTATTATTATTAATTATTATTATTATTATTATACTGTACATACAGTTGAATTTTCATTCCAAACTTGTGTTGTATATATGTATATTGTATAATTTTTAGTTATAAGTACTTGACGTGTCCTATATCATGTAATATGATCAAAAGGATGAATTAAAACTAACTAACTAACTTATTTGTAAATAAGCAGGAATGAGTTTGAGTTGCTTTTAAGGCTGGTAGAGGTAAAAAGTTTATTATAAACCGGTGAGAGACGAACTAGATGGTTCGAGTTAGGAATGAAGCTTGATATAATGGCAGTCATAAAATAACTCTTAAAATGATAAATGAATACATCGCATTGAATCAGAATGCTGGTATTTGATTCTGCTTTCCTTTTTCTCTTTCTCTCTCCAGAATGGAATGGGTATGAGAGCAAGAGGATTTGTGGGAGGTGCTGTGAAGCGTGTAAAGTTGGTCCCAGGAGGAGCTTGTAAAAGTCTGTGTGTTGCCTTCAGCATATGGAACGAACAAGCGACCCGCAGTGATTGTGGCTGGCGTTGGTGCTTTATTCTGACATGCGACACTGCTGTTACGTCATTTATTTTATGCTGATCTTGCACGGCTATCTCCCACCCCCAATTTGTCCGATACTTGTGTTGCGATTTTTCCTAGAAACAAATCATGTCAATTATTTATTTACCCATCTATAACTCGTGCACTTTTTCCCCTCTAAAAGTTAAACCTAACTGGACACTAGATTTGGAAAGACTTGCAAGCTATGCCTGAGAGTCACAGCATATATATATATATGAGGTAAAATAAGGTTTCCAATGTTATTTAATATGAAAAAAACATGTTTATTGATGGAAAGGCGGAACTTACAGCTATTTTTCAACGTAATCACCATTGTGATCGATGCACTTTTACTTGCGCTGTGGCAGTTTTTGAATACCCTTGTCATAGCACTCTTCCGCCAAGTTGTGCAGGTAGCGCCCAACCTCGTTCTTCAAATCATCGTCGGTCTGGAAATGTGTTCCACCCAGGTGTGACTTCAACTCAGGAAACAGATGATAATCACTAGGTGCTAATAAAACACCTGAAATGAAATGAAATGGTTAGAAAGGGTATATAATTTGGTAGTTGAGGCATGAATGTTATATGGTATTAAGATGTGGGGGCTGGAAAAAGGATGGGAAGTTTTAGATTATGTACACAGGATTTTGTAAGGAAGTTCTAGGTCTGCCAATATCAACTGCAAATGAATTAGCTCTAATTGAAATGGAGAGAGTTCCAAGAAAAGGGTTAGTTATAGAAAGGGCACTAAATATTGGTATAGAGTATTGAATTTAGAGAAGGGGAATATACTGAAGCAATGCTTGAAGTATCAAGAACTAACTTTACCAAATAAAGGATAAGCAAGTAATTTAGAAATAATTTGGAAGATAATGGTATGGGTGATATTTGGAGAAAGAGAGAAATTATAAAGGTTTTTGGAAATGGGCTAGAATAAGATTTGAAGACATGGAGATCCAGAAACTGTTTAGTCAAATAGCAGAAAGAGATCACTTGTTTTCTATATTCTATTGAAAAATAGCCGGAGGAGGGAGAGGTATATAGATAGCACTAACAGTGAAGAAAGAAAGGGGTTAGCATGGTTAAGAGCAGGGATATGCAGATTAAGAGGTCAAAGAAATGGATAACCGCAAGACGAGTGCCCATTGTGTGGGGACAAAGAGGATATAGAACATATACTGTTTGTAGGGAAACGAAGATGTGGAGGAAAGAATGTCAAATACCAAAAATGAATAGGAGAATCAGCTTAATCAAGGTTTTAAACAAAATTTATAAAAACATAGGGAATTTTTAAGTAAGGTAAAAAACAATTTGATATGGACTGTAAAAAGAGGGAAGGAATGATAAATGACCATTCTGTAATAACACATATTGTAACACGCCTGTAAATATACTTAATGGACTGTCCTGTGTAGCAGTGGCCAGGGCCAAAACAGAGGGCAGTCCAAAAAATTATAAAAGCTTAGTACCTCAATAAACATTATTATTATATTATTATTACTAGGTGCTAAGTCTGGACTATAAGGGGGATGGGTGAGGATGTCCCATCCGAACTGGCCTGAAAATCAGCTATTGCATGTGAAGTATGGGACCCACATCGCGCACACTTTGCGATAATGCAAATGTTCGGTCAAAATCTTGTCAATCGTAGTCTTACTGACTTCAGGGATAAGTTCGCACAGCTCGCGAACTGTCACACGCTGATCTTTAAGCATTTCTTGCTCCACTTTTGCAATTATTTCGGCTGAAACCGAAGGCCGACCAGAACGCTGTTCATCATGTACGTCTGTACTACCGTCTTTGAACTCTTTGACCCACTTTCGCACGTTTCTGACGTCGATACACTGTAGCCCATAGACTTCGCATAACTGACGATGCATTTTAGTGAGTTGCGAGTGGAAATAGTTTGTCACTACCTTGCATATATCATCTCTTATTTGATAACCCTCGTAATGAATGGGGTGATTAAATAGCGTATTTTCAACTTCCAATAAATTTTAGAATGAGCTGAAGCACTTTACTTCCATTTATTGTTATGTGTTACTTGTACTTCCCCGATTACGTTGTTTACTGCAGTGAAATCATGCTCTTCCACTCATTCTATTATAATCTTCGCCAAAGATAAAGGCATATGAAGGCGGACCTTACTGCAGACTCCAACCAATCCTAAGTTTGTGCCGCCTACCAGCACTGCCGAATGTGGTACACTCATCTCGCGCGCCTGAACTGAGAACATTATATTAATTACGCTCACTTTCTTCTCGGGCAGCCAGCCAGGTGAAAAGATGATTAGATATCACCGTTTCGGGAGTGTACATCTCTCCCATCATCAGGATATTCATTAAATGTTATAACCACAAATGAATTCCTGGATAAAACACAACTATAAACAAAGACAAAACACTATCAAAGTTCGCATTACTGGACAAAAGACGGTTTTCAATAAATTAAATGCCAGGTCAGGAGATGGTGTGAATATAGAAAATTAATTGTGTCAAAGAAATATAACTACTTAACTTGTTTATTAAGCTGTATTGATCTTTGCTTCTTAAATCGACGGATTTCCATTTTTAAGGCCAGTTTCCAAGAGGAGCTGAACTGAAATCCAGCATCACGATTAAGCGTGCTCTTTTCAGAGAAAATCGCCAAAGCCTCCTTAATTCTCCGCTCCCAGTAACTGTTGCATTTTGTCAAGATGGTCGTCTCCCGAAAAGTGGCTCTATGGTCGTTATCAAAACAATGCTCTGCCAGAACAGACTTCTCAGATTGCATTAAACGAATGCTCCGTTCATATTCGATTATTCTAGTATCAATGATCCTTCCGGATTTTTTTTCGGTTTAATGCAACCTGAGAAGTCTGGGCTGGCACAGCATTGTTTTGATAACGACCATAGAGCCAACTTTCGGGAGACGACCATCTTGGCAAAATGCAGTATTAAACTCTCTTTGTTGAAATGCCTCTATTTTATTACTAATTTGTGATTTGGCAGAGCGGACAGTTAAATTCTTGCTTTTGCCTGTTTAATGTGCGTGTCTTTCTTTGCTAGTATATCCACTTGTTCATTTCCAGCCAATCCTAAATGTGCTGGAATTCATTGTAGTATTATTTGTTTAACCTAGATTTGTAGCATCTTAACTGAATGGATTATTTAATTTATTGTGCTATCATATGAGTATTGATTTATTATTGCTTGTAAGACAAATTTTGAATTAGAGAATATGGTTGCTTTGTTTAATTTAACTCAAAATATTATAATGCATACCTTTTCTTTTTTAGTTTCTTTAATTGATTTAGTTTATTTAGTAAATATGAGGCGATTGCTTCTCCAACCCTACACTGCTGTAAGGTTAGACATAAACGGCTGACGGCAGAGAACGTCAACATATATTCGCTGGCGGAGTGATACAACCCAGAATGTTTATGTGTGTCGCCACTTTAAGCCCAGAGGGACTATAGATCATTAGTTCCCGAATATCGCAGGGGAAGGGAGTTTCAATGTGCAGCTCTTAGGGAATTTGACCTCGGCTATCGTGCCTCCTCAGGTTCGACTACCCTTAGTACTCTCTCGCCTCACACCTCCTCTGCATCCATCGGAGGTATAGGAGAAAACTTTCACTTTGTATGTAAATGTTCATAGTTATATAATAAAATTATATTGAGATTACTTGATAAATAAAAACCATTGGTACTATAGAGAACGCTGTTTTAAAAGTAACAATGCCTTTATAAGGGCACCAGAGCACCGGTGAACTGCCTGAACAAATGTTTGCCGAACAAGGTAATCGGAGAATGTTTGTTCCCTCTACTTATTACGGTTTCCTTGGTCGCTGATAATGAACGTGATTTTTCTTTGTGACGGGATGTTCCAATACCTTTGTGATAAGATCAAAGCTACTGGATTAAGGTCTTCCCTTTGCTCCAAGTTTCGCAGAGCGCCCGTTCACAAAGCTGATTACTGCCACAAAATATGCGAGCTGACCGCATTCAATAAGGCCTCCCTTTGAGAAAGTTCGATTCTTTGGCATGTGTTAGGCAAATTCTGGTTCAGCGCAGTGGCCGACTCAGTAATTAGGAACATAGCTCCGTGTTGTTACTTCCCACAAGAAATTTACGTATATCAACTCAAACTATGCATAACCAGGGAACGGTCGGGTCAACACTACTCGAAGTGGATCTTCTTGGTTAACAGGAACGGTAAGGTGAAGGAACCGCAATGGCCAGGTCGGATAGTAGAAATAAGCAAGGTTCCTTAACCTTTCTAAATTTGATGATATGGTCATACTGATAGCCTGGTCATAGGCTGCTTCCCTCTGGCGGAGATGACTTATAAATGGCTGCCATTTGGCAGTGCAAGAACTCTCCAACGAGCATACATTTGTGCTACACCAAAATAAATATTTGATATTTATTTTTGATATTTTGATATTTATTTGTACAGCTTCCATTACATTTTCACTACAATGACTTTAACATCAAACATGCACTATTATACACCCTGTACATGATGATATATATAAGGGCGCTCAACTACGGTGGTCATCAGCGCCCTTTAAAAAACTAGTCATGGCAAAAGCCATATATAAAAATTTCTAAAAACTATACAAGTTTAAC
This sequence comes from Mantis religiosa, assembly GCA_030765055.1. NCBI lineage: Eukaryota > Metazoa > Arthropoda > Insecta > Mantodea > Mantidae > Mantis > Mantis religiosa. The sequence continues at coordinate 210,221,064 of CM060949.1, read as the reverse complement.
AAAACCTATTAAAAATACACGTACATAATAAACATCAATCAAAGCCTACTAAAAATTTCGTTTACTAAATCCTAAACTCTAAACTAGACAAGAATCTAAAAACCTTTTCCACGGGTCTCCACGCACGGCCTATACGTGGCTGGGCCTGTTGACCGTCTCCCTCAACCACGAAGAGGAGCCCACACGAGGGAGACTGTTGGCTCGGGACCCCGAGTGCGCCACACCCGTACCTACCGAAGTAGGTCCCTGGGGGGTACACCCTGTACAAATATATGAAATTGCTGACCCTAAGATTCACTCGCTGACCCAGGTCCCTTGTCCATAAACCTTTGGTTTTCCTGAGCAGTTTGTTGTCATTTCTTCTTGACCTTCACTTCTTTTACCCAAATCCACTTTTCTCTTAACCTATATCAGAATTCTCCTATACATCTACTTTTCTTTTCACCCAACCCCGTTAACATGCGTAACGCCACTATGTCTTTGCTTACACTTTCCCATTTCTTATCCCAGATTTTTCTTCTGCAATTTAACTCCTTACATTCTATCAGGTATGAACAGTGCTCTCTTCATCTCCACAAAATTCTCATATTCTTTTATCCCTACTCTCATCCATGCTATGCCTTTTCTTCCAGTTTTTTCACATTGGTCTATATACGAGTGCTGTTCCATAAAGAACGATCACATTTTTTTTTTTTTTGACAATGGATCTTAACTCATCCTCATACTTTTGATGCTCCTTTTCAAAACAGTCTCCCCTAAATGCGATGCACTGTCTCAGCGTTTCTACCAGTCTTCAAAGACATGCTGGAAACAATTTTTGAGAGATCCTTCAAAATTGCCTCCGCAGCCTTTACCACTGCTTCTGATGATGGATAATGCCTCCCACGAAGGCGTTTCTTTAAGTTGGGGCTAAATCCAAACTATATGGAGCATGAGAGATGCACTTCACGTTGATTTTTGCAAGATATTCAGAAACTACTTTGGCAATATGCGGCCACGCATTACCGTGGTGCAGCATCCAGACTGCTTCACGGAAATATGGTCTTTTGCGCTTGACATGGAACTGCAATGTTTTCAGGGCATCCCTTTAGTATTGTCCAGTTACTGATGTGTGTGCAGGTACAACATGCTGATAAACCATACCATGAATATCAAAGAATGAGATGACCATAACTTTCCCAGGAGAAGCAACCACTTTTGCTTTTTTGGGGGGTTGGTGATGAAGGAGATTTCCACATTGAGCTTTGCTGTTTGCTCTCGGGATCAAAATGATATAGCCAAGTTTTATCAGCAGTGATTATGTTTGAAAGAAACTCCGGATCTTCATCTAACATCAACTTAAACTGTATTCAGACCTGTATGTAAATGTCCTTTTGTTCGGGAATCAACAGTCTTGGAACCCATCGCGCACAAAGACGCCTGTCACCAACGTGTGGGGGGGGGGGGCACCCAATGAAATGTTCAGTATTTCAGAAAGTGACCTTAAGGTAATTCGACGACCCTTTCTCACAATGGTAGCAGCAGTGTTAATGTTTTCTTCCGTAAGAGCAGTAACTGGGCACCGGGTCCACCTTCCTTTGAAATTGATTGTCTCGTCTCTTTAAATATTTTAAACCATCTTCGAGCTGTGCAGTAGGGAAGAACAGACTCTCCATAGGCCTCCTGTAACATTGTATAAGCCTGAACTGAAGATTTTTTCAGACGAAAGCATAATTTCAAAGCCGTATATTGTTGTTCCTCGCGTGTTACCTCCATTGCAGCGGTAGGCGATACTGAACATATCTGAACTTGCCTGGTTCTCACAGGCGGTAACCTGGAGTACCAACAATGAAACCACTATGGCGTGTTTGTTTCATATTAAGCTAACAGAATATAATAAGATTGAATTTTAATGCGAAAAATTATGATCGTAAAAAATTATGATCATTCTTTATTGAACAGCCCTCGTATTTTTTCCTACCCCATTATGTATTTAATTGCTTATAAAATTTCAAAGATTTCTTTTCTTCTATACCTTCCCATATCTCTTGTCTATCTATATCTTGTACTCTAGTTCTCACTTCCTTCCAAAAACCGCTATGATTTGTCTCCTCTGCTCTCCATAGACCTCCCATGCCTATCTTCGATACCATTGTTTCCAATTCCGACCATCAACTGTTTGTATTTTTAATGCTTTTCTGTTGCTTCATGCAAAGATTCAATAATTCCCCTTTCTGCCCTTTAATACACTTATACCAGTATGTCAGTATTCTCTCTATTATTATTCCCCTCCTTTTTGTATTACCTAGCTCTAGTAATGCCACTTCTCTTGTTGCCGATTTTGGCAGCCCTAGTAGTTCTTTACAAAACAATTCATACATCTAGTCTAATTGTGTTCTTATCACTGATGTGCTCCATACCTTCACTGCATACAATGTTCTGGTTTCTACGACCGCTTCATACATTCTTTCTAACCATCTAACTCACATCTCCAGTTTATGTTTACATATTCTTACCCCTGACACTGCCGCCCTGCCATTAGCTATCACTTTTCTGGCTTGTGCAGCCCACCAAAATAAACAACTAAATAATATCTGAATATCTCTTTTCTTATTTAGATAACTATGTATAGATATTTAATTCACAATTACATTTACGTTATTTAGGCAAAATTCCAGAAAAACTGGTGGCTGCTAAAATTTATATATTTTTGGCTAATACGTATAGAAAGAAATAATTGAAATTTACAAAAGAATTTGTATATATTGTCACGCGAACGTTGGAACACCCTATGAAAGCAGCTGAGAGCGGGAGACAAGGGAGGTCCGTGTTAGCCACGCCCTCCCCTCGTTTGTCTTATAGTGGTGACAGGCAATGGCTGGGAGGAAAAACATCAGTGTGCCGTCTATTTCTGTCCACCTGGTTCTCGAAATTACGGGATCTTTCATTATCTGGAAACGTCGCCTGGGAACTAGAAAGGCCGAGGAGACGGCGAGATGCCTATAAAAAGGGCTGCAGCTAGTCAGTCAGTCAGTCAGTTAGTTGGTTAGTGAGTGTGAGTGAGGAGACAGTCGCAGTTCTTGGTGTAAGAGTTAGTCAGTGACGTGTTAATGAACGAAAAGATTGTGCAACGGAAGACTGTACGAACGGTGTATGTGTATCGGAGTATTGTCCGTAATTCCTAGTGCAAGTGAAATTGTAACGGACGAACTGGTGAATCGTAATTGTGTGCATTACGTAGTTTTATGTAATTGGCAGGAGTTTAACTGTAAGTCGGTGGAAATAAAGAACATTTTTGAGTGGTGAAATTGGACTTTTCATTTCACGAACCCACAAAGTCACACTGGTGTCAGGAAGCGGGAAGACAACAGCACCGAACATTACAGCCATGGAATCCGCAGTGGAAATGCTTTTGGCGAAGATGAACGAGTTAATAACAAAAACAGAAGCGGCAAATAGCAACCTGGCCGCAGAGTTGAAACTAATGAAGACGGCTAACGACAACATCACCGAGAAGATGGAAGAAATGAAGGCCGAATTAACAACAAAAACAGAAGCGGCAAATAGCAACCTGGCCGCAGAGTTGAAACAAATGAAGACGGCCAACGACAACATCACCGAGAAGATGGAAGAAATGAAGGCCGAGTTAACCACAGAAATGAGAGCAGCGAACGGCAGTCTGGCCACGGAAATGAAGGCGGCGAACGAGGCTCTCGCCGCAAAGTTTGAGGAACGGTTGGCCGGCGTGAGGGATGACGTCACGAACCTGGGCAAGCGGAAGGGTCAAGTAGACGACCGCCTTAATGATTTAGAGGAAAAGGCCGACAACATCGCAAAACCCCTCACCCGCCTGACGGAGGAAAACCGGCCTTATGTGTGGACGGAGGACGCCGAAGACGCTTTCCAGCACCCGAAGGGGACCCTGTGCAGTGCTCCAATTTTGGGTTTCCCACAACCGGGTGGCGCCTTCATTGTGGACACCGACGCTAGCGACCATTACATTGGAGGTGTCCTATCGCAGATCCAGGACGGCCATGAGCGCACAAGAGTGGAAGAGAAGGAGCGTGCCGCAGCAGTCCGAGTAGTTGTGGCAGTGCCTGCTGAAGGCTGGGATAGCGCAGGCCTGAGGAGGGAGCAGCTGGCGGACGCAGACTTGGGGCCACTCTTGAGGGAAGTGGACGCAGTGACGAGACCAACCTGGGAGGACAACGCACCGAGGAGCGCCACCTACAAGTCGTACTGGGCCCAATGGTACTCGTTGAAGACCAGAGAGGGCGTGCTGTTCCGGGTATGGGAGTCACCCGATGGGAAGGCGCAGAGAGAACAGTTGGTACTCCCCCGGAGTAAGGTCCCGGAAGTCTTGGAGGAAGTGCACGCCGGTACTTCAGTAGGACACCTGGGAGCGAACCGTATGATTCACAAACTACGGCAGCGCTACTTCTGGCTCAGACTCCGGGCAGATGCTGGTGGTACACCTGGACCACCTCGCACGCTACGATGGTGCTGTTCGGGGCGAACAGCTTTGAGGAGGGAGCAGTGTCACGCGAACGTTGGAACACCCTATGAAAGCAGCTGAGAGCGGGAGACAAGGGAGGTCCATGTTAGCCACGCCCTCTCCTCGTTTGTCTTATAGTGGTGACAGGCAATGGCTGGGAGGAAAAACATCAGTGTGCCGTCTGTTTCTGTCCACCTGGTTCTCGAAATTACGGGATCTTTCATTATCTGGAAACGTCGCCTGGGAACTAGAAAAGCCGAGGAGACGGCGAGATGCCTATAAAAAGGGCTGCAGCTAGTCAGTCAGTCAGTCAGTTAGTTGGTTAGTGAGTGTGAGTGAGGAGACAGTCGCAGTTCTTGGTGTAAGAGTTAGTCAGTGACGTGTTAATGAACGAAAAGATTGTGCAACGGAAGACTGTACGAACGGTGTATGTGTATCGGAGTATTGTCCGTAATTCCTAGTGCAAGTGAAATTGTAACGGACGAACTGGTGAATCGTAATTGTGTGCATTACGTAATTTTATGTAATTGGCAGGAGTTTAACTGTAAGTCGGTGGAAATAAAGAACATTTTTGAGTGGTGAAATTGGACTTTTCATTTCACGAACCCACAAAGTCACAATATAAATTATTTTGGGAAATATTTATATTATTGTACTGTAACCAAATTTTATGTTTAAATGGTTTGTGGTCCTAGAGACTATATTCCAGATGTTCTTTTACTGAATAGTATGCTTTTTGTATGTGGATCCCTTTCAATGTGATGTTAAATAATTGTTGTCTTTTGATTTCCTATACTTTATGACAATTTATTATAAATTCTTATTACGGAACAGAGAGGACTGGACTGGACTACGCTACGAAGGTGACTCGGCACGGAGGTCTATTGTACCTATGTCCACAAGTGAGGCACCCCCGGGAGGAAGGATGAGGCTAGATGAGACAGCGCAGCCATCCCAAGGTGTGGAAGGCAGGGCAGGGTCTGGAAACTCCCCGACAGGCGGAAACAACCGGTAAAGTCCGTTTACTTAACTCGTGTGCACGTCGGCCGTCACCTTTGACGAACCCTTATAATCGTTTTACAACCCCGGCTCTCCTTCTCTCAGTCCTTTCTGCAAGGTTGCCACCTTTCTTAATACGTCATGGGCATCGTACGATGTTTCGTCTAAATAAATTGTCTTATTTCCATTACTGCGAAACTTCATTAGTTTTGATATATAATGTATATATATTATATAGCCAAGCTACTATTCTAGGTAGCTAGTTATTATTCCATAATAACCCTTAACTTATTCAAAGTGTGGTATTTGAAGCCCAGGTCCTTTAGAAGGCCGCGCAAAGTGCAGCGCCCATAAGGAAAATCACAAATTTCTTGCAAATGTGCAACCAATTCGTCTAAGGTGGGCGCTCTCCCTTATGCATAGAATCTATAAATTTCTCGACGAATTAAATCGCATGTGAAATTATCTATTTTAGAGAAACGTTTCCTTTTGTTTTCACACTTGATTGGCGTCTTTGGTATTCCTTTCGTCACAATATTTCTTACTGTATCTCTGTGAATACCCAGAATTTATCATCAGGTTAATTGCATGACTCCTTATAAAGATTATTTTGCAGCACATATTTATATGTGTTCAAAGTCTGCCTCACGTTCAAGAGGTCCCGAGTTCGAATCTCGGTTAGGATGAGTTACCTCGATAAGGTTTTTCCGGGGTTTTCCCTTATCCTCAAAGACGAATGTCAGGTAACTCTAAGCTCCATGGACCCCGGGCTTATTTGAGCATCATTTCGCCCAATTCATTCACCGTTCGATATGACTTAACGTTGGAGGACGTAAATTACAACAACAAAAAAGTTCAATACAAGCGCTTGAATTTTCTTAGAAAGTGTTCCCGTTATATCTTTGTTTTTTGAGGATTCTCCAGTAACATAATTCGGCCCAGCAATACTTTCCAATTTATTCACACTATTGCCTTCACTTTGATTATTTTCACGTGACTGAAAGTTATCTACTACTTCATTTGCATTTGCCACTGCATTTCCCTCCTACGGTCTCCACATTTGACACACAACGAATTTCTGCACGTAATGAAACAGATCAACTGGAAGTTGCAATTTTGGCAACTGAGACTCCACGTGGAGTAGACATGCTACTGTCATTTCAAGAAAATCAGAGTTGCAATTGGTGCTCAGCGACAGTGTTCCATCTCTGAAGAGTGGAGATAGATTTATGACGGTCATTAGTGGGCGGTAGGGTCAGGTTCCTTTGAGTTCGAACTGCACACGCGTTGACTACACAGACTTTACACCACAGTATGCAACCCGGGTTCAGCGACCGATGTCCGTCCTCCTGGAGAACGAAGCTTTACTAAGAGTATATCATCCCGCCATGCAGCATCAAGACACCTGCCAACCTGTAAGAGAGATGATGTGAAATGATAATCGAATGAAATGGAGGTAGAAGAAAATCGGGGAAGTAGTTAACCAACCCAGTATCCGCCTAGCGACCCGGCAAAACTCCCGACAAACTCGTGGGTCATGTAGGTCGGCCAAGAGAATCAAACATGGACCTCCCGAATGCGGGCCACAGTCCAAACCGCCTTAGGCATCCCGAAAATATAGGGATTGGGTACGTACGGAGTGGACGTAGGCCACCGTGCTGGGTCCATTGTTCCTATGCCCTCAAGTGAGGGCACCCCTGGGAGGAAGGATGAGGCGAACGAGGTAGACGGCGGCGGACCCAAGGAGCCACGACAGTACAGAGGGCAGGGTCCCTACAGTTTACTTGGATAGAGACTTCCCCCGACAGGCCAGGACAACGAAGTTGCTCCCCTACAGCGGGGCGGCAACGAGCCCAGCAGCCGAGCCCTAAAGGTACCAAGGCAGCTGATCCAAGCCCCAAAGGTCTCTGGCTGGCGGTCACGAAATGGTCCCAGCAGAGGAGCGGAGACCGGCAGATCATATCATCCAACCATGCACCGCCGAGACTCCCGCCGACACTTCTACCCTAAGAAACCACAAAATGAGTGATTATATGAAATGATAATCGAATGAAATGGATGTACAGGATATTCGGGTAAGTAATTAACCTACCCAGCTTTCATCTAGCGACCCGGGAAAACCCTCGACAAACTCATGGGTCAAGTATGCCGGCCACGAGAATCAAACATGGACCTCCCGAATGAGGGTCTCAGATCAAACATCCTGAGCCATCCCGCTGGGTGGAACAGAGAGGGCAATGAAATCCTCAGATGGAGCCTTGGTGAGAGGCGACTGTTTTAACTTCTCGGCCTCCATTTATATGTATTCTGAATGAACGTACAGAGTCGGAGGTAAAGTCTTGGGATTGGCTCAGTGAGATTATTGTTCACGACGTGAATACTGTTAGACCTAAGTGTGTATTCATGGACGATAACGCTCGCTCACACCTTGTTGCAGCTGTTGGAAAGAGAGGATGTGCGACAGATGGATTGGCTTCACATTTCCCCGATTTAAACCAACATGTGTGGGATTCCTATGGGAAGAGGCACATGCGCAATGACTGCCCATCGGAATACCTACAGCATACGGCCTACTGAGAGATAGGAGAGGTAGTTCAGCTTATGCAATGCCGTCATTGAAGCTTTTTGATGAGTTACATATCCAGGACTTTCTCCATTCACTCTTCAACTATTGTTTCAGAAACCTGCTCTATTCACCCCACGTTAATCGAGATAACTATTTGCAGACATGGTTTAAGGGTATGTATGACTGAAATTTTCAAATTCTGAACTAATAATGCTAGCTTTTTCAAATTTACACCATATGTGTAGCATATTGTAAACATGTTACAGCCTAAATTTAAACCATTTTTCTCCAGCAGTTTAGAAATTATGTTAAATTTTGTATGTTTTTTGTTACGTCACTAAAAAAGTCCCTTGCGACAAACTATTTTGAATTTTGGTCTAATATTTTAACCCTATGTTCATAATACACATACTTTTTGAAATTGCTCTGGGTTTTTCTGTGTCTCCTTTAGTTTAGGTCACAAAAACTTTTTAATTTACAAATATTCTTTTTTTTGTCTAAAAAACTGTAAGTTTTGCGTTTGAAAATTAAAAATATATGCTTATATAGATTTCACAATAAAACCTAGGGCAATTTCCATTCCTCATGATATTCTGAACCTGTGTAGGAAATTTCATGAATATAGTACAAAAACTGCATCGCAAGGAGCATTTTACAGGAAGAAAAATGCTGAAAATATGAACATTGAGAAAACAGCGATTAAATATTTGATTGCATAACTCACATTAAATTCCACCAGGCTGATAGGTTGGACCCTCAGATTTCTTTTTCCTCTCCTCTGTTGCTGCTTTTTCCACCTTTTTCTTCTTTAGATGTTGCTTTTCTTCTGCACAACTTCGCTTCTTGCTTTGCAGGATACGAGTCTGATCTCGCTGCACTGAAGTTTACCTCGCTGAGTCTACTACACTTTCACCTCTGATATTTTGCTGCAGCTCAAATGACTTAAGACTACCCATGTTAAACTCACTGATGCTTTTAATAACAGCAAGATCCAATTTTTGTTTTGATATGAAAACTTCCTTTGGGCACTTATTCCATATGACATGATGCAAAGATTCATTGGCATTCTGTGTTTTTCCTGTTTTGCACCTCTCTAGTAATGTTGTAGAAGCCAGCCTCTGATATATTGGTAACATTTTAGGAACTATTTTGTCTTCTAAAGCCTTATTTTTCTTTTCTTGAATTGAAAATTTAAGAACGGAAAACAGACAAAGAATGTGGATGTAGGCAAAAGACGGCGTGACTCTGACAGAGTTTAAAGGCCACCGACATTTAAATAAGCATTTAAAAATGGCGTTCGGGGGCAAATTGTGCATTTTTCACATTCGGGAATGTCTAAATTATTTTATAGAATTAAAATAAAAAAGTCGTTATTTTCACGATTTTCATGAAATTTCAGTCATATATACCCTTAACAAGTGGTACTTCGCAAGTGGCAAATAACATATTATATATATATATATATAAATATATATATATATATATATATTTTGTGTGTTTTAACGAGATTTATATTTTTACACACTAACCTTTTGTGTATCTCTCAGGGGCGGCTCGTGTCTCTGAAAATCGGTGGTTCACAAATTTATCCATGCAATTTAATTTTTTTAAAGTAACAAACGGTTGTTTAATCCTGCCACTATAGACTGCTGTATACACAAGTTAACGGTAACTCACAGCGTATAACACAACATGCGTATTTCAGAAACACTCTAGGGCATAACACTCTTCTATTTATGCAGCTAAAAATGGACTTGACATCTCTTCATGGCAGACTTCAAGTGTATATTGCAAGATTTCGTTCTGGATTGTCTTGGAGGTCCTCTTAAACACTGTAGCATTTTCAGAACACAGTCTAGCTCTGCAGTGAAGTTTATCAGTCCTCGACAAATACCAGGATTGCTTGACGTAGCCGAATCATTGTGTCCTCGTAGAGCTAACTCAAAGGCTCCACATAACCTAATGCAGTTAACAATAATGTTTAAAACATACCTATTTTGAGCCACTTTCTGGTTGTGTTCTTCAATTGCTCTCCCATATGCACTGTCCATCTGCTTTGCTATATTTACATTGCCAAGCATAGCAAAACTGACTGTGTTTTTCATGTGCAGTTTTTAAGTTACGTGTTTTTAGCGCGATCATGAAGATGCTGCAAAGCATTCACGCCATGTTCTGTCCACGGATCTTCACCACCAAAGATAACGGAAGGAAAGTAAAACAGGCTATTTTTAATATTACAACCACACATCAAATTATATTTCTCATATACATTGTTGTTAAAGTTCCTATTTAAATATCTTGTTTTTGTTTTGTCTACTTTTGTTATTTTTATATTTGGCGTGGGACTTCCAAGTCGCTTATTTTCGGTTTTTTCTTCTAAGCTCATTTTTAAGAAGGATGTGCTAATAGACCCTTTATGGAATTCATTGTTTCTCCTTATATAACACAATATACTTTTATTTAAATAAGTCACTCTTATTCACTACTCAAAGCACGACACAGCTAACAAAACACGGCACAAAACATGTGGCTATGCTCTGGTAGGTATTAGTAATCTGTGGTAATAGTTGACCGATGCGAACATTTAATATGAGAATAATAGGTGGCGCTGAAAACAGAAGGAGAAGGCTTGGCATTCACTATTCTCTGGCTGCTAGGTTAACCAACCTTATGCAGCCATAAGCCCCGCCCTTCCCTGCTACTTGCCTCGGTACACCATAGGTTCATCCTGCCCTATACCTCCCCATTGTATACCAGTGGTTTGCAACTGAGAGTGAACTACTTGGCAGCTGCAAACAATATAGCACGCTGAGGGCCACTGCACTGGACAAGGTCGAACTGAACTCCAAATGGAACATGCCCTTGTATTAAAGGGAGACCCAGCATTTTGGTTGTAGCGCAAACATGCTACCCCATTGAGAAGCCGCTCCTGGTATCTCTTAAGATTTATTGCTACTGGAAAATTAATTAATAATGAACCAGGGATTAGAAGGAAAATTCCATAAAATTCCAGATATACATTTCATAGTGCGGTAAGTATTTCTCCATAGATACACATATACGCGATGTACGTTCTAAAATCTAACATTTATCTTCAATTATATTTTCGCCAGGCCATTGTTGATTGAGGCAGCAAGACATTCAAAGGGATGCGCAGTAAAGTGTGTAGATAATAGATCGCCGAAACGGCGGGGGAAGAGACGGATTTCTCGAGAGTTCGCCCTTGTTCTAGCCGGGTCTCGATTGTTTGAGAAATTTCTGGAGTGTGAGTAATCTATAAAAAGGCAGCCGGCCCGCCAAAGGGGGTCAGTCGGTAATTGAACGCGTGCGGGTAAACAGCTGTGTTTGTTGACCTTGTATGTTGTATTGTGTATGTGACGAAGCGTATTTCTATGGAAATAAAGTGCAATTTTTGGTGTTTGTAGCCAGCACTTTTGATTTCACAAACTCACAAAGTCAAAATATTTATTAATATTTCAGCTAACATCTTAACTACTAAAATTCAGATTGGTATAAGTTCAAAAAGTGCAAAAAATAATGTGCAATACACTTGTGGTAAACACAAAATGGAATCTCAAGAATTGAAAAAAAAAAAAAAAAAAAACCGATGCAAGCGGCTCGTTTTTTTTTCAAACCTTTTCTCGTTCCGTATACATTAATATCGCAATATATTATTAATGACTTTGTTGATTGACATGTTCATATAAACGCCGCTGATATGCCGGAATTTTGACCGACAGTAATTCTTGTACGTGGAAGCATATCTACTGACATGTGACTGTCGCTTTTGGATAAAAGGAATGAGCTGTTCATTGATAAGGAGTAAACTCTCGTCTTCCTGTTGGAAGAATTCTCTAAGAGAACAGACAAATGCTGTAGCTTGACGATGCAATGTAACACCGTGACCGTAAGCTGATCTTTGTCTTGGGCCATGATTCCTAGGTCCACCACTAATCCTACCGCCACTACGTCGTTTTTTTTGGTAATTTACGTCCTCCAGCGTTAAGTCATATCGGATGATGAATGGAATGAGTGAAATGATGCTCAAATGAGCCCAGGGTGCACGGAGCTTAGAGCTACCCGACAGTCGTCTTTCAGGATAAGGGAAATACCTTGGAAAAACCCTATCCAGGTAACTCACCCTGACCGAGATTCGAACACGGGACCTCTTGAACGTGAGACAGACATGCTACCACCAAGCTACCGAGGCGGACCAGCTGTATTTATATTTTATATACCTAAATTATATTTTTATGTTATTATATATTTTATATACCTAAATTTTGTGTATCTTTTACTGTTTAGAGGTGATGGAAAATTAATTAAAAATGAAGAAGGTTTCGGAGAAAAAATCCAGAAAATTAAAGAGATACAATTCACTTTTCATGAAAATTGCTCAATTACAGAGTATTTTGCTATTTTTAAACTTAATTCAATTTGTGAACAATATAATACGAAAAATTTCTTTTATGAAACAAAGGTACTGTCTGCCCGACACAAGAAGTCAAGCTAGACGAATGTGTAACGTATTCACTTTTGCTGTCTCCACAGTGTTAATGCTTGCCTTCCCAGTATAACAAGGATGCTACATTTGTTTAAAATACGCAAGTGTTGTAACATAACTCACCACTGCGTAATAACTATCACAACAGGTACTGCAACAAACATTACATCTGGAAGCATGGGTGACTCATACACTCGTTTCCTAATCCTTGTTTCACATAAGCTTGTCCCATATTTCTTAACGGTCACGTGACCTTATCATCTCTCATTGGCTGCTATTGTAGTATAGACTGTTGTGTGGAAAACATTAGTTTGTTATTTAACATGGTGATACATATTTATATGTTGGAAGAGAATTGTCAAATTTATATTTTCGTATTTGATTGGATTAAATATATTACGCAACAGAGTTGATTTATCTGAAATGCATGTTAATCCTTAAACGAAGTAAAGAGGAGGTTCCTTTACTCTCAAGCACGTGACACGATAGCACGTGATTTAGCGGTAGTGATGACATATTTGTTTATATGACTTTTATCACTGACCTTGTTTTGAACTGGATTAGTCATATATCGCCATTCGAAGGTGTGTTGAGCCGAGCGCGAGAGCTAAATTATTTTATTGATCGTTTATTGCTCGTGTACTTATTATATGTATAATGACAGAGTCTACCGACAGTTTTTCGCTGAAGCATCGCAATGGACAACCTTTACAAAGCGGCGAAAAAAGAATTGTGTTGCATGTGTTTAATGCACTAACAGAGAAGAATCCGTCTTTGTCAGTGAGAGAAGTCGAACAGCTGTGCTCTGAACTTACAGGTGGGTTAGATGCGTAGGAACATCGCGGTATGAAATTGAGACAACAGGAAAATTTACCACTTCAGGGGCGAAATTGCTGTGTGGCGAACACGTTATTTAAGGGACATCAGAACTTGATCATGCCTGGACAGTGTATGGAGGTGATGATGTACTGTGGCTTCTGATGTTATTTCTGTACCGGGATACAAATCGCAAAATATACCAAGTTGACGAGACTTGGATGAATGAAAGACACACGACAAATATGGCGTGACATGACTTTTAAGACTGAAAGATAAGCATTTTTGTAAGGTATGTGTGCTGATTTTAAAAGATCCTAGTGGAGAAGGCCGAATGCCTTTCATTATTAACTTGTTTGTGTTTCATTGCTCATTCATTCAGTTTCAACATGCTCAGTTTCATTATAAGCTTCATTATTTTTGCATGCCTTCATATTCTTATTTGTATGATTTTATCTATCTACCTGGAAATTATTATGACGTTTACTGCAGGTTTAAATGTGACTTAAAGGCACCGCTTGTGGCCTATGGCGCGAAAGCATTAGCCAAAGAGGGTGAGGGGGAAGGTAGTTGCACGCTGAGTGATACATGCCAGCGGGGCAGGGATATATGAAACAGAGATTTGTAAACAGATGCGCTACCGGAGCAAATAAACAGTTCAAGCCGCTCTCCCCTACATTCCCCTCTAGCCTAACTACTACTTGGGAAGTGATGTTCGTTATGATAAGGAATATGATGTGGACAATAAAATATGCAAATTTCACTTAGCCCGCTTGTCCCCCCTTCTGGGAGACATTCAAGCCATCCCTCCTCACCAGTTTGGTTTTCGTCCTGGGCATTCTACGTCACAGCAGTTGCTGCGCGTGGTGGAGGCTGCAGCCCTGGGTTTCCAGGACAAGGCATTCACCTCAGCGGTTTCTCTGGACGTGGAAAAGTCCTTCTCTACGACCTGGCACGCGGGTCTTCTGTACAAATTCATCCAACTGGAGCTACCCACTCAAGTCTTACATCTTCTACATTCTTTTCTAAAACAGATTCTTCACTGTCACAGTGACGGGAAAAACATCTACACGAAGGTCTATCCGCGGCGGAGTCCCCGAAGGTTCTGCGTTATCCCCGACGCTCTTCAGCGTCTACGTGGTTGACCTTCCCACTAAACAGCACGTCGACATAGCACAATATGCTGACGACGTGCTGCTATTTCCCACAAACAGACACCCACGCAGAACCTTCAACCCCATTAAACGTTACTTAATCCTCCTCCAGGAGTGGTGCATGATTTGGCGATTGTCCATTAACATGAAGAAAAGCCAAGCGATACTGTTCACCAAGCGCCGCTTTCCCGCCAATTTCCCCACATTCACCTACTTTGAGCAAGGGATCTTGTGGGAGAATTCCATCAAATACTTGGGAGTCAAGCTGGACAAGGGCCTAACTTTTCGGGAACACATCCGGGAGCAAGCTCATCGGTCGCGCGGTGCCGTGGTATCACTATACCCTGTGCTTAGGTCTGCGATGTCTGTTTCTCTAAAGTTGCGCCTCTTTATGGCTCTGGTCCTCCCTATCATGCTCTATGCGTGCGAATTCTGGGGTATGACCGCAGGCTCACATCTAGTTCTGCTCCAACGTGCACAGAATAAATGTCTTCGGATTATTTATTCTGTTTGCACAAGGTTCCCCGTGAGACTACTTCACGAGGCTTCATCCCTCCGATATGTGGAGGATGAAATTAGGCGCCGGGCGACAAAATTCTTCGAGAGTTTGCCTCAACATCAGAGCGCCCTAGTCAGATCCCTTGGGGATTATGTACCTCGAGAGCGTCGTTTAAAGCGATACCGGTTACCCCGCATGTCTTGCGGTCATTACCGGTAACCACCTGATCTCCATTCCAGCCTAAACTAAATTTCAGCTATCCAAAATTTATTCCGGAAAACTCAAAATTATACATATCTTCTTCCTAGTTTGTTAACTAATCCACCAGAGATGCACGCTGTCTGTAGCACCCGGTTCATCATTCCCTGAGGAGCAACAAGCTACCTCCCTTCACTACACCCACTTAATTTACACCCGTCATCCTACAACTTCCACATCCCGCCACTACGTGGTAAAGCTCTTCCCAGAGCAGGTACACGATTTGACCACACTTCGGGCTGTTCCAAACAGTCTGCCAGCCTGGAATTGAATTGATGCAGGTTTCGAAAGGTATGTTGAACAATAAATGGAACCTTTAGAAACAATATACGTAAAGAAACAAAAGTAAAGCTTTACACAGTTTTGTCTATACTTATACTAGCACATGGAAGTCTGTCTGTGACATTAACTAAAAGGCAACAGAGTAAAGTGTGAAGGGATGTGCGAAGAGAGACCTGAAAACAAATGAACGATTAGAGATGAGTTAGGAATTTTTAATATTAATGAAAGGTTAAAAGATATCAAACAAAGTTGGAAAGATTATGTTGAAAAATACCAGATAAAAGACTTACTATATAGTAGTGTCGCCGCAACGGGCATAAAAGTTTCGGTGCAAATAGATAACAGACTGATAGTGTTTCACGGTAATAAACAGCTTGCATAAGAAGTTAAAGATAGTTCGAGACAAAGTTCTGCCGAAACAAACAAACTGAGATAAATGGAAATTTCTGGTGACGTCATGAATGTTAGAGATTATTCGGTTTCTTTATTGTTCCGGAAATATCTAGAATTTATCAATTAGGTATTAAAGAAGGCGACGACTCGCCAAGAGTCATTCGCGAACAGTCGTAAGCAGTAAACAGCTGTAAAGTGTTGTTGAACGTCGTTTGTTATTGCCATACGTTGGTAGATTGTGTTGTGCATGTGACGCGTTGTTGTTACGAGAGAATTGAACATTGTTCGAGGGCTATCCAGAAAGTAGATTACGTTTTCGTCTGTTTCCGCTAGGGGCGGGGCTAGCGCGGCCATCTTGGGGTCAGAGCGTTGCGCAGCTCAGTCGGCATCTAGCCGTGCTAGTGAGAGGTTCGTGCTGTGCTCCGTTCAGATACTGTGACGGTTTGAAATGTCTGCGTTAATTGAAAATCCCGCGAGCTGCGAGGTGCGTGCAGTAATAAGGTTTCTGAGTGCAAAAAACTGTAAACCGATAGAAATCTATCGGCAGTTTTGTGAAGTGTATGGGGACAACATTATCACTGAAGGTGGAGTGCGTCAGTGGGTCATCAGATTTAAAAATGGCCGAACCAATGTTCACGACGAAGATCGAAGTGGGAGACCCAGCATAGTGACTGCCGAACTTGTCGAAAAAGTCGACAGTCCGTGAAAATCGAAGGTTCACAATAACGGAACTTTCTTTGAGTTTTCCACAAATTTCGCGAAGTTTGTTGCACGAAATCATCAGCGAAAAGCTTGGTTACCACAAGTTTTGTGCAAGATGGATTCCAAAAATCTTGACAGAGGACCACAAAAATCAGCGAATGGCTGCAGCGTTGAACTTTTTGGACGTTTACCATAAGGATGGTGACTCTTTACTCGATCGCATCGTTACTGGTGACGAAACATGGGTGAAACACGTGAACTGTGAAACGAAATTGCAATCAATGCAGTGGGGGCACACAAGTTCTCCCCAAAAACCCAAGAAATGCATGCAAACAATGTCGGCAAGGAAGATGATGGCGACTGTTTTTTGGGACAGAAAAGGTGTGATTTTGGTGGACTTCCTGGAAAGAGGCACTACAATAAACTCTCAAAGGTATTGCCAAACTCTCCAAAAACTCAGAAGAGCCATTCAAAACAAGCGCAGAGGAATGTTGAGCTCTAAGATCTTGTTGATTCACGACAACGCCCGGCCCCACACGGCAAATGTCACTCGTGAAGTTCTTGAATCTTTTAAGTGGGAGTTGTTTCCTCATCCGCCGTACAGTCCCGACCTGGCACCGAGCAACTTCCACCTATTCCCAGCAATGAAGAAGTGGCTGGCTATGCAGCGTTTTGATGACGACGCACAGCTGCAAGAAGAGGTAACGAAGTGGTTGAAGGCGCAGGCGGCCGAATTTTTCGACGAAGGAATTTCCAAGCTCGTACATCGCTACGATAAATGCCTTAATTTGAATGGTGACTATGTCGAAAAGTAGTATTTGAGTGTGGCTTTCATCTGTATATAATAAAATTTGTTTCCTATACTTTGTTTACTTTTTATTCCAAAACGTAATCTACTTTCTGGATAGCCCTCGTATTTTGACGAAAATAAAGAACATTTGGAATATCTGTAACTCGAACTTTAATTCTACAAACATAAAAAGTCACATTATTATAATGCGGCATAATCATAAAAGAAGGAGACCGCAGGGCAAACCTTGGAAACAATGGCTGGATGACTATACCTTGAAGTGAAGAAGAAGAGAACAGAGTATTTTAATCAAAATCTAAGAATCATTTTTAAGAAAACAAAAATTCTGAAAAATACTCCATATATTAATTATACAGTGTGTTTCAAAAGACACCGAACGAACATATAGGAGTAGATTTTTCGCACTAAAATTCAAACTTATTACATTCTGTTAGCTTAATGTGAAACCAACACGCCGTAGTAGTTTCATTGTTGCGACTCCTGGTTCCCGCCTGTGAGAATCAGGCAAATTCAGACATGTTCAGTATCGCCTACCAATGCAATGGAGGTAACACGCAGTTAAAGTTGATGTTAGAGGAAGATCCGGAGTTTCTATCAAACGTAATTACTGCTGATGAAACTTGGCTACTTCATTTTGATCCTGAGAGCAAACAGCAAAGCTCAGTGTCGAAATCTCCATCACCAAGCCCCCCAAAAGTAAATGCGGTTACTTCTGCTTGGGAAAGATATGACCATCTCATTCTTTGATGTTCATGGAATGGTTTATCAGCATGTTGTACCTGCACACACATCAGTAACTGTACAATACTACAGCGATATCCTGAAAACAATGTAAGTCCATATCAGGCGCAAAAGACCACATTTCAGTGATGCAGGCTGGATGCTGCACCACGATAATGCGCCGCCAGATATTGCCAATGTTGTTTCTGAATATCTTGCAAAAATCAACGTGAAGTACATCTCTCACCCTCCCTATAGTCCGGAGATAGCACCATGTGGCTTTTTCTATTCCCTAACTTGAAGAAACGCCTTCGTGGGAGGCATTATTCATCACCAGAAGCAGTGGTGAAAGCTGCGGAGGCGATTTTGAAGGATCTCTCAAAAATAGTTTCCAGCATGTCTTTGAAGACTGGCAGGAACGCTGGGACAAGTACATCGCATTCAGGGGAGACTATTTTGAGAAGGACCATCAAAATTATGAGGAAGAGTAAAGGTATGTTCTCAAGAAAAATTGTAATTATTCTTTATTGAACAGCCCTCGTAGATAGCTTTACCGTCAATAGAGCTGCATAAAAATGCTTCACAATGAGTGTGGTTTACGCAGTGACAGAATAAACGACGCGTGCCTCACGGTTTCGGAGTTCGTAAGTATAGTTCACACGTCGTGCCACATGCTGCAGCTTTTTGTAAACATACCGGCATACTCCTCCGTAACTTGCTACTTTCAACAGTTTCGTTGGCTTATGAAACCACAATAAAGAAGCTATTGCTTAATTATTGCTTATGAGTGTTTAACGTGTTCTAAAATTCCGTTATAGCACTCTATGGTGGCAAATAAGCTGGTGGACATATGCAACTTATACCTTTTAGAGGGAAGTTAATGTTAGTGAGGTTGAGGATGGAAGCATTAAATGATAATCAGAACAGAAAATAACACCAAAGAAGTGTAGATAAATTAACTAAAACTAAATGGCTTATACAATGAGACGAGCACTTGAGAATACTAAGTAAACCATTTGTAGCTGAAAAGGAAGCTGTTGATATTTACAGAAAGTGATTGAAAGTATTGTACAAGTAAGATCTCGACAATATGCTCGGAAGTTAAACAAACAAATATTATAATTGATGTAACTATTTTTACAATTCATATTTTTAATGAAACTAAATTAATCGTGCGTTCGTTGAACTCCCTTCAGCTCTTCCATCCATCAAAACCATATCCGTCATTTCGACGTTCGTATAACGCTCCATATTGCTTGGATTTGTTATCTAAGTACGCGCAAAATCCTCTCTGTTAGGACGGAATGTGTAGTTTAACACTGAAGAGCAACCTTCAACTGTCCGAGTTATTAGTCGACTGTTTCACAAGTAACTGTCCTTCGTCCCATTACCTGTAAGGTAGGCTAGGGTCACTGAGGATGGAATTTGGTGGATGTGCAAGTGTCGTGCCCTGTTATTGCGTTCTATCCTGACAACCATCAATGGCCAAGGTAGCCAACAGGTTAGACAGTTCAGCAAATAAGTGAATGGCGCTTATATGTTAGCTCCTGCAGCCTTTCGGCAGGTGCGAAGGGATGAGAGAGTTTTGCCTTTAATTGCAAGGACAACAACGACGTTAACATCCAAAATCATATATAAGGAATTAGTAAAGGATTTCTTGGTAGTACCGGCGATTGTTGTCTAATATCCAAATACTCCCTGGGAAAATATATGGAAACTCTTCGGCTATCGTTTTGTACCATTGGACTGGAAAGTAACTTTGTATAAGTTTGTAAACGAAATCATTCCCACGGAAGCTAAGAAAAATAAACACAATATAGTGCCTGCGCCGTGGTGTAAACATTGTGGACACGTAGATACGCAACTCCATAGAATAACCAGCTGCGTAAAGGTACGTGATATATGGATGTGGACGAAGAAGCAGGCGGGACACATGATTGGGGTAACGTCTGAGAATTCTGTAACCTCAGTTTTGTTAGCTTGGAACTTCCAGAAGGGAGCAACAGAGCACCCACAGATATGGTTGACTTTTGGTTTCTACCATTACTGCCTTAGTGTCGAGCAACCGACTTTATTAGTGTTTAAATCATGGCTAAAGGCTGAAAGATACAGGATGAGACGATACCCTAACATATGGAACCTCCGGAATAAGCATTTGGATTTAATTTATGAGACTTACAAAAAGAAATCAGAGCCCATCCTTCTTTGCAAGCAGATATATTTTTGTTTTCGTGACTGGTACGTCCCAATAACAACTTTTGAGGTTCGCACACCAATGATTCTTGCACTGCCTAATCACAGAATCACGTAATATTTAATACTACATAAAATTATACCTAACAGAACTTCGAAGCTCTATAGACCTTAGACTCATTTGAGCATTATTTCCCCATTTCATTTATTTTCCGATATAACTTTACGTTGGAAGACGGGAAAAAATACACACACAGGCGCTAGCATATAAGCGCGTCCATCCTTTTCCTTAAAAACAACATCTTAAGGCCACTGTATTATTTGCTGTAAATACTGGTTATGAAATTCTTGAGAAGGATGCAATAATTCCTTCACCTACTAATAGGTAAACAGTAGGGAAGGTAAAAATTAGAGTCAGTAGGATTTAAAAACATTATGAATTCCTAACCTTATAAAGTAATTTCGTAAATTACATTCTTGGGAATAAAAACAGGTTTAACTAATTGAAGTGGAACATTACAGAGTACACGAGAGAACCTTTATAATAGATTTAAATGTTCAGTCCAATGATACCACGAGTTTTATTATAGCTGCAACAGTAAAAGGGGTTGAAATTAAACAGTGTGTTATATGTACTTGGTGCTGAGAGAAGGGTGAGTACAGACGACATTGTGGGAGAGAATGAATGAAAGGGGAAGAGCAAAGACAACAAGAAAGAGATAAAGGATGGATGTTGCTCTAGAAAAGCAATTAGTCCGAAAGCTAATGAATCCTCCCTTCTGGAGCTAATTACATTGCAAAGCGTTCTGAAAGCAAGGACTTCAGATGCTTTCCCCACTTTGAGACAAAAATAAACTCTGCATTATCTCATTAACTGATCACTTTGTTCTGCATCACTAGTTCTTCAAGTGTAACTAAAAGGTGCAACAGTGTTAATCTCACTGCTTGGATCATCTTTGGTGTTTTAAAGCCTGGCTTAGTAAAAGAGTAAAAGGATAGAGGATAGACACAGATCTACAGAATAAATAAAATAAATAAAAATCTACAATACCGTACCCTGGCTCCTAATTTTTCAATCCAGGGTATAAATATTCCACATTTTTATAGTTATTAACTTTTGTATAATTTATTCATCATTTTTTTTCACAGATAATTGAACTACTCCTACTAAAAATAAACAAAAACAACACCAAAACAAAGTAATAATACACTACAGTAAATAACTTTTTCATAACACAATACATATATAAACTTTCTTTCTGTTTATATTCACCCCTTTCTCATTTTAATACATATTGTTACCCAAAAATCGGAAGGCGCGACCAACAGGCGGCTGGGTGAGGGCCGGGAGGGATTCGACCACGCCTACCCATTTGTCTTATAGCGCTAACGAAGGGATGGTTGGAGAAACATCACTGGCCGTCTCTTTCCCCTCCTCCTTCCGTCTGGAACCTTCGTTATGATTCACTGAAACGCGAGACTTCCAGAAACAGCAATATTCCTATAAAAAGGGGCTGCAGTTTGCGAGTCAGTTCAGTACTCGGCAAGCAGCCGTGAGGAGCGCCGTGTGAGTGAATGAACCGGAAGACTGTGTGCGTGCATCAGAGGAGTTGTACGTAATTGGAGTGTAGAGTGGACCTGTGACAGACGAACTGACGAATTGTAATTGTGTGCATTACGTAATTCTGTGTAATCGGCAAGTGTTCCAACTGCAATTTGGTGGAAATAAAGAACATTTTGAGTTTGTGCAATTGGACTTTTAATTTCACGAACCCACAATACAACATATAACTTTATATAAAAACTAAAATAAAATTAACCATAAACAAAAGTATTAATAAAACATAATATTTTTACTGGTATCCAGCTATTAATGAAACAAGAAAAAAGAAATCCACCCCTAAAAAATTAGCCGCCGGGGACCGGTGGCCCCAATGCAACATAACTCTTTATTTTATTTTTTAATGATGCTTAACAAAACCTAACAAAGATATTCACAACATATCTTACCCATATTGCCCACCTCAGTAGCGTGGTGGTAGCATGTCTGCCTCACGTTCAAGAGGTCCCGAGTTCGAATCTCGGTCAGGGTGAGTTATCTGGATAAGGTATTTCCGGGGATTTCCCTTATCATGTAAGACGAATGTCATGCAACTCTAAGCTCCATGGGCCCCTGGCGTCATTTGAGCATCATTTCATCCATTCCATTCATTGTCCGATATGACTTAACGTTGGAGGACGTAAATTACAAAAAAAAAAAAAAAAGCAAAAAACCATCATATCCATATTGTACAACCAAAAATATCAATTGAAAAAGAAAAAAAATGATTAATCCTTTATACCAACTCATGAAGCATTAATTTATTTTCCCTTGGTTTATATATAATATTAGAACTTCAAAAGAATTATTAAAACCTAATAAAATATAAACAAAAACAAAGAATTTGTTTACTCATTTTATGCATTAATACGCCTAACTATAATGCCCATGAATGGACTTATCTGTAAACAATATGAAAAATATAAATTCCACTTTCACACACACATGTATTAACTTATCAATTTTCACCCAACAATTTGAATATAAATATCGTAATAAATATATATCTAAAATTACTTCATCAATACATTATTATAATTAGATTCCATTTATCATACCATCCTTGATTATATTTAACTATTTATTTAATTTATTATCATATTATATTAATTCATATTATTATCATATATAATTACATTTTATTTATATTATATTTTACAATTTAATAAATATTTATTTTATTTATTTCATTAGTATTATTGTTATTATTGTACTTCCTAAATATGTATTTTAATTCAATTTATTTATTAATCCAATTCTTTTTCACGTAGGGGAGGGGATCCATCTACTTCAGCTGTCATGGTGCGAGCGCTGCGGACCCTTAGCACTCGTGGGACCTCTGACGTTACTAGAGGAACCTCGGGCCGAACTGCCGAGCCCCTCCCGTAGGGGAGTTGTTCGGATTGGGTTGGACTCGAGGAGGCAGTGTGTTCCCGACACCCAGGGAATTGGGTACCCCTGGCCAGGATACGGCCGCGCGGAGGGGGTAGAGGGTTGCCTAATAAGTCTCGGGTACTGGCCTGTAGAGCTATTAGAAGATGTGCTAGATCACCAGGCGGCCCCACCAAGGTTTTCGGTAGTCTTGCCTGCGGGGTTGACGCGCGTAAGTAGCGTATCCACTTCCATCCGGTCTTGACGTTGTGCTCAGCGGGGAGGGCGGGCTACTTAAGAAGTCAGGTATTGCCCTCTGCACATAACTAAAAAATCCAATTCTTTTATTAATATTTTTGATTAATTTTAAAACCACATTTTACCTTAATCCATTCATTTATATAATACATTAACTTTGATAAAAATTCCAAACATACACATATTATGTACATACTCATACAAAACTTCCTGTTCACCCTCACACCTCTCACTAGCATTATGAAACACTAAATCATTCAATATGGCTATTTACCCTTTATAGGTATTTATCACTGATAACACAGCACTTCACAATACTTAATTATCACGTCTTCTCAAACTTCTGCTTCTTTTTTTCCACCCATTCCTGCCTTCACATAGATAGGCATTCTTATATTAGCATCCACAACATCCAATTCATTTATTTTCTCATTTGCCCGCATACATTCTAAATTTCATCATTTCTAAAGCTATTTCCTATTATCTCCGAGCTTCTAA
Source organism: Mantis religiosa (assembly GCA_030765055.1). NCBI lineage: Eukaryota > Metazoa > Arthropoda > Insecta > Mantodea > Mantidae > Mantis > Mantis religiosa. The sequence goes on along the minus strand of CM060949.1, from coordinate 210,196,966 downwards.
TTAAAACTTCATGATGAATAACAGGTGTCATTTCCTCCGTTATTATGACTTCATCTCGTGATAATTCACTAATTTTTGTAGCTAACATTTCAAGATGTGAGTATAACTGTTCATTCCTCAGTATATTGTAAACCGAATGTTCACTTAAAGATTCTCTTCTTCAGCACTTGATCCATATATTTTACACATTCAAAAAGGGAGTGTTCCGGAGAACATACTACCTTAAAAATCTTACACATTTCATCATTCCATTTCTTCATTCTCTTCCAATAGGTCCCATAAGGCCCGTGTCCAGTTGGATTTACATGCGTTAATTTCAATCTTTCTTTAATATCGGGAAACATTTCTTAAGTCTGCCGTCCTCACTCGCATTATTCCATTCTATCTGTCAATCTAATATTAATTCATCTTTAACACTTCTCAACGAATTACATCTTCTTCCCAGATGTACAGTTAATGTTAATGTCAGAGGTTCTACTCCAATTAGTCTAGGAACTGTAGGACCAAGGACCCGTGTCTCCGACCAGGGAGTTACCGAGCTGACCCAAAAGGGCGCCCGGCGCCTCCATGGGGCTTTCCATAGGGCAAGACCTAGAGTCTAACAAGCCCCCATCTGGTCCTGTGGACTCAAGACGGGATGGAAGTGGATACGCTACTTACGCGCGCAAAATCCAAAATGGAAAGGCTACCGATATGACTTCGGTGGGGCCGCCTGGTGAACTAGCACACCTTCTACTAGCTATACAGGCTACTACTCGGGAATATTAATGGCTTCCCTCAACCCCGTCCGGAGACGTACCCGATCTCCCACGGGTATAGGGAACCACTGACCCTCGAGTTCAATCCAATCCGAACAACTCTCTATCACGGAGGGGCTCTAATGTTCGGCCCGAGGTTCCTCTAGTAACGTCAGAGGTACCACGAGTGCTAGGGCTCCACAGCACCCGCACCACGGCAGCTGAAGGGGTCGGATCCCCTCCCCTATGAAGTCCCAGATCTACAGTTGAGTCCAGAGGTTCTACTCTCATCAGTCCTGGACCCGTAGGATCAAGATCCGGGCCTCTGAAAGCCAGGGAGTATTCGAGATGTCCCCAAAGGGCACCCGGCGACCTCCGTGGGGCTTTCCATAGGGCAAGACCTAGAGGTTAACAATACCCCCCATCTGGACCTCTAGACTCAAGACGGGATGGAAATGGATACGCCACATACGCGCGAAAACTCCAAAATGGGAAGGGTACCGATATGACCTGGGTGGGGACGCCTGGTGATATAGCACACTAGGTATGCTGGCGAGTACGCGGGAATATTAATGGCTTCCCTCAACCCCGTGTGGAGACGTACCCGATCTCCCACACGTATAGGGAACCAGTGCTCCCTTGAGTCCAATCCAATCCGAAAAACTCTCTATCAGGGAGGGGCTTGAATGATAGGCCCAAGGTTCCTTTAGTAACTTCAGAGGTACCACGAGTACTAAGGGTCCGCAGCGCCCGCACCACGGCAGCTGAAGGGGACGAATCCCCTCCCCTACGAAGTCCCAGATCTACAGTTGAGTCCAGAGGTTCTACTCTCATCAGTCCTGGACCCGTAGGACCAGGATCCGGGGCTCTTTCAACCAGGGAGTATCCGAGCTGTCCTCAAAGGACGCCCGGCGCCCTCCGTGGGACTTTACATAGGAGAAGACGTGGGTTACTGACAACCGCCCCCCCCCATCTGGTCCAAGGACACAAGACGGGATGGAAGTGGATACGCCACTTACGCGCGCCAACTCCAAAATGGGAAGGCTACCGATATGACCTCGGTGAGGCCGCCTGGTGATCTAGCACACCTTCTACTAGCTCTGCAGGCTAGTACCCGAGACTTGTTAGGCAACCCTCTACCCCCTCCAGGCGGCCGTAGCCTGGCCGGAGGTACCCAATTCCTCGTGAGTGTCGGGAACACACTGCCCCCTCGAGTCCAAACCAATCCGAACAACTCCCTATCAGGGAGGGTCTCGAATGTTAGACCCGATGTTCCTCTAGTAACGTCAGGGGTACCACGAGTGATAGGGGTCCGCAGCGCCCGCACCACGGCAAATGAAGGGGACGGATCCCCTCCCCTAAGGAGTCCCAGATCTACAGCAACCTACACAAATATATTGTAGCTAAGAACACACAGGAAGAACTGCTGAGGTGAGGGAACCGCGGGAGACCACATCACTGGCAGCGGGATTACAGTGTCGCGGGGAAGTCCCCAGAGTTCATCTGTTATAATCATACCTCGGATTTATATCTACTATAAAGTATGAATGTATGCAAGCATCTACGCTCTAAAATCTGCCAAATATGCTATAGGTACTTTATAATATGCATTTAAAATAAAGTACAATATCTCACCTTTCATACATTTATTAATTTTGAAGTAACATAACAGTAAATTTAAAAAAAGGCACAAATTCATTAATTTCGATTAGTCTCTCATTCAGACTATTTTAATATTAGTCATGCTTATTGTAATAAACATTCAAACATTTTTCAGCTTTTCTGGAAGAAATAGTTTTTTCTTTCACCTAGAATGTTTTTATATTTTTATTGGTAGCTCTTTGTAGATGTTGCGTAGTCTATAATTTTTTGTTGTTGGCCACCTATAACAATGCTATAAATAATATGCATTTATTTCAGTTAAATAAAACGAACATTCACTAACTCGAAACTTCATTCGTCGATGAATTTCAATAGGTTTTACACCTTCACTACTCAAAAACCGAATAACAGAATGCTACTCTTCCCTGGTGCAAGTTGCAAGTGCAGCGGTGACCTTTATACTGATACTATGACGGTATGTGTGCAGCTGCTCTATGCTGCCACTGACAGGCCATTCTGCATGTTGTTTGTAGCATGCTTACCAACTTACAGGTTAACGGCACGAAATTTCGATTTGTTATTACACATTTAAGATTTTCATTTGATTCCCCATCGTACATATTCTTTGAGTGATAAAGTGTCATTTGCTTCAATAATTAAAGCTCGTTCTTTATTTGGCATAGACTGAGCAATTGAAGAATAACTGCGTGCGGTAGTAGTGTTGCTTTTGTTTATCCTGCTTTTGTTTTCAGAAGTTGGGTTGCAGACCTGATTTTCCAAACTGTTAGCCTTACTGTGGCTGAAACAATTGACTGCTGAAACATAGCGATGCGTAGCTTTTCTTAGTTATGCTGTAATTATAAATCAATAAAACTGCGTTTAACGAGTTATATCATTAAAGAAAATAGATATGTTTATTCACAGAACTAATTTGGATAGAGTTCTACTTCCATTTGTGATGAATTCCTCAGTATCTGCCTGTATTCAGGGAAAATACCACTCAAAACTTGAAACTAAACTTTTAGTTACACTCCGTATGCAACCCAAAGCCTTCTGTTACCTTTCTTGTAACAATATCAAACAGCCTTTAGGAAATGTAATCATATTAACTTTCGTGCTGATTTTAGAATCCAGCATCATTCCTGTGTAAACACAGATAAGTATTTGAATGAAGTCATAGAAATACTTCACGTTTATCAATTTTTGTTCATAAATAATAATTATTCAGCTGTAAACTTCGCTAACCTATAGAACTTAAATGAGTATCAAGTGATCTTAGTGAACTTGAATTCACTTGCGCACTGATTCATTATCTGGAAGGCACCAGAACTTGGCAATGGCGGCCAGGAAAGACTAGTTAATTACTTTTGTAATCTGGTTGAGCGACGAACAGCGTGTTTCAATTTCCTATCTGTCCTGAGAGACTGGCCGCTGTAATTTCCAGCCAAATGATTCGATCAAAAGAACAATTAATGCAGTAACCTGGCAGCCACCGATGTTTCAGACGACTCAGGAAGAACGGACAAATTGGATTTCATAATTGCAAACGCTCTGTATTTTGTACCTGTGTCAAGTGTGAGACCAAAAAGGATTGGGTTCTACAACGTATTGGTGGTTTTATAAAAAGTCTATGAAAAAATTTGTTCACCTAACTCAAGTTTTAAATTTATTGGTTACTTATTCTAGTGATGCATTTAAATACATCAAGCTGCCGACAGGCAGTAATAATTATCGGTATAGTTGATTATTTTAACTCTTTAGAACCATGTCCTATTTGATGTCGAACAAGTATTCGGCTAGTAAACAGGATCCCAGGTATGGTGCCCAGCTGACACACACCCCTTTACTTATCTTATATAGTTGTGTTTCATCCAATGTCATTGACAGCTCCATCTCTGTTTTCAAAGCCGTTGACTGCTATTTACGAGGGCTGTTCAATAAAGAATTATCATAATTTTTTACGGTGATAATTTTTCGCATTAAAATTCAAACTCCTGCTTCCCGCCTGTGAGAACCAGGCAAGTTCAGACATGTTCAGTATCACCTACCGCTGAAATGAAGGTAACACGCGAGGAACAATATGCGGCTTTGAAATTCCACTTTCGTCTCAACAGATCTTCAGTTGAGGCCTATACAAAGTTACAGGAGGCCTATGGAGAGTCTGTTCTTCCCTACAGCACAGCTCGAAGGTGGTTTAAAATGTTAAAAGCCGGGAGGCAATCAATTTCAAAGGAAGGTGGAACCGGTGCTCCAGCTACTGCTCTTACAGAAGAAAACATCAACACTGCTGCTGCCATTGTGAGAGAGGATGAACGACTTACCTTATGATCACTTCCTGAAATAGTGAATATTTCATTGGGTGGCACCCACACGTTGTTGACAGAAATATTACACATGAGAGGTGTTTATGCGCGATGGGTTTCAAGACTGTTGATTTCCGAAAAAAGGACATTCGTGTGCAGTTAAAGTTGACGTTAGAGGAAGATCCGGAGTTTCCTTCAAACGTAATCACTGCTGATGAAACTTGGCTACATCATTTTGATCTTGAGAGCAAACAGCAAAGCTCAGTGTGGAAATCTCCTTCATCACCAACCCCAAAAAAGCAAAAGTGTTTGTTTCTGGTGGGAAAGTCATGGCCATCTCATTCTTTGATATTCATGGAATGGTTTATCAGCATGTTGTACCTGCACAAACATCAGTAACTGGACAATACTACAGGAATGTCCTGAAAACATTACAGGTTCATATCAGGTGCAAAAGACCACATTTACATGAAGTAGGCTGGATGCTGCACCACGATAATACGCGGCTGCATATTGTCAGTGTTGTTGCTGAATATCTTGCAAAATTCAACGTGAAGTGCATCCCTCACCCGCTCTATAGTTGGGGTTTAGCAACATGTGACTCTTCTTCATTCCCTAACTTGAAGAAACTCCTTCGTCGGAGGCATTATACATCATCAGAAGCACTGGTGAAGGCTGCGGAGGCGATTTTGAAGGATATCTCAAAAATGGTTCCCAGCATGTCTTTGAAGACTGGCAGATACACTGGGACATGTCCATCGCATTCAGGGGAGACTGTTTTGAGAACGGCCATCAATATTATGAGAATGAGTAAAGGTACGTTGTCAAAAAATTGTGATTATTCTTTATTGAACAACCCTCGTAAGTAATATGGGTCGGAAACGTCGTAAAACTACAAAAAACAGAGAGAGAAATTTGCATCAGATTATTTTAAAAAGGAAAATATTTTCAAGAAATTGGAGGAACCATTGGAAGACCTACCAGTACAGTGAAGACTATTATATATATAGATTTGATCAGAACAAAACTTAGGAAAATCAATCAAGAAGAAGATGTCGTGCAGTTCTATCCGAGATGCAGAAACGACAGTTACTTAGAAAAGTCAAGAAAAATCCTAAACCAAGTGCTCCAAAACTTGCTATTGCAGTTAAAACACACACCAGAAAGTCTGTTTCAGTACAAACTATAAGAAACGTGCTTTATGAAGCTGAGTATGGAGGCTGAACAGCCCGTAGAAAACCATACATCAGTAAAATCAACAGAAAGAAGTGAGTTGCTTTTGCAAAAGTACATAAATACCTTAGGTTGGATTTCTGGAAGATTGTATTTACTGACGAGAATCAATTTGAGCTGTTTAAGTCAAAATGGTGAGTAATAGTGTAGAGAAAGAAGAATTGTGAGCTTGAGGAGAAAAATGTAACAGCTTCAGTTAAACATGGAGGAGGTTCAGTACTTGTCTGGGGCTGCATGCTTGCAAATGGTGTGGGGGGTTTGTGTTTTATTGATGGAATTATGAACCATAAAGTTTATATAAACATCCTAAGACACATCTGTCCAGAAGTGTGAATAATATGAGTGTTTCTGAGGATTATATTCTCACACATGATCCAAAACACACAGCTCCAGATGCAAGGCTATGGTTGTTGTATAATACTCCACGATGGATGCCAACACCACAGCAATGTCCAGACATGAATCCAATAGAGAATTTGTGGAATATACTGGGAAAATATATTGGGAATCATCAGATATCTAATATAAAGGACCTACAAGAGAAATGGTGTAAAATTACAGTGGAAACAACACAATTTTTGGTGAACTCCAGGAATGTAAGAGAATGTAAGAGATTATAAAGAGTAATGGAGGTCCATAACATTCTATACCATTTTCAGTATGCAGACAAATACCTATTTTGCATCCTATATTGTATACTTTTTCCTTTGAAAGTTTAACTATGTTTATGTGAGTAGACACTATGTGTTCCTTTATTGTATTCTCTTTTTCACTAATCAATAAATAAGACAGTGTCCCTGCTGTACCTTATTCTGATGATTTTCAACTATCCATACCTCCTTTAATATAAACTCATGCACTACACGAATACCTTTTGGAGTAACTGTAAGTCTAATAAAAGTCGCGCAAATGTCCATGATGAGGCCAGGAATGGTCGGCCTTCTGTTGTCAAGGCAAGGAAAGTTGATGAAGAAGTGCAGAACAGACGTTTCACAATAATGCTTATAGATGAATTTTCGCAAAGTTCACGAACTGTGCAGCGGTTTAGTTTTTGGATGAAGGTGGTGATGATGGATTTCTCACCTTTTGTGAAGTCCTTGCAGAATTATTAAAGTTCACCACGGCTGCTCTCGAGTGATGATCTCTGCACCCAGAGTCTTAGTCCCGAAACGGAGAAATAATATCATCTTTTGGGATAATGAAACAATTACTGTTCATTCGATTTATTTCCTTTGCAAGCTGATGTTTTATTTCTAACAAAATATTTTGAAATTATTGTGGAAACTTTACAAAATAATTCTTCTTTTAGTCGATACAATTCAGTTTTCATTTAAAATTATTGAATCAATTTTCTCCTATAATTTATAAATAATCGTTAAGTTCTCCGTTCTTAAAGAATGCTTGATGCATTAGCTATTTAATATACTCGCGGACACACGAAAACCATGAATGATAAGTGCATTATAAAGATTTGTGCAAGATTTCGGACAGACACACACGTCCGTAGTTAGCAATGGGTACGTGCAGATGAATTTTATATTACACTGCCACTCATTTGTTTAGCACAGCAAGCATATAATATCTGCTATTATGTGTTTCAAATAGGAAGGTGCTCCTTCTTCGGCCCTGGAATAGTAGTTCGAGGATTGTCCCAGCGAGCGAGTTTGAGTCCTCTTCTTTATGCTTTTTATACGTCGGATTTAGACTCTCTATTTAGTCCTCACATTCGAATTCTCCAGTACGCTGATGATATATGTTTGTACGCTCGGTCCTCTAGTTTTTGGATTACTCGTCTGTGGCTTAGTGATGCGGCCACCGATTTATCAACCTGGGCCTCTGAACACGGATTACATCTTTCACCTTCCAAGTCTACAGTCGTAGTGTTTACTAGGAAACGACAGACATTTCCTGATGGCGTTATCCGCTTGGGGCCTTTTAATTTTACCCTTGAATCTTCCGCAAAATTTTTGGGTATCTCTATGGATAGTCGCCTTTCATGGAGTCGTCACATCCAGCATCTCATCTCCAAGATTGGTGACACTCTTAATGTTCTACGCAGTATCGCTCATTCATGTTGGGGCGGGGACGCTTCCATATTACTTCAGTTATATCGTTCCCTAATTCGGTCGGTGCTGGACTATGGCTGTATCTTCTTTGGCTCTGCTTCCACATCGGTCTTGCGCAAGTTGGATATCGCTCAGTATCGAGCTCTTCGATTTTGTCTGGGTGCTATGCTTTCTACACCGACGAATGCACTTTTGGTTCAGGCCTCAGGACCACCACTGGAGATCCGTAGATACCTCTTAAGCCAGCGCTTTCTACTGCGAGTTTTCTCCGTGGACGCCCACCCAGTATTGCGGACGTTGCAGTATCTTGCTGCTAATTATCTCAACACGGATTTTCCAGCTACACGACGATTGCCCTTGCTCTTACTGGGTTTTCGGTATCTATACCACGCTTTTCCCTTAATTTTGAAAAGTCCCTCTCTTCCGGGGTTTCAATATCTATATGACTTACACTTCTTGAATGTTTCGGTGCATTATCTTCCTGATCACATCATTCGGAGCCCTGACGTGAACGTCGCCCTCTCTCAGTTCTTGCAGGTTACATGGCCAGATTTCACCACGATTTACACCGACTGTTCTAAATCTGCTGATGGAGTAGGTTATGCATACGTCTGTCCTTCTACTAATGCCCTGGCTCGATACCGCCTACCTATGGAGGCTTCCAGCTACACTGTGGAGGTTCTGGCCATTCGTGACGCTTTGCAATATGGGATTTCTCAGGGCTTCCCCAAACTGCTGATCTTAACCGATGCGCAGAGTGTGCTGCAGAGACTCTCATCTCCCCGCTGGACGAGAGATATGCACTGTTATCTTTACGAGATACTGACGTTGGTGAACAACGCTACCATAGCCGGACATCAAATTCACTTCCTTTGGATCAGAGGGCATGTCGGAATTCGATACAATGAAGTCGCCGATCGCCTGGCAAAACAGGGACTCACCCAAGGCACCTTCCAAGGCATCCAACTGCCCTACATGGATTTCTTCCCGGTCCTTCATCGTGACGCCTATTGTCGCTGGAATGACGCTTGGATTCTTTCGCAGTCCATCAAAGGCAAACACTACGCCGCCGTTCAGACGCATCTATCCACGACCCCTTGGTTCTCCAGCTTCAGGATTGCAGGTCGACATCTCACCTCTATCATTAGAATGCGACTTGGACATGGATGTTACCCTGCGCATCTACACCGACCACGTCTCATCGATTCCCCTGTATGTCCTGATGACCCACGTGAAACCGCTGACCTCAATCATCTCCTGTTCAGTTGCTCTCGCTACCGAGCCCACCGTTCTTCCTTCCTCCGCCGCCTACTTCAACTGTCTGTTCCTTTTCCCGCTAGCATCAACCCCATATTACAGTTATGCCACAAACCTGTATACCAAGCTCTTCTACAATTTCTTAAAGAAAGTAATCTACAGATCTAGTCTCCTCCCATTCTCTTGATTTTGCTTACATTATTTTTCTTATTTTTCCCTACGATGGCCATATGGGATTTTACCGAAGGCAAAAAAAAAAAAAAAAAAAAAAAAAAAAAAAAAAAAAAAATGGGAAGGTGTTTGTCCTTGAGCGCTGCTAGGTGAACAACCAATAGGAGTCCTGCGGTGTTGTCATATTGCATTCCCGCTAAGTAGGCCACGCCGTGGCTCAAAATTTGTAGTGTTTAACGCCCGCTTTTACTACATACGGCACCGCAGGCGATGACACTGATGATACATGAGATGAAGATGGAGCACCGATGGAATGAGATGGCGGGGGAAACCGGAGGTCCCGGAGAAAGTAAGATTAGTGACAACACGGCGCTGGGGCGGGTTTTCTCCGGGACCTCCGGGTTCCCCCGTCATCTCATTCCACCGGTGCTCCATCTTCATCTCATGTATCATCAGTGTCATCGCCTGCGGTGCCGTACGTAGTAAAAGCGGGCGTTAAACACTACACATTCATTCATTCTCGCTAAGTAGTGTGTGACGAGCGCCAACCTAATCAATCTGCAGGACAATCTGCAAAGACAAAAATTCAGATTTCGCCGGAACTGAACCATGTCGAAGGTAGAGAGTAATGTATCTAACATAACCATGAAAACTCCATAATTTTAGCTCAAATAGTTTTTCTAATACAAATAAATAAACACTATTACCTGTATTATGACAATAAATCACGACGTAACCACTGTACTGAATATCATTATTGGTTGGCATGTACGTATATTTGTAATTACTTAGAACTGAAACGTAAATGTTTGACATGACGTGCTTAAAGAATTACTTTGAGTAATCCAATTCCAGCGAGAGGAAACAATAAATTTCCTGCTGCCCTGGCAGAACGTGTCTGTTTATGAATGGTTCGTAATCTCTATTTACTCTAGAGAGTTCAAAGTGGTTGGTGTGTATGTATGCACTTATACTTTTCATTGCTCACAACTGAAATTTAAACTACTGCATGACGTAATAAAAGAATTACTGTGAATAAATTAAGGTGTTAGATTCCAGAAAGAGCAATCACTTCATTTCCTGTTAGCCTGTGGAATGCTGTATGCTTATGTTTATGAATGAATGCTGGATAAGAAGTGTTTATTTACCCTGGAGAGTTCAGATTAATATCATTCAGTTGTTCTTTACACAACAGTAGAGTAAGAGTTAAATAGTGCAATGGCTTCTTGCGGTAAATTTAGTGGCGAGTCAAAAAGGCAGGTATTGCGAAGTCAGGCTTGAAGTATTATGTTTAAAGTGTACACGTTCTTCAAAACATTTTCGGAAACAGAAACTAAAAATGAGTTATTGCAAAGAGCACTTCCGTTTAAAAACACAGAAAAAGTGCATCAGCTGCATCAAATTGCAATTGAAATGTAACACGAGGTAATCCGCCTCCCACCTTACCACTGCCAATATAATCCAATTGAGTTGATGTGGGCTCAAATAAAAAGGGGAATTGTAAACAGAAATAATACTTTTTAACTGACGAACGACTTGAACGACTTGTTCACGAAGAAATTGACAAGGTAACACAACAGGACTGGGAAAAATGCGTAAGGCATTCAGAAAACCTTCAAGAAGACGATTTTAAGAAAGAAATAGCACGTGACAAGATTTTGGAACCTATAATCATAAATTTGCAAGACTCAGACTATGAAGAGAGTGAAAATGACGAATTGTCTCTTAACGGAAGTGAGATTGACAGCGATATGGATGAGCCATTGGCAGTTCCATTGGATTAGAAGAACAGTTAATTCATAAACTATAATTCTAGTTAAAGTATTTAAAAATATTCATAATTTGCGAAAATGCGTTTCCAATTTTGATTTTGGCTACTGCATCATTGTAAATGTTTGTAAAATATAATTTGCTTACCCTTACGTCTGCGCCAAGCAGACCTGCATGTTGTATGAGTGTGCGAGAGAGAGGGAAATATAAAAGGAGTCAAGGCAACTAGAGTACTCAGGTAGGCGGTAGGCCATTCCGGAGAGTGGCGCTGCCATTGGCTAACGCGCATGACGTCACTGAGAATACAGTTCAACCGCGAGAGTTAAAAACTAGCCCCTGAGTATGTTATTTAGGCTCTGCTACGTGTAAAATCGGAAGAAATAAACCCCACTTGTGTATTATAATGAAGGTTCCTTCTAGCAGTTGTATAAAGAGTTTAAAACATGCTACTATTCATATGTACTTACTCACTGTAGCTCAAGGAGATGACGAAGCAACCCATTGAAGATTTTTCTTTGCTGCAAGTTACCTGATCATTTCTGCCTTCGCTCTTTTGTTTAAGTGCCTAATTCTAATGAAGGTTCTTGTCCTCACATAAAGAGAGATCACTTTGTGATGAATTTCGGGAAACTTGGAATTTATTATAGAAATGAAGTTTTGCATCACTCCATTACACTTCGCAGCACTTTGTCCATGGAAGCTACAAAATATTACTTTATTTATTCAATTTATTTAATTTCACAAAAAACTTAGAACCCTAGGCTTTCTTCAGGACCTTGTTCTCCGTTTCAAAACACTGTTTTCTCTCTTCAGGACTTGCATGTAAGTCTTTAGTGTAATTATTTCCTCTTCAGCAGCAACAGAGGGGTCAGGAGCTACCTCTGTGCTGGTCAACAGGTCAATTTTTTTTTCTTTTGGGAGATAAAGATGCTGTAGTAGACAGCGCTCTTTTTCGCACGGTCCTAACTTCGCACCGGTGATCTCTTGCTGATATTCCCTATTAATAAGAACAGTTTATTATTATTATTATTATTATTATTATTATTATTATTATTATTATTATTATTATTATTATTATTATTATTATTATTATTATTATTATTATTATTATTATTATTATTATTATTATTATTATTATTATTATTATTATTATTATTATTATTATTATTATTATTATTATTATTATTATTATTATTATTATTATTATTATTATTATTATTATTATTATTATTATTATTATTATTATTATTATTATTATTATTATTATTATTATTATTATTATTATTATTATTATTATTATTATTATTATTATTATTATTATTATTATTATTATTATTATTATTATTATTATTATTATTACTATTATTATTATTATTATTACTATTATTATTATTATTATTACTATTATTATTATTATTATTACTATTATTATTATTACTATTACTATTATTATTATTACTATTACTATTATTATTATTACTATTATTATTATTATTACTATTATTATTACTATTACTATTATTATTACTATTATTATTATTATTATTATTATTATTATTATTATTATTATTATTATTATTATTATTATTATTATTATTATTATTATTATTATTATTATTATTATTATTATTATTATTATTATTATTATTATTATTATTATTATTATTATTATTATTATTATTATTATTATTATTATTATTATTATTATTATTATTATTATTATTATTATTATTATTATTATTATTATTATTATTATTATTATTATTATTATTATTATTATTATTATTATTATTATTATTATTATTATTATTATTATTATTATTATTATTATTATTATTATTATTATTATTATTATTATTATTATTATTATTATTATTATTATTATTATTATTATTATTATTATTATTATTATTATTATTATTATTATTATTATTATTATTATTCCACGCATCAAACTTTTCTTATAAAAAGCGAATAAACTCAGTGTACACACAGAAACAAATACATAAATAGAATGTGTATCTGATAATTACCTGCAAATTGGTTTTGCTGGTACTTGCTACTACCGCCTCAAATGCATCCCCATGCCAATTTGGAATTTTCTGTGACGGTACAGCGTCGCCATTTAATTTTCTTTTCAGCGGCAACCCTAGCAGCTCGTTTTTTAAATCCCGTTCATAGTCTGCGGGCAGGAAGTGATCGGAACAAATCCTTGCATTATTCACATTAACCGGATCAGCCATTTTACAGGGTAAAACCCACTTGCGCTGTAGTTCTCGATCTGTAGGCAAACAATGGAAAATCAAATCCGTAGTTTTATACGAAGCATTTTGGTATTCAGCAACAGCGAAGTGGTTTCTTTTTTTCATATAATTTTTTTCTTTTACTCATAATGTTACGACAAAAGGCACAGCTAATAACTACAATTGCTCATAAGCAACTGCATCTCGTTTATTTCATCAGAAGGATTGTGGAATTTGCATGCATCAGCGCCTTATCTTATTTTACAATATGCAATCATAATATTGCATTACGCACATTCACGTGTAAGCGCTCTTGCGTTGTATTCTCAGTGACGTCACGCCCCCAGTCAGCAGTAACAGTGTTTTGCGCGGGAAGGCAGGGAATGGCCTATCCTGAAAAGGAGTGGGGCAACAAGCTGGCAAAGCTGACTGTGACACGGCATCTGATTAGCTGGACTCCAAAACTCTTCACATTTGAAACACATTATAGGTTATCACAAGATATGTTCACGTAGTGTTGCTCAGTGAAGTTCACAAAACGAAATATGTGCAGTTTTTAACGCCCGCTTTTATTACATACGGCACCGCAGGCGGTGACACTGATGATACCGAGATGAAGATGGGGCACCGGTGGAATGAAATGGTGGGGGAAACCGGAGGTCCCGGAGAAAACCCGCCCCAGCGCCGTGTTGTCCACCACAAATCTCACTTTGCTGTCGCCTGGGATCGAACCCGGGCCGCCTTGGTGAGAGCCAATCGGTCTAACCACTGAGCCACGGCGCGGCCTCACAAAACGAAGATACTTGGCAGTGCTTTGACATTTGTCATACGGTACAGTGAAGGGGGACAAGTGATGGAACTTGTTATGTCACACCAGAATTTAAACAATCAACAGAGAGGAGACACACTCACTCTCTTGGAAAACAAAAGTTGAGATCGACAATGACAGCACAAAATATCACGTGTACTGTATTCTGGGATAGGCAACGGATTTTACTTACTGAATTTCTTACCAGAGGTAGCACTACAAGAAAAGTAGATAAAGTTGATGAACACAGAAGATACATTTTTAAAACAGAATCTCAATTTGAAATGATTTAGATTTGTTGTAGTGGAGTGCCTGCTTGTAAAACTATGCTTTAGAGAGACGTACATATATTTTAACCTAAATTTCATTTTTGTTACTTCCGATGGCAATAACATTGTTTTATAGCAGTACATAGATGGCAGCCCCATCATTTCAGGTAATTGACCTAGTAATGGTCCTATTACTTGTTCGGTCCAGCGAACGACAGAAGAAAGAACCAAATCTGTCACAACTTTATTGCACATCTCTTTGTACAACAACATTTTACGGTATACATTTATAGCTGGTCGTAAAAATAACCGGAGGTGGAATCGAGTTTCCTTGAAGTCAGGAGATCGTAACGCGCTGCGACCCTCATGTACTTTTATGATCTTAACAGAGGGAATCGCTGTCCAACTGATGTTGCCAAATAGTTATTCTACATTCGTTTTTGGCTTTGAAACTGTACTCTTAACCTAGTGTTTGTAAACGGATGTAATAAAACGTCAGTTTACCTAACTTTGTTAGCCTGTTTGTCTTACTTCGGCAAACCAAAGGCACATGTAGTGTACTAAATAATACCTACATACGTTACACAAAACAATTCAACTGCATATGTTGCACTCACGTGATTTTCTCTACCCACTCTTCCTATAAGAGCCATCTGCTTTACGTTAAATAACAAATATACACACTGTCCAATAAGTAATGTCATTTTTAAAGTCGTTTGTATATACAGATCACAGAGATGTGCAGAGATTCTGGATCGAACAACCTCATAATCACCCGTGAACCAATCAAAATTCAAAGTGTCAGTTTGTTATGTTCACCTAAAAAGCGGTTCCAGTATACCTCAATTTGATGATAAGTATTTGAGTACGTTAATAATTACTACTTTTGGTACAAGTTGTGAATTAATACAATGCTTTTCATTCTTTTTAAAAACCTTTCCTAGAATGGAACTAATCATTTCTTCTACACTAGCCGTGTATAGGCTAAGGTTTGGATGAGTAAAGCCAGACTGAAAAATTCAATGCCATAGCCGGGATATGAACCACGTATCTCCCGCTCTCCATGCGGTTGCTCTAACCAACTGAGCTACTATGGCCAACATGCCGACATGACATTAAATTCTCCAACTGATTCATATGATTCCTGGTAGACCACAAGGGGTTCTCATGTGCTATAAGACACACACCGTTTGTGGCGACATACTATGCTGTAAGTACACAAGTCCCAGGCTTCATACTTAAACCACTGTGTTATTCAGGTAAATTGACGGAAATAATCATTTCTTCCAAACTAGGCGAGTATAGGCTAAGGCTTGAATGAGTAGTGCCAGACTGAAAAATTCAATGCCAAAGCCGGGATATGAACCACGTATCTCCCGCTCTCCGTGCGGTTCCTCTAAACCACTGAGCTACTATGGCCAACATGCCGACATAACACTAAACTCTCCAACTCACTCATATGTTTCCCGGTAGACCACTAGGCGTTCTCATATGCTATAAGACACGCACCTTTTGTGAAGACTTACTGTGCTGTAAGTACTTAAGTCCCAGGCTTCATAGTTAAACCACCGTTTTTTTTAGGTAAATTGATGGAAATGGAAATAATCATTTATTCCACACTTTAGCCCGCCTCGGTAGCGTAGATGGTAGCATGTCTACCTCACGTTCAAGAGGTCCCGAGTTCGAATCTCGGTCACGGTGGGTTACCTGGATAAGGTTTTTTCCGGGGTTTCCCTTATCCTTACAGACGAATGTCGGGTAGCTCTAAGCTCCATGGACCCTGGACACATTTGAGCATCATTTCACCCATTTCATTCACGGTCCGATATGACCTAACGTTGGAGGAAGTAAAATTAAAAAAAAAAAAAATAAAAAAAAATCCACACTAGCCGTGTGTCGCCTAAGCTCTGAATCAATACAGCCAGACTGAAAAATTCAATGCCGTAGCCGAGATTTGAACCACAGATCTCCCGGTCTCCATCCGGTTCCTCTAAACCACTTAGCTACTATGGCCAACATGCCGAAATGACATTAAATTCTCCAACTGACTCATAGAATGTTTGACATGTTGTAAGGAAGCAATTATGTTTGTAAAAACTAAATATCAGCTTTCCTTGTTCTCTTAACTATGTGGAGGCAATATTCAGAATAGCTCGTACCGATTAATTTTACATTTATGAAAATAAACTCCAAACTATTTTTCTGTTGCATTTATAATATTACTTCCATATACATACCATGCGCAGAAGATATTGCATTCGATATTGAGAATTTACTGGAAATAAGACATGTTTTCAAGACCAGTGAATCAAAATAAACCTTTTTAAAAACAGTCCACACGCGGATGTCTGTGAAGAGCATAATTCAAAAGCAAAGGTTAGTTAAATACCAAAATATTCATTGTCAGCATCTTTTAAGTATGCGACTAAAGACTTTCAACCCAAATTACCGTTATGTAACATTTTTTATTATTTTTTTTTTCTGTCAAACAGCTCAAACGATTTTGGTTAAAATGCCACTTGTTGAAGATATTTTCATGACAAATGAAGTGCATATACCTAGAATTCTATGGGAATGTCCTCAGAATAAAGGGTATCCTTATAGTTTCAGAAGGAGGACAGCTGTTGAGGTAACAGTTACGCCAGGTGATCAGCAGTGTCAGAAAGGTATCCTCCAGGTGACAAACTTGAGGACTAGGACACCTGGTCAGCTCCATGAAGGCGCCAGTTTCCGAAACCAGTCAAGTGCTTGCAAATGGCACGACCATTTAAGTAGATGCATTTACGACTTCCAAAGCTCTTTCTTATGAACGAAAAAAGGGATATGGACTATGTGTTACACTCATATGACTTTCTTTATCCCACTAACTTTATTACTTTCTTTACTGTTTAGATACATGAAACAAAGCAAGTAATGTATCTCTCCGAAAATTCAATGTGGAAGTTTCAATGCACGTTTCAAGACTCGTTGAATAAAGAAAAAGGAACATGATGGAGTACTCACACAACATTCTCTAATCACTCTTGGGTGTACTTGCATACGTACATTAAACCCCTACTTTAAGTACAGTACTGTAAGTAGCTTTCTGATCACTGCTCTGTGTGAGCTAATTTCAGAGAGAGAAAAGTATGTAAATGTTTCGATTATTATAAACGTAATAGCCCCACGTTTCATCCTTCTGCTTTACATACCACATAGATGTGTACTGTATACTGTATACTGTATACAGATTAGACAGAAAACGAGTGAAATTATACGCACTATTAACTTATTATGTTAAATTAAGCTGCATTTAATTTAACAGTTACTAAAGGAAACTGTTATTACATAATAATTTTGCATTCCTATACCAGACAGCTCTCTCACAACGAGGTCTGTATCGAGTTGAATGCCGATTGAGATGTTATTGTTTATAGTGTGAAGTTACTTCTGATATTTAACACTGTATCTCGCGTACCTCACAAGCCCAAGAACGCTTATGTATATGCAATTTAAAGTCAGTAAGCTTTACATCATGGAACAGGCCGGAGCTTCAGCAGAAATAAAACACAAATGAGGCAAACTTTTAAAAGTGGCGAGAGACGAATGATCGTATATTGTTTCGCGGTGCTTACAGAAAGAAATCCGGAATCGTCTATAAAACACACTGAGAAAGAAACTGGTGATCTCCTTGGTGTTGCCGCAAGTAGTGTACATTGTGTTAGAATGGAACAGAACGCATCCGGAACTCTAAGAACACCGGGAAAATCGCGTAAATGCAAACAGCGCGTGGAGAAATGCGACGATTTTACGAAAAGTGCTATAAGCAGTAAAGTTCATGATTAATTTTTCAGAAATGAACCAACTCATAGATTTAATAAGTTAATGTGTAACCCAAATCTATTTATTTATTGTCTAATCCTTGTTTCACATAAGCTTGCCCCGTATCTCTTAACGGTCACGTGACCTTATCACCACTCATTGGCTGCTATTGTAGTACAGACTGTTGTGCGGTAAAAATTAGTTCACTATTTAACATGGTCATATATCTTTATATGTTGGAAGAGAATTGTCAAATTTACATTTTCGCAACTGTTTGAATTAAATATATTACGCAACTGAGTTGATTTATCCGAAATGCATCTTAATTCTTAAACGAAGTAAAGAGGAGGTTCCTTTGCTCTCAAGCACATGACACGATAGCACGTGATTTAGCGGTAGTGATTGACATATTTGGTTATATGACTTTTATCACTGACCTTGTTTTGAACTGGATTAGTCATATATCGCCATTCGAAGGTGTGCTGTGCCAAGAGCTAAATTATTTTATTGGTCGTTTATTGCGTCTGTACTTATTATATGTATAATGGCAGAGTCTACCGCCTGTTTTTCGCTAAAGCATCACAAGGGAGAAGCTTTACACAGCGGCGAAAAAAGAATTGTTGTGCATGTGTTTAATGCACGCACAGAGAAGAATCCGTCTTTGTCAGTGAGAGAAGTCGAACAGCTGTGCTCTGAACTTACGATGTGTTAGATGCGTAGGAACATCGCGACATGAAATTGAGACATCAGGAAAACTTACCACTCCAGGGACGATATTGCTGTGTGGCGAAGACGTTATTTAAGGACAGTCAGACTGTACCGAGATACAAGTCGTAAAATATACTACCTTGACGATGAGGCTTGGAGAGAGACTGATAGAGTGCATAGATCCTTTTGTAAATACATATTGGGATTACCAATAGCATCACCTAATGGGGCAGCACAATTAGAACTAGGCAGGCATTCTACTAAAATTAAAATCTTGTCAAGGGCAATGAAATATTTATACAGAATCACTAACTTGGAAGATGGCAATAAAATTAAAGAATGTTTTCATATTCAAAAGAGAAGTAACTGGGATGGGTCTTGGGCACATAAAATGTATGACTTGTTGAAGCAGATAGGTATGGGTCATTCTTGGATAAATGCAGAGTATGGGTATAGAGGCTTCTGGAAAGAGGTTAAGCTAAGATTAGAAGATATTGACAGACAAGACATTTTTGCCAATATAAGTGACAAAAGATCACTAAGATTATATAGAGAAATAAAATAAACCTGGGGGAGGGAAGGATATATAGATATATGTAGTAAGTTAGGGCGAGAAGGTTTTGCTTGGGCGAGAACAGGAGTGAGAAATTTGAAAGGTATAGGTCAAGAGAGGGAGCTAGATAAATGTGCATTGTGTGGAGAAGAGAATGCAGATTTCCATTGTATATTAAATTGCAGTCAAACAAAGATATGGAGAGAGCAGGCTTGGCTACGTAAATGGGATAGTTTGGGGGGTGAAGTAGTAATTAGAAAAATGTTGTCAGTAAAAGGAGAAAAGAACAGGAGAAATATAGGGAATTATTTAGGGAAAGTTAAAGAGAGATGGCTAAGAACAATTAAGAGAAAAATGTAGAGTGAGATAGGGGAAATGGCAGAAAGTGTAAAAAGGAGCAGAGGGCCTCCATTACACAAAAACCTAGGGTTAGGTGTATGGGGACCGAATTACTATTCAATGGTGGGCAACATGATAACATGATAGGATTTTCAGGATTTAGGAATATATGGCATATTTTAGTATGGATTTTATAATTGTAATCTTGATTTTGTATTTCCATTTGTTGATGTAAAAGGAAATAAATTACTATTACTATTACTACCTTGACGAGACTTGGGTGAATGGAGGACACACAAGTATGGCGTGACACGACTTTTAAGAATGAAAGACAAGCATATTTGCAAGGTATGTGTGCTGGTTTAAAAAAATCCTAGTCGAAAAGACCGAAGGCCTTTCATTATAAACTTGTTTCAGTTTCATTGCGCATTCATTCAGTTTCAACTTGCTCAGTTTCATTATAAACTTGTATTTTTGCATGCCTTCATATTCTTATTTGTATGATTTTATCTATCTTCCTGGCAATTATTATGACGTTTACTGCACTTTTAAATGTGACGGGAAGACAGCGCCTATGGCCTTTGGCGCGAAAGCATTAGCCAACTAGAATGAGGGGGAAGGTAGTTGCACGCGGATTGATACATGTCAGCGGGGCAAGGTCATATGAAACAGATATTAGAAGTTAGCGCTGATATATATATAGTGCTAATGTTGCAAAACTTACGTGCGTCCATGTAGCGTCTAACACGTGGCGAGATGAGTCAGCTCCGCCTTGTTATTTACAGTAGGATTAAAGATAGAGTATATATAGCTGAACAATGAGGCGCACTGACCTCCATAATAGGGCGCTACATTTGCTTGATACCTTCTTTACTAGAAGAGCGAAAAATTAGTAATCTGACTTGCATTAAACGCTGAAATACAAATACAGCACTCGGCAGCTGTGTGTGTGTGTGTGTGTGTGTGTGTGTGTGTGTGTGTGTGTGTGTGTGTGTGTGTGTGTGTGTGTGTGTGTGCGTGTGTGTGTCTGTGTGTGCTAAGTTTGCTTTCTGGGGAATGAAATGGCGGATTCATTAGCTAAGATGGCAACCACACAGTCAAGGGTTAACGTACTATTTGTCACCTCCAATTTCAGAGTTGTATTGCGGAGAGCCGTGCAGTCCTGCTGGCGGAAGGAGCGGTCCTCTCTTCGCGGAAATAAGCTTAGGTCATTGAAGAATTTCCGTTTCCCTGGATAACCTCCTGTCGTTGATCTCGTCAGGAGAAAGTAAGTTTGGCTCGGTTATGCATTGGCCACTACGTTTTCACACCTAGTCACTTATTGAGAGGGAGCCCTGCTCCAGTTTGTCCGTTCTATCAGTCAGTCATATGTTGCTCGTGTGATTTGTGCCTTCTTCATTTAGGACGTATCTGCAGTTGCCCTTCAGCTTTGCAGAGATACTAGCGGCTGACAACAAAGCAGTGAAAAACGCTTTGAAATTGTTTTCAGAGTTTAAACATAGAATTTGGAGAAGAAAACCTTTTTTATGCATTTTAGTATTTCATTTATTGTTAATTTAAATGTTATCCTTGGCTTTTGCCTTAATTGTGTACGTTTGATTTATGTACAATTTTATTTAGAACTGTTTCCCTTTGTAGTTACCTTTATCCCTCCTCTTGTCACGATTAGTTTTTAAGGATATGTTCGACTGAAATATCATGAGCATTTTCAAAACATCACCTTTTCCTCTTCAGTCTATAAAATAGGGTAAGCCTTCGTGAATCCAAATAATGCTTGGATAGCATTCGCAAGACATTTTTAAATGATTTAACCTAGTTTGAAAGTTACGTGAATGCTAGTGTTAGATATGAATTCTAATTATTTATTCTTGTTTTCTCGCTATTGACATTTTCAGCATTTTTCATCACTTAAGATGCTCCTTGCGTCATAGTTTTAGTGTTAGACTAATTAAACTTGCTACACACGTTCATAGAGATACAGTGATAGAAATTGCCCTGGCTTTTATTGTGAGATGCATTTTAAGCACACTTTCTTTATATATAAATAATGAGTAGCTGGCATGGTTAATTTTTTAAGATTACTCACTCAGACCAGGCAGATGTTCACCCTTCCTTCCAGGAGCCCTTTTTGGTCTTTGCTTCTGACCATCTTCAGTGGGAGTTACACCAACTACTGTCGACGGACACAAACTCGACTTTCCAAGAAACTTAAGGCTCCTCCTCCTTGACGATCTCCTGATTTTCAATACCAACATCTGGGACCGGAACATTGGAGCTGGACACAGATGATTGATTGTCACCTGTGATATTCACTGGTTGGAGTTGCTTCATCTCTGGATGTGGAGAAGTTGAACTGATGGAGTCTAATGGCAAATATACTTCATATTCTACCTCATTTTCTGGAACAATATTGATTAGTAGTTGTCTGTTGAAGAAGGTGTGCTTCCTCTTCCATCTGCTTCCTGGGTAAACTAGATTGGTTGGCATCTAGATTAATTTTAACTGGATCTGTATTATTCATAATGATGGATTGAAGTTGTTGATTTGTGTTGATTGGTTTGATAAGTTGTAGAACACTATTCAAAGCTGGTATATCAAAATTCAAAATATTATATTTTTCATTATTTAGAATATAAATCTTCTCCCAAATATCCAGTACATTAACAGCTTGTACATGTTTTAATATTGTATATTTTGACCGATTTCATGGTTGCATTTCCAGAAGTGATTAGCAACTGCAGATTTTTCTGTTTGTTTAAGTTTTATGTTTCTCAGGTGTTCTGTATGACGAGTTTTTAGACTTCTCTTAGTTCTTACAATATAATATGAATCACAGTTGTTATATGTTATTTTGTATACTCCAGATAATTTCAATTTTTCCATGGTGTTGCTCAAGGGCTTTTAAGTAAATTCTTGAGACTGAAGTTGTTTTTTGGAACTAATTTCATATTATAGTTTTGGAAAATTCTTTTAAATTTATTGAAGGCCCAAGGATGATAGGTAAACTTCTTATAAATAGTTGTAACTTCTGATTTCTAAAATGTAGTAATTGATTTGATATGGTTTTTATATATATGTTCATTAATGATTTTAAGTATGGTTGATTTCTTAAAACCATTAATTTCAGCAACATGTAAAATATGTTGGTATTCTAGTTGATATTCAGATTGAAGCATTGGAACATTTATAAGTCTATGAATTAAGCAATGAAACACTGCTAATTGATGTGAAGATGGATTGTAGTTGTTCGCTTTAATATAATTATCTACATGTGTGTCTTTTCTATTAATACCAAACTTAAATGTACTATGGTATTTGAAAAATTTTAAGTCCAAAAATGGTAGTATTCCATTTTCTTCCATTTCCATAGTGAATTTTATAGATTCTTCTTTATTGTTAAAATGTTCTAAAGCTTCACCTGTTTTATCTTTGGGTTGGATGGCGAAAATATCAACATATCTATACCATACTTTAAATATGTCTGAGTGAGTAAACGTTATTTTAATTTCCAAGTTACTCATATATAAGTCAGCTAAAAATGGAGACAATCGATTACCCATAGCTAAACCATGTGTTTGAGTGTATAATCTTCCATTAAATGTGAAAGTATTCTGATCAATGCAACTGGTAGTAAAGGATAGTAGATCATGAATTTCAACGTAATGTTAGTTGAGGTCAACCACTCTTGCAGTAGTGAAGAAATCTTTTCAGTTGGAGCATTCGTAAATAAGGAAGTGACATCAAAAGATACTAAAATATCATTTTTCATAATTGTAATATTCTTGATTTTTTCTATAAAATCAAGAGAACTCTTAATGCATCTACTTTCAAATTTATTCAAAGATGAAAACTTTTTTATTTATATAAAAATATATCTCACTTTTAATAACTTGACAAGTCTGATTTAAAACACTTTCTTTACTTCAAAGCGCAAAAATTTCAAATTTTGGGCAAAAAAGCAATATACTTAGCTTTAAAAATTTCTGGAACCCAAAGTTATGAAGACACATAATAACCTAGGGCAAATTCAAAAAGCGGATGTACTGGGAACATGCAGTTAAAATATTGGATCAAAATTTAAATTATTTTGTCACAAGGGTATTTTTAGATGACGTATCCAAAAATAAACAAATTTGAGCATATTTTCCAAATTTTCTCAGCGAAATTGACATAATTTTAGCTGTATCATATCTGCACTAAGTTACATATGTGGTATAGATCTTAAAAAGATGGCGTTATTAGTTCAGGATTTCTCTTATTTATGCCGAACCCCATAACCTTACGCAACCAGTTTAGCGCCTTGTGTTCCTGAAGAGACATCCATGTTCTCACAACTCCAAGATTTCTTCATCACAGGAGGTTCTAGTTAATTTCCTTTACTTAACTTCCTGAAAAATTAATTTATCTTCTTTTATGTACACAAGGAACAACGTGTGCTGCATTATGCACCATCTTCCTCTTGTTTTAATATTCCTGTAATAGTTCTTTCTGGTTGCTCTGCCATAACCTAGAGCAAAAGTGGATAGTTGAAATACGGCAAGGCAACCGGCAAGAATTGTTCATTCAGAGCATGTTGTAAAGTTAACAATTTTCTTCTACTTCTTGCGGGTATACAAACTATTACAAGAGCCGTAAACTTTATAAAGTAGCATTTAATACAAAACTAATTTACTTAAACCAAATTCAAGTTCCATTTGGAAAGCCTGCAGATATATATTCATGGATCTTTAAATACAAGGGTTATTTGTAAAGAAAGATCTGTTATTTTTTATAAATTAAACCATCATAGATATTTGCAAAAGTTTTTTTTAAATGGATTATTTACATCTTTCTCTATCTTTCTACATAGTTGCCGTATTCGTTTAAACATTTGTCATAACATTCTACCAGCTTCAGTATACCGACGTCATACATGGCTGCCGCCTGTGAGGATAACCACTCTTCAACTGTTTCTTTCACCTCATCATCTGTGCGGAAGCGCTTGCCACCGAGAAACAAGTGAAATCGCTCAGCTCCAGGTCTGGACTATACGGTGGGTGGTCAATCCGTTCCCATTCAAAAGATCTGATGAGATCTTGGGTTCGCCTGGCAGAATGTGGTCTGGCATTGTCATGCAGCAACAACACACTATACCTCTAGACGTCAGAAGGCCACGTCGCTTATTCTGTATTGCAAGACGGAGGTTAGAGTAGCGCAATACGCGTCTGAATTGATGGTGTCCCTCGTTCCATTAACTCGACTAGCAACACTCCATGTCTATCCCAAAACACGGAAGCCATCACTTGAGATTGTCTGCTTGGCCTCGGCCTTGACTGGTGATGTGTGGCACCGTTCCATCGATTGACGTTTTGACGCAGGAATCATGTGAGAAACCCACGTGTCGTCCCAATGTGTTCCAATAGTTGATATCGGCTCAAAAAGTTCAGTGCACAAGGCATTCTTGTCATTTTGTGCTCCTTCAGCAAGCAGCCTTGGAACCCAACGTGAACACAATTTGCGAAATTACAAATTTTCAGAGACAATTTTGTACAGAGTTGTTCTACCCACATCCGGAAATTCCATTGCTAAAGTGGAAATTGTGAATCGCCGGTTTTCACGGATCATTTCATCCACGTAAATGACCAAATCTGTGATCACTGATGGCCGGCCTGATCGCGGTTCATTATGGACATTGCTGCGTCCGTCTCTGAAAGCTCGAACTCACTTACGCCCTTTACTGTCACTCATCGTATTGGGGCCGTACACTTCACTGATCTGTCAATGAATGTCCGCTGCTGAAATGTTCCTTGTCGTCAAAAACCGAATCACAGACCGTATTTCACAGACAGCGGGCCGCTCGATTGTTTGAAACATTTTTAACTGTCACTGTTAACAGCATACTGCACCACTACCAAAGTGAATGGTGTCGTTTACGCGCAAAACATACCGGGAATCGGATCTTACTTTGTGAATAACCCTCATATATTATTGCCTTCTTTTCAAAATAGACTTGAAAATTTACAGGTTATAAGTCGATAACAATATAATAAGGAGACCAAAAATAGTTCGTGTTTGTAGGGTAATAACAAAAATCAATCAGCTCTGTTTACCAGGAGATCAAAGTAAACATAAACAAAACCACGTGCGTTTTAACTGTAGCGCTGCTTCTTCACTGTGGCATGAACTTTCACCGCCTAGATAGTCCCTCGAGAAAGTAGTATTATTAAGAAATAAACGCTCACTTCATTTCTTGTAAAGCACAAACTATTGAGCTCTAAGCATAGTTCAATTATAAAACTATAGACTAAATGAACTTTGCTAACTTATACCCGTAGTTAGAGCGGAGAACACGGAAAAAGCAAAACAGTATGTATCAGCATAGCGGAACAAGCGAGTGTTCTAAATATAAGTGTGGGAATTCGTTTCAAAGTGGTAAAAAAAAAAAAAAAAAAAAAACAAACAATAATATTGAAAGTGTTTAAAAGTTTTATAAAATTTACTATTGTAAAGTAGTGAAACTAGCATCCGGGGTTTACCTGTGTGAAGTATTAAACTATTTACAGATCACGCAAAGAAAAATTTACAGTTGTGAGGTTAGAACTCCCGGCAAAAAGGATGTTCTTTTGCATGAAAATGCAAGACCACACACCAGCCGTTACACCAATTCAGAAATTGAGAAATTGGGATGACAAGTCTTACCTCACCCCCCATACAGTCCTGTTCTGGTACCATCAGACTTCCATCTGTTCGAGCCACTAAAGGAAGCCCATCGTGGGACTCATTTTGAAGATGAGGAGGCTGTGAAAACGTGCGTGCGTCAATGGCTTAGGAAGCAGGACCGTGTGTTTTACCACACTGGAATACATGACCTAGTTAAAAGGTGGACCAAAACTGTGGAAAAGGACGGAGATTATATTGTATAGTGACAAATTACTCGTCAATGTTGTAGTTTTCAAGCTATGTAAATTGGATTCAATTTTCTTGGCAATTCAAAGAGAAAAAAAAATTGGAGGCATTACTTTTTAACCCACCCTTGTAGTTTGTTTTCCCTTTTCCCCGAAGGATTACAGTTTATCACTTTATATTTATGGAACTTCACTGCAAGTGCATTTTACCTAAAAATCATTGCACTTTTTAAAATACATATATTTTTATCAGTTTATTTACGCAAACGGTTCCCCAAAAATATTTCTTTTTCCACGTTAGACAATTTTCCGGGTTTGAGTATAATTTTATATGGGAAGTAGCCACATTTCGAAACGTGTTTTATGTTTTTCCAGGTATCCGGCATAAATGGGTCCCTTTTAGGTAGCCTTTATTGTACTATGAAAAAATCTTTAAAACTGAAAAGTTAACGCGGATCCGTCTTGCCCGGTATGGGTACATAATAAATATAATTTAATTTTTACTTTAAATGTGGTTTACTTCGATATTTAGAGTACTGTTTCCAGTGCACGTTTGTTACCGAGACTTTAAACTTTTGAATTTATTATGTATGCTAATTACGAAGTGATTGCATAAAGTGGTTTCTGTTAGCTAATGCAAACTTTGTTGTACACAGCAGTCGGAGTTAGGTATGCATAAAGTAAACTCACAGAATATGCTAACTATGACATTAGGAGAGTCTAAAGAACACAACCCTTACTGCTACAATTATTGTGGAAACACTGCAATCTATGAACTCAGACGATTCCTCGTATGCATAACGTAACAGAATTTGATACTAAAAATACAAAAAAGATTACGGAATTCAATGTACAATAGGGTATATATTCTCGTTAGAATTAATTAAAAGTTTATATAGAGGCGCATAAATGATTACAAATAAAGAAACGTTAAAACAGAATATGTAGGAGTTAATCAAGGGGCCTTTTTTGCATTCTATTCAAAATATAGAGGGCCAACTGATTAAGATTTTGAAAAAGGAGATGGATGAAGGAATGCAACTGAACATAAATACTTGAAACATTATTGTCTACAATGATGATGATAATACTGAGGAGAGCTTCCAATACTGTGCATGCAATGAAGTTACTGGGAAAGTCATACAATTTAATATATTGTCACAAATGACTGTTTTAATTACACTCTGGTGACTCAAGTAGTAGGTGTGACGTCACTCCCTCCCCTCCTTAATGACTGGATGAGTGGTCTTTGGGCAATAGACGGTGTCTCTTAAACTGACAGCTGATGGAGTAACATGTATCTGGAGGCAACTCCACTTCTGGACAGGTAAATGGCCGTTATGGCCGCCTTTGTATTCTGCTTGTTGTACTAAATGTTCTTATTAGGTGAATTCCACATTTAATTAGCCTTACCCTACCTTTTTACCAATGAAACCTTTATAGAGAAACCCCAACCACTTGCTAAAGCATGTAGTTCTACTCAGAGTGTTTGCTCCCGAGTGTTCGACCTGACCACGTGTTCCTCCATATTCACAAACTAAGATCAGGTCGTCACAATTTCACAAAGAAATCAAAGATCATTTGCACATCAAGGAAAATATTTGATAACGTCAATCAAAAACATTGAAAATAAAGATTAGATTTTCATTGTGCATATTCCAAAATTTTACAATTTACAACTTTAGGCTACTTGTTGCTACCGTGGCTTACATGACACCGTGGTCTTCTGCTCTGCCAGGTAGCTCTTAACGTCCATGCCTCCTTGATTACTTAATTAGCTCCATTCTTCCCCCTCATCTTCCTTTCTTATATTCTTTACATTTCTGGCCCATTTTTCTTTTACTTTCTGTAAAAACTCACCAATACTTCTTACCTTCTTTTCCTCCCTGCCTGGTAACATTTTTATAGCTACCATCTCTTCTCTACTTTGTCGCATTTTCCCTCCCAAACTTTTTTTCTCCACATTGCAACCTTCTAGCATTCTGTTATATAGTGTTCTATGCTTTCTTTTCCCCCACACAATTCACAAATTCCCTTTTCCCTACCTCTTATCCCTTTTAGAAATATTGTTCCTGTTCTCATCCAAGCTAACCCTTCGCTCTCTTGCCTATTGCAGTACTCTACATATGCTTCTCGTCACCATTTTCTTTTTGTTTGCTTGTAAAATTGTAATGATGTCATATTTTCTAGACTTCCCCATATTACCTGTCTGTCTATATCTTCTATTCTGCATTTTACTAATTTACCCACCTCGCTTGTATTCCTTTCCTCTAATCTCCATATATCTCCCATTCCTATGTTTTCCATAATTCCTCCTAGTACTGCCCATCAACTATTTGAGTTCACTAATTTTTTTTTTTTTTTTTTTTTTTTTTTTGCTGTCTCATGCATAATTTCATAATTTACCGTTCTTTCGCTAAACACCTACACCAAAATTTTATTATTGTTTCCATTATTATTCCATTTATTCTTGTATTTCCTAATTCTACTAAAGCTACTTCCCTAGGTGCTGATCTTGGTAAGCCTAGTAGCTCTTTACAAAACCTTCTGTAGTTTTGGTTCACCATTTTGTTTACCTCTGTGGCCCCCCCCCCAGATCTCCACTGCATACAACATTTTGGATTCAACTACTGCTTCATACATTCTTTCTAACCACTTGGTTGTCATTTCTGGCTTATATTTGCATATTTTTAACCATTTCATTGCCGACCTTCCTTTTGCTTCAATTTTTCTCCTGGGTGCTCCCCACTTTCCATTGTTATTCAACCTTACTCCTAAGTATTCAAATTCATTGACTTCTACTCTTTTGCCATTTAGTACCCACTTTTCATTTTTTTTTAGTTTAACTCCCTTCTTGAAGACGATAACTTTCGAATTATTTATGTTTATTTTTATTCCCCACTCTATATTGAAAATAAATACGTGGAATAGCTTCTGAATTTCAGCTATTTGAACTCTGAAAGAAGTTTTAAGTTAGATCAAGATTTTAAAAACAACTTTCAGTAGATATATTGAAATCTGAATACTAAAACAAGGAACGAAACGAAATTGAAGTTTTATAAAATCATGGGCGCAGTGCTCATGTATAGAAATGAGTTGTGGATATTAAATGAAAGAAACAAAAGAACAAAATCTGATGAGTTGCCTCATGACTGTTTCAACTCTTGTAAAAACTATTCTTAAAAACACTTACCGCTATTTCTACTTCACGTTAACTGAAATGGATATTGTCTTATTACTAATAATTTTCTTGCAAGTGAAATGGGAATATGGGAATATGTCGTAGTGGGTTTTAAGAGATAATCAAGTATTTAATAGCTATTCGCTAAGTAATGGCTTTGAAATGCCGTTCTCTTTGCATGTGAAAGAGAAAGAAAAAGGAAAAGCTTCCAAAAGTATAGCTACTGGAAAATGTAGAAACATAACAAGTAATGTCTCCAAAATGGTACACTCCACAAAACGAAGTATTTTATATAAATTCGAGATCTTCTGGGGAAACAACTCAGGAGAAAAGACGGTTAGAAATCAACGTTTCGGGAGTGTACATCTCTCCCATCATCAGGATATTTATAAAATGTTATAACCACAAATGAAACACTGGATATGACACACATATAAACAAAGACAAAACACTATCGAAATTCGCATTACTGAACAAAAGACTGTTTTCAGTCAATTAAATGCCAGCTCAGGAGATGACGTGAGTACAGAAAATTAATTGGGTCAAAAAACGTAACTACTTAACGTGATGATCAAATGCTGTCTCCTACAGTACCACTGGAGGACACTTCCAACATTTTCTCTGAGATGTAAATAGTGTAATGTAATCTCCCAATTGTGTATTATATTATTCCAAAGTTGTACGTGTGTCCTATTAATGATTCAAATTTATGAGCTATTGAAGTGGTTCAGGTTTATACGGATCGCATTGTATGAACCTGATTATTTAGACGTATTTGTGGTGCACGTATAACAAGTAAACAAAAATACAAGATCGCTAAGCAGTAGAACAATCTGGAAAGCAGAAAGTATATAAAAGGAAGGAAATGGAAGGCTTTTTGGATGAGAATACTGAGCTCCAGAGAGGCACAGGATATATAATTCTTTAAGCACGATAAGCTTCGTTAAAAGCCTGAACTTTTCCTGCACTTTTCTCCTAAATCCAATTACATAGTCTACATTTTCATACAACTGCGGCAGTGTAGCATAATCTCGACTAACCGCACATTCATATTTCCTCCTTTTTTTGCTTCCTCTGTTCCAGATTCTTCGCTCAGCAAATAAGATTTCACACTGCAATTGACTCCACACCAAAACTTTCTTTTGTTCTACTCGTAACGATATGCTTCCTCCTCCATTTCTTGACTGTGGCGGAAACTTCTTCCCCACTGGCACACATTTCATCAATTAACCAGCACGAAGAAGGAACGCAAGACCGACGGTTGAGCCAGCATTTGAATTTCCTATCAGAGTTAGTGGATCTCACGTCCAACTTCTCAACTCGGGCTGATTGATTCTAAAAGAATTAGCCGATATCCTCCAGTGCCTGCCAGGATTAAATTTAA
Source organism: Mantis religiosa (assembly GCA_030765055.1). Taxonomy (NCBI): domain Eukaryota; kingdom Metazoa; phylum Arthropoda; class Insecta; order Mantodea; family Mantidae; genus Mantis; species Mantis religiosa. Next base: position 210,165,657 of record CM060949.1, on the reverse strand, counting down.
TCTCGCCGCTCGATACATTCCTGTTTCATATCTGGAATCTATATCTCTCTCCATTCAAAGCTGAATAAAGGGTAAAAGTAAACTTAAAAACTACTGTGTCTAAAATGTCGTCCTGAGAAACTACACATCAGAAACACATTTTTATGCAAACTATTTCAGGATTAAATGGTTATACCGGAATTGAGGAGCCTAGTTTCAAAAACGGATATGAGCTATTGACATTATTTTTCACTAGAGAGGTGTTTGTGTTCATTATATTAACCTGAAAATTTTTGTATGTCATGTTTGCAGCTCTAATAACACAATAATCAAGGTCTTCACTTAAAAATATTGTTTTTATACACTACAAAATAGTGTAAAGTATGCAATGTCCATTTTTGAAACAAACATAGATGCAAGTGTCTGTTTGTAAAAGAAAGAATTCCCAGGTTAAGGAAATGAATTGTGTTTGAATGCAATGAATGTTAGAGTTTTATTGCAATTATTATAATAGCTTCAGTTAGAGCATTACAAAATGAAAACCATATATTTTGTTGTTAATTTTGATAAGCAGCATATACTTTCCATTCTTGTCACTGTACAGGCTGTAAATAAATGAATATCGGGGTTTAAACCCCTTAAAATATTTATTACAATCAAATTACAGTTATAAATGATATCTTAAATGAAAAATCAACTCAAACAGTTTTACCATATAAATGTTCAATGTGACTGACTGTTGACAGTTGAGTCCAGAGGTTCTACTGTCATTAGTCCTGGACCCGTAGGAGCAAGAACCGGGCCTCTTTCAACCAGGGAGTATCAGAGCTGTCCCAAAGGGCGCCCGGCGTCATCCGTGGGGCTTTCCATAGGGCAAGACCTGGGTTACTAACAAGCCCTCCAATCTGGTCCAAAGACATAAGACGGGATGGAACTGGATACGCCACTTACGCGCGCCAACACCAAAAGGTGAAGGCCACCGATATGACCTCTGTATGGCCGCCTGGTAATATAGCACACCTTCTACTAGCTCTGCAGGCTAGTACCCGGGTATATTAATGGATTCCCTCAACCCCGTCTGGAGACGTAAAGTCTGTTTAGCCAACGTGTGTGCACTTCCCAGTCAAAGGGACCTCAAAGAACCTGACCTTTCCGCCCACTAATGACCGTCATAAATCTATCTCCACACTTCAGAAATGGAACACTGTCGTTGAGGACCAATAGCAACCCAGATTTTCTGAAAATGACAGTTGCATGTCTAATCCGCGTGGAGTCTCAGTTGCCAAAGTTCCAACTTCCAGTTGTTCTGTTTCATTAGGTGCAAGACGGTGATGTTAAAATGTTGCAACCTTGTAGAGGGGACCGTCAGGAGGAGGGTCCATGTTGTAAAACGATTATGAGGGTTCCTCAAAGAAAGCGGCCGCCGTGCACTTGCGTTGAGTAGACAGACTTTACCCGACCTCCCACGGGTATCGGTAACCACTGATCCCTCAACACCAACCCAATCCTAACAACTTCCAGAGGGAGAGGCTCGAATGTTCGGCCCAGGTTCCTCTAGTAACGTCAGAGGTACCACGAGTGCTATGGGTCCGCAGCACCAGCACCACGGCAGCTGAAGGGGATGGATCCCCTCCCCTACGAAAAATGTGACGGACTACCCCTTATCACACGGCGCACATCAAGTCTATAGCCGAGTTCTTCCCAAACGTTGATAAGTGTTTATTCAGTAATTGTAGCAACAGCTGCTTCAATCCAGTTTCTTAATTCAGGGAGGTCAGTTGGTAGCGGAGGCACATACACACGATCCTTCATGAAGCCCCAAAGGTAAAAATCGCATGGCGTTAGGTCAGGAGAACGTGGAGGGCATGCATAGCGAGCCCTGTCATTGGGGCCCTTGCATCCTATCCAGCGCTCGGGTACAGTGACGTTCAACCAATCGCGTACTTCATTATGCCAGTGAGGTGGCACACCATCTTGCTGGAAAATGAAGTTCTCTGGCTCATTTTCTTCCAACTGAGGGAAGAGCCATTGCTCTAATGTATGAAGGTAAGACGTGTCAATTACAGTAGGTTCACCAAAAAAAAGGAAGGTACATAAACTTTCCATCGGGATACGGCACAAAAAAGCCACCTTAGAGGAATCTCGTTACACTTGTACCATCTCGTGAGGATTTTATGAGCCCCAGATGTGCAGATTATGAGTGTTAACATGTCCGTTAAGGTGAAAGGTCGATTCATCACTGAAGACAACACGATCCATAAAATCGTCATCGTCATGAAACAACATGTCGTTTGTGAAGTTGGGACGTAATCTATCGGTAATTGGGACGTAGTCTGTCGGCGTTAGAGCCTGTAATAATTGTAAACTTTCCAAACAGTCGACACAAGAACTTGTAATTCACGACCAGCCTCCCTGACTGATTTCTTTGGGCTACGACTAAACGACTCTCTCACTACCTCAACAGTCTCTTCACTTACTCTTGGTCATCCCGAGCTCTTCCCTTTACAAAGGCAACCGGTATCTTCAAACTGATGATACCATCCAATAATATTATCACTAGGAGGATCACAACCGAACTTAATGCGGAACGCACTTTGCACAGTAACTACAGATTCGGTCTTTGCAAACTGCAAAACACAAAACTCTTTCAGTTTACTAGTCGTCATCTTTGCTACTACCGCTGTCTAGCGGATTGCGGCAGAAACATTGCACGAACATGCGCACTGGTGCCAATAAACAAAACTGTTTGAGTTGCTTTTTCATTTGACTTATCATTTGTAACTGTAAGTTTGATGTAATAAATATTAGAGTTAAAACCCCCGATATTCATTTATATACACCCTGTATTTCTGTGCAGATAATGTCCGGTTCAGTGCAAGGCTTTTCAAAACAGTCACATTCAAGAATATTTTCTCTACATCTTTGAATGATATGAGAATATCACTTAAGATGAGACTTTCCTTCCACTCATTTCCAAAATGCATGGCTAGCAACTTTCTCATGTACACAAGTTTTAGTTGGTTTACTTTGATACCTACTTTCCAAGGCATCTTGCTCCATTTTAAGCTTACAAATTGTCCCAAAACTGTCATACTTCAGTAAAATATGCAAACAAACTTAAAACACCACAATCACGTTAAAATGTAACCATAAACTGGTGGCCATGACAATCTTCAATGATTTCCAGCGATTTGATTGGTTCAAACAGCCATGTCCATTTTTGACACTAACTGAGCATGGAGACATCCGGTTTTGAAACTAACTACATATTTCAACTGTGAAAAATACGTATAAAGGCGCATTTCAGGAGCAAACCGACTGTAGATTCAAAAAGAGAATGAAATATATCTAATCTTAACTCATCTTCGTTGAAAATAGCGAATGTCGGTCTTTGATACTAGGCAATCTCTCTTGTAGAGTTTCTTTGATAATCGAATAATCTCAAAAGATCTGTGAATCCCCAGATTCCCTGACCGAACCTTACTGGACTTGTTCTTGTGGGGGTATCTAAAATGGAGTGTACAAGAATAGGCCACCGACAATTGATGTTCTGAAGGAATCCATTCGAACCGAAATAAGTAACATTGACGAGGATACTCTCCGTAATACTTCAGAGAAGAGTGCAAACGTGTATAGATGCTGGTGGAGGACACTTCCAACATTTTCTCTGAGATGTAAATAGTGTAATGTATTCTACCAATTATGTATTATATTCTCTCATAGTTACATGTGTGTCCTATTTCTGGTTCAAAAGTTATGGACTATTGAAATGGTCCAGGTGTATATGGATCACACTATATATTTGGGAATGTCACTTTAAATCGTTTTATTTTTGTTTTGTTTTAATATTTGTATTATCTAACTCAAACTGTTCTTTATATGAGAAACTTTCCTTATTTTTGCTTAACGTTTCTTATATATACCCAGAAATATAACATATATCTTATATTTTCTGGGAATGCACTCTAAAGACCACTTCATTATGAAGGTACCACTCCTGAAACATGCAAAGGAAACAAAGATAATGAAAAGGAAATCGTAACATCTAAGGAACTTCATAAGCATTTGCCTACCGCCCAGGGAATACCACAGAATTCTGAGGTCGGTGTGGGCGGTCGAGAGGAATCGAATCCTGAACTTTCAGAAGTGGCACACGTGGTGACAATCCAAGTTGCCACTTTTGTTTTTATCTTCGTGTGGGGCTGTAGTCTCACAGTGTTTTTGCTGTGAAGAGTAAATTTGACCAAGAGAAGTAACATGAGCCACAAAACTGATGCTGCGAGAGTTAATGAAAGGTTAAAGGCAATCGTGGATGGATATTTAGAATTCACTTAAACGCAGCGCAGGAACGGACCATTTGGCACGTTTCGAAGCAATGTGCCGTACCGGAAGTGAACCCTGGAGAGTAGTTCGCTAATGTACCGCATCCCTGAGCCCTGTCGTCATTAGGTTGGTTCTGTCAGCAGTGACATCCACGGGAATACTGCTGTACGTGTCGAGAAGTCTCCAGATGCACTTTCGGATTAACTCTCGTAGGCTACGTGTCCGGCTGTAAAGGGCACCGAGAACTCTACATGATCAAACCTGTCTTTTAATTCAAGGATTTACAAGAAAATATGTCAAATATTTGGAAATATTTTACAAAATTGGACAAGACTTGGCAAGACTTGAGAGTATCATAAATCTGTATTTACAAATTGTATTTTACCAAACTGAAGCCTCTTCAGAAACTGTTGCAAAGAAAGTGGTAGCATTTTCACCTAGTAGAGCCTAACAAATCAGGCAATAGTGGAAATGACCCAACTTGTTAGGTTAACTGCATTATAATACTTATTTGGAAGCTGTCACGACTTTTCTACACATATGACATTTCCGCAGCTTTTCAGGAAGTACATATGACCTCTGCAAATATTAGACACCAGGGGTTGAAACGTCCCGGTTTTCCTTTACAATATTGGATATATTTTTACTTTCTCTACCAGTAGACGATAAATAGAGAAGTAAATGTGCTACATCCAAAAACTTTATAACAAAATTTTACTGAAAATACACATTTTGAAGTCGCCAACAGTTTCCCAACCGAAAAAAAGACAGTTTTGCTGTTTTAGGAGCCGGTTCTCCCTTTTCAGTCCACTGTTTGGACTGTATTTTTGTACGGGCGTATAGTGGCGTATCCAAGTTTCATCTACAGTAATTAATCGGGGCGAAAATTCGGATTTATTGCCTGATTCAGACACCTGTTGTAATTCTTTTCCTTTCTTTTGTAATTTAATTCCTCCAACGTTAAAACAAATCGGACGATGAATGGAATGAGTAAAATGATGCTCAAATGACTCCAGGGTCCATAGAGCTTAGAGCTACCCGACATTCGTCTCTTAGGATAACGGAAACCCCGGTAAAACCTTATCCAGGTAACTCACCCTGTCCGAGATTTGAACTTGGGAACCTGTTGTTAAATGAGAAGTCCTTGTTTGCCTTTTTGACACAAAGGATTTGTTAGCGAGCAGTTTGAAAGATATGACTAGCACTTAAATCCCCCCCCTAAAAAAATTCTTTTTCCGGAAAAGATATTTGAACAGAACAACTAAAAAGCTAAATAACCAAACTAAGTTAATTACCAAACTTGGTATGTAAGTAAGTTCACCATCTTCCAAAAATGCAACAGAAGAATTTTGAAGAAAAACTTCCACCGCAGGCTGCTCTTTATGTGCAGTTTGTTTCTTCCTTACTACTTCTACTACTACTACTACTACTACTACTACTACTACTACTACTACTACTACTACTACTACTACTACTACAACCACTACTACTACTACTACTACTACTACTACTACTACTACTACAACCACTACTACTACCGGGGGATTTTAGGGCTTATTTCGCCCATGGGTTTATTTCACCCTGGCTTATTTCACCCTATGGCTGCTTCAGGGGTGTACCCTCTTCAGCCTTGACTTTATTTGGAGTTGAGGGGGGATGGCTCTTTTTTTTTTTTTTTCTTTTTCTTTCCTTTCTTATTTTTTGCTTGATTAGGTTACGTTTGCATGTGTTTACAATTTGTCGTTACTTGCTAATTGTAATACTGTTGGTACATGTCATATATGTACATTATTTACTTATTATCATATATGTATTAATTTTATTAGTATTTTTTTGTTTTGTTTTGTATAGTTTCGTTTTGTTTTTAGTAGTACGTTTTTTATTTATTATTATATATTTTTATTCTTTTTATTTATTTAATACAACCTTTGGGTATGTGTACAGTTATGTTTCTTCCTTTTTTTTAGAAAATTTTAAGGCCACTGGGAGGTTATTTAATACCCAGACAAGGCTAATTTTTACCAATATTAAAATTTGAATATATAGAAAACTAAACATTTTGATAAATTGGAATTCGGTATGATTACTGTATAAGGATGTGTGCATTTAACTACTGTATAATATTTAAATTATGTTCACATAGGTCCATGCAAAAGGGGCATAAATCACACCATGTGTCCTGAAAAAAATATTGTACCCTATATTTCAGGTGCACTTTACTTGTAGCAATTTAAAGTTACATGCACCAAGTTTTATCCTAAATAACCAAAGATACAGTTTTATAATATCAGCTAAATGAAAATCACATATAGTTTATACTATGCACATGAAAAAATTAATTAGTTTGAGTAAAAAAGAAAAAAAGATAATATTTTCAAGGACTGAATATTTGTTTTCATCCATTTTATAAATCACATGAATATAATTGATAGACGAATGTATTCAAGGAATATTGACAAATAACCATTTCAGATTTTGTGTCAATATCTTTTATAGTTTTTGAAAAACATGCACCTAAAGTATGAAAAATCAAGGTTTTGGGAAACCCCGATCGAAGATTAAGTACCATTCTTAGGAAGTGGGCATATGATTACCCCGCCATCTTTAAATTGACGAATTAAAGGACTTTAATAACAGCTGACAACCTATGTTATATATATCATTTTAAAGCTGAAGAATTATATAATTTTTTAACATTAAAAACAAAAAATGGATTTTTTGCAACCTATCGACATCCCAGTGCCCTTAATTCTTTAAAAATATTGCAACGCTTTTGATTAAAATTGCGTATGATTAAGATATTCCTATGCAAAATGAAATTAATATCTTGAATATTTTCGGAATTTCCTCAAAAGTCCTCTTTCTGGATGTCTTTTGCGAAACTGATCAACCTCAAAAACAAGTAAACTGTATGAAAAATATGATATCCCGTTTAAACACACAATTTTTCTCCAATACATTTTTTTTTGTGGAGTGAAACCTTTCGGAGTGCTATTTCCCAAAACTTTCCTTTACATTTCCAAAATGGGAAGTCACCACTCATTTTTACTTTCACTAGTGCGTACGTGAAGCAAAAATTAGTTGAGATTTAAGTGGAAATACCGGAATTCAGGTCTCTGAATGAAAAAAAGAACCTTTTGGAGTAAATATTCATGTGTGTCTGTGAATGCATAATTAAAAAATAAAAAGGTGGTTAAATACCAGACTAGGTATTTAGCTTTTAATATCTTCAAAGAATGTGACACAGGATTTTAAAGAAAATCCCTCAAATCTAGAATTCGAGAATTTTGATTTTAACAAAAGTGGTTGTAGCGATTTTGATTAAAATATAATAGGTATCATATATTTTATGATAAATGAAATATACGAGGCATGATATTTTAAGTCAGCACCGTTTTGCGATTCCGCCGCCGCAGCGTTACGGTCGGCGTTCCGTGCATGCGCTCTGGTTATCTACATCTCTTGTCTACGCACTGACGCCATTACAGTCTGATTCTTCATTGTATATGTTGGTTACTGAGTGTTTAAGATGCCTCCGACAATCGTGAGTCCCGCCGATTGTGAAGTACGGGCTGTTATACGATTTCTTAGTGCTAAAGGCGTAAAACCGATCGATATTCATCGTGAGATCTGTGAAGTTTACGGACAAAACATTACGAGTGATGGAATGGTAAGGAAATGGGTGAGAGTATTTAAAGATGGCCGCACAAATGTGCATGATGAAGAACGGAGTGGGCGTCCTTCGGTCGTTACTGAAGATTTGGTGCAGAAAGTGGACGAAAAGGTGAGAGAAAACAGACGCTTTACAATTTCATCATTGTGCGACTATTATCCTCAATTTTCTTGTAGTGTTTTGTATCGCATTGTCACCGGGAACTTGAAGTACCGGAAATTGTGTTCACGTTGGGTTCCGAAAATGTTGACGGATTTACACAAAACCCAACGTTTAGGCAGTGCATTGACTTTCCTTGAGCGGTACCACAATCAAGGTGAAGATATTTTAGACCAAATTGTTAATGGTGACGAAACATGGGTGGCCTACGTCACACCAGAATCGAAACAACAATCCATGGAATGGCGACATTCATCATCACCCACAAAAGTGAAGTTTAAGCAAACAATTTCTGCCCGGAAAATCATGTGCACAGTTTTTTTTGGACAGAAAAGGAATATTACTAGTAGAGTTTCTGCTTCGTAATGAGACAATAAATGCAGCGTCTTATTGTGAGACATTGAACAATCTGCGCCGTGCAATCCAGAACAAAAGACGTGGAAAGTTGAGTAAGGGTATCATTTTGCTGCATGACAATGCCCGTCCACATGTGGCTAATCGGACCAAAGATTTTATCAAATCTTTTCAATGGGAAACCCCATACAGCCCTGATCTGGCGTCCAGCGACTACCATTTGTTCCTGCACTTGAAGAAACATCTAGGCGGTCAGCGTCTTCAAGACGATAACGAAGTCAAAACAGTTGTGATACAGTGGTTAACACGTCAGGCGGCAGAATTTTATGACGAGGGTATTCAAAAAGTGGTGCCACGTTTTGACAAGTGCCTCAATATTCACGGAAATTATGTAGAAAAGTAGATTAAGCTACAGGCTTTATGTAAAAATAAAATTATTGCGTTATCTATGCACGTCTTTTTTAATTCCAAAACGGTGCTGACTTAAAAAAAAACATGCCTCGTGTGTAATAATTATCAATATTTGAATAATCCCTTGTGTATTGTTTGTTTGTGTGTGATATTTCAGTTATAATAATAATTCACGGAGCTCCGTTATTTTGGGATACCCTTGACATTCTATCAAGGGAACTGTTTTCCTAAATCTCTTAAAGTAACACTAGAATAATGCTATTGTTTAGCCTTGGCTGTGGTTTTTATTGCAACATTCAAAACTAAAGTTTATGGCGTCGTAACTTCGCTTTAGGATTCGGTTTATGGATTTCAATTTAAATATCCGTTTAAGTATCGCATTTCACTGAGTTGAATGACAAAATACACAAGTGTAGCTACGAGCTTACATTTACGTAAGTTTTAGTAACAAGGGAAGCTTTCATCTCCCATTTCTGATCAATTGGATTGCTTCAGAAAATACCCTTGTATACTACCTTTCTAAAAACTGTTCCTTCAAAAAATTGTAAAATAAAAACCTTAAAACCGTGATAAAATTCAAATATTTGGGCTACTGTTTCGGTAGTTGGTAGTACTTAAAGATGCTTTAAAGAACGCCCAATAACTGGCAACATGTCTTAGACAGTGAAACTCTGCCAGAAAAGAGTTAAAATAGTTGGTTCCTTTGGGACATGCACTAACTTAAAATAGTGTTCTATTTTCTGAGCAGTGAAAGTACGAAAACTAGTGAAATTCTGTGACGAATGAAGATGAACTAAGGTGATATACTTTTACTAAAACAAATAGTGGACTACAAAGAGCAGAAGTAACGTGACTTCTGTTTATGAAAGATTTCAGCCATTAATCAATGCATACATGAAATAATTGGGAAACTGGAAAGCAATGAAAAGGTTAGCCCCTTATTTTTTGATTTCTCTTAAGCGTTCGACAGTGTTGTCTATCATATTTTAATTAGCAAACTTAAGAGCTACGGCATAAAGAGGCTTCCCCTTGATCTAATTCACTCCTACCTGGTGGGCAGAAAACATTCAACAGAGACAGCACATAAAAAGGTGAAATACATAAAAAAGGTAAAATCAGAGTTGGATACTGTTAAATTTGGTGTACCACAAGGCTCTCTATTGGGTTCATTATTATTTATTTTTTATATTAATGACATAAAAATCCCACCAAAGACTACTGTTGTAACCTATGTAGATGATACAACAACCATATGCTAGAATAAATCAATAGAAGGGTTGAACAGCACTCTAAACAACACTACCTTTGAATTGCTGAAATATTTTCAATCTGTCAAACTACAATGTAATATGCAAAAGACCAATATGATGCACTTCAACTTGCTAAAAAAATGATGGTAATATAAATCTAAAAGTACAGAGTGGCATTGTGTCAGAAGTGAAAACACATAAATTTTTGGGTATTGTGTTAGATAATCGACTAACTTGGGCTGATCATATTGAAAACATATGCGGTAAAATTAGTAAATCTTTATATCCCTTAAGATATTTTAGCAAGTACAACAATACATATATCCTAAAATTAATATACTATGGATGTATCTATTGATATCTAATCTATGGAATAGAAATATGGGGTTCAGCAGCCAAAACACACATGGATAAACTGCTTATTTACCAAAAAAGTGTGTTAGGGTCATGCATAGTCTAAAGGAAGAGAATCTTGCAGGGATACCTTTATAAATAAAAAAATAATCACCATCTACTCTCTGTATGCTTATACAGCTATGATGTTTATTGTGGACAACTGTAATCCAGTTAAAAACAATCAGGTACATGAACACAACACTAGAAACAATATGAATTACTATAGAGATATTGTCTCTCAAAAGGATGTACATATACTAGGAATTAAGCTTTACAATAAACTGCCATCTGATATTAAATCAATAGCTAGCATCTCAAACCAGCAGTTTAAATGGAAGTTAAAGGCTTTCCTCATAAATAAATGTTTATATAACTTAAATGAATTATGACATTGCAGCTTTAACTATACTTGAAAGTGATAAATTCATTAAGCTGATTAAGGGATCATGTGTAGAATTAGGTTCTAATGCTGTAATTGACTCTGTAAATTAGATTCTAATGTTGTAGAATTGACTATGTACAAGTAGTATTAATGATGAAAAATTGACTTGTGTCAGAAATTGTAACCAACAATCTATTGACAATATTTATTTGCTTTTTCCACTTTAGAGTTTTGTTGGATCTTGTATCTGTTACATATTTTAGTCTTATGTAACTTTTTATATTTATCTTTTCATCTTGAACTGACGTGTCCTATATCATATGTATTATGTTCCAAAGGATGAAATAAATAAATACAAAAAATACCGACGCTCTGCGCCCGGACCCGACACACCATGTTGTCACACCAGACTTTGAAGCATGTTGAAGCCAATTTAAATGAAAAACAAAATAGATACGAATCTGATATTAGTGAATGGCTAAGCACACGTATGCAGTTTATTCATGAAGGGCTGAAGTTACACAAAGTGTTGAGAAGGTGCGTACTAAGGCAGTTTTGCATGGCTCGGTAGCGTAGATGGTAGCATGTCTGCCTCACGTTTAAGAAGTCCCGAGTTCGAAACTCCGTCAGGGTGAGCTACCTGGATGAGGTGTTCTCCAGGGTTTTCTTTATCCTGAAAGACGAATGTCGGGTAATTAAGCTCTATGGACCTTGGGCTCATTTGATCATCATTTCACCTATTCCATTCATCGTCGCATACTACTTTACGTTGGAGGACGTAAATTATAAAAAACGCAACTGCCTTCAGAATATCCACTTCTGACAGTTCACCAAACCACGCTCCGATTACCTCATCTTAGGCAACGGAAGGTGAGAAATTTTATTCCGATGAAGAGGTGATGATAAGAGGCTATGCACACAATATTATAATTAAAATATTTTAAATTATCTTATAGAAAATGTGGATTTAATACATTACAGGTATTCAAGTTATTGGTATGAACCTTCAAATATATTGCGATTCATATAAATCTGAACCATTTTAATAGGCCATAAACTTTAAACCAATAATAGGACACTCGTGCAATTTTGGGAGAATATAATACAGAATTGGGAGATTACATTATCCCTTTCACCGATATGGAATTCATATGATGTCCAAGTTAAAATGTCCCAAACCGATATGGACGCGTATAGACGTCCTGCGCACACATGCATTTAATGCCAATTATTTTAATCCTCCTATTTTACAATAAATTTAAATTAGTTCTATAAGGGATGTAAACATACCCTTACAGGTTTATTTTTGAATTGTACACCTCCAAACCTGGATAAACACCCAAGGGCACATCTGCAGATTCATACTAAATAATATTGGTGTCCTTGCGAACTTATTTTTGGCAACACACTAGACATTTTAACCATTTTTGGTTGTGGGTGGTATGCTTTTAGGAAAGTGTCTTCTCAAGTATGAAGGGTGATGTCGTGGTGAATTTCTTACCCCTTACCTCTGAGTATTATAATACTCAATTAGGTTACGTGCTCTTTATACGTGCAGGTACAGGTAGGTGAATGTCTTGCATGAATTTACAGCTCTGAAAATTACTAAACAATTGTGCATAGTTACATCCAGTGGTATAAAAATACTTTTTTTTTACCCTTTAACTGTTTCTCGTAAAGAGGGATAGCTAGTAATAGCTGATCCGCATTACCCTTATTTGACCCGCCATTTCCGCAAACAATGGAGTAGCTAACACGCCATCTGTAGACCAGTGCACGCCACTGCTACCTATATCCTAAACATCTCCTTCATAATTGCACAACAAATCTTCCAGATTTTCTACAGTAATATCAGAAGCCTGTATATATCATACGCAAGGTAATTTCTATGCTACATTACGGGGATAAGCCATGGTTACACTGAAATTCAACAATTTCAAATGTGCCATTCATTTAGCTCTTGATAGCTATAAGAAATCACTCTGAACACACAGAGAGTATAAATAACTAAAATACAGAGAGAAAACAGCTGCAGAAGGCTACCAGAAACTTTGGTTGAGAAACACTGTAATAACAGATGCTGACAGGGAATTTTCTTTCCAGTGTGTGAGTGTGTAACGCAACATATACTCGTATGATTATCGCTTTGTATAGCATAAATAAACTAAAATCTAAAACCTTGAGTCGGAGAGGTCGCTTAAGTAGCTATACATACATTGGTTCATATACACAAAAAACAACATGATTCAAATATTAGGCGCGTTCGGCGCAAAAAAGGCTTTTGCTACAGTGAAACAAAGTAGTGAAATTTCAACGATTTATTAATGCATTATCTACTTTATTGTTGCTGTAGATGTATACTGCCTTTAATGAGTTTTAAACCAGTTTCTGTTTCGTTTAAATAACCTAATAAATACGGAAGATACAGGATTGTATTTATGATGCATTTTTGCAGCATTTGACAATTTAAACGTCTTGTTCTGTTTATTGGGTATCCGTTTCCGGCCCCTGAAGGGTTTAAGTGGCCATCGGCGAAGCGGTTTTATACTATTTACATCTCAGAGAAAATGTTGGAAGTGTCCTCCACCAGGATCTATACATGTTTGTACTTGTCTCACCATATTCTCTCTAGTTTTACGGATAGTATCCTCGCCAATGTTATTTATTTCGGTTCGAATGAGTTCCTTGAAAACATCAATTGTTCGTGACCTATTCTTGTACACTCTATATTTTTAGATGCCCCACAAGAAAAAATCCGGTGAGGTAGGTCAGGGGATCTGGGGGCTACAGACCTTTTGAGGTTATTCGATTATCAAATAAACTTCTTACAAGTTCCATGGTGTTATTAGATGACTGGTACGTTGCTCAATCTTGCTTGAATTAACCTTCTCTCAATTCGATATCATCCAGCTGCTCCGCAAATGTCTTGAAGATACTCATAAAATCTTCAGTGTCTACAGTCGTATCAAAGAAAATGGAACCGACGATACATAGATGCTGGTGGAGGACACTTCCAACATTTTCTCTGAGATGTAAATAGTGTAATGTTATCTACTAATTGTGTATTATATTCTCCCAAAGTTGCACGTATGTCCTATAGTTGGTTAAAGGTTTATGGCCTATTACAATGGTTCAGCTTTATATGGATCGCACTATATTACAGAAGTTGATGGAAATATGAGCATTAGTGAATGGCTAAGCACACCTATAGACATAATTCATGACGGCCTGAAGTTTTAAAAGGTGTCGCCAAGGTGGGTACAAAGACAGTTCACTCCAGAACTTCCACATTACCTTACTTACCAGACCAGCTCCAAATGATTACCTCACCTTAAGCAACGGGAGGTGAGAAATTTCGTTCTGATAAATAGGCGATAAAGATAACGTACTTACACTCCTTGTTCTGATTAAAACGTTTGAAGTTCTTTTAGAGAAAACATGAATGTAATAAAGTACTATAGATTCCCTGTTATTAGTTGAATCCTTAAATACTTAAGCGGGCTGTTCAATAAAGAATGATCACAATTTCTTTTAACAACGTACCTTTAATCATCCGCATAATTTTGATGGTCCTTCTCAAAATAGTCCCCTCTGAATGCGATGCACTTCTCCCAGTGTTTCTGCCAGTCTTCAAAGATTTGCTGGAAACTATTTTTTGAGAGATCCTTCAAAATCGTTTCCACAGCCTTCACCACTTCTTCTGATGATGGATAATGCCTACTACGAAGGCGTTTCTTCAAGTTAGGGAATAGAAAAGAGTCTCATGGGGCTAAATAAGGACTATAGGGAGGCTGAGGAATGCTCTTCACGTTGAATTTTACAAGATATTCAGCAACAACATTGGCAATATGCGGCCGCACATCCAGCCTGCTTCACGGAAATGTGGTCTTTTGCGCCTGATATGGACTTGCAATGTTTTTAGGAAATCCCTGTAGTATTGACCAGTTACTGATGTGTGTGCAGATACAACATACTGATAAACAATTCCACGAATATGAAAGAACGAGATGACCATAACTTTCCCAGCAGAAGCAATCACTTTTGCTTTTTTGGGGGTTGGTTATGAAGGAGATTTCCACACTGAGCTTTGCTGTTTGTTCTCAGGATCAAAATGATGTGGCCAAGTTTCATCAGCAGTGATTACGTTTGAAAGAAGCTCCGGATCTTCCTCTAACATCAACTTTAACTGTACGTTACCTCCATTGCAGCGGTAAACGATACTGAACATGTCTGAACTTTCCTGGTATGAATCAGGAGTACCAACAATGAAACTACTACGGGGTGTTTCTTTCACATTGAGCTAACAGAATATAATAAGATTGTATTTTAGTGCTAAAATTATGACCGTAAAAATTTATGATCATTCTTTATTAAACAGCCCTCGTATAACAGTTATTTAAGAGGGCGTAATAAATGGACGGATGGATGGATCGTTGGATCGGTGGATGAACGGACGGACGGACGGACGGACAGACAGGCAGGCATTCTGGCAGGCAGACAGACAGGCAGGCAGGCAGGCAGACAGACAGGCAGGTAGGCAGACAGAAACACAGACAGGCAGGCAGACAGGCAGACAGGCAGGCTGACAGACAGACAGACAGGCAGGCAGACAGGCAGGCAGGCAGACAGTCAGGTAGACAGACAGGCAAGCAGACAGGCAGGCAGACAGGAAGGCAGACAGGCAGACAGACAGATAGACAGGCAGACAGGCAGAGAGACAGGCAGGCAGACAGGCAGGCAGATAGATAGTTAAATAAATAACTTGAATTTCATGGGGATATCCACTTTGAGGTTCTCTTCATCCTGAATGAATTTTGCGTAACTGGTAAGCCATAAGTTAAATAATATTTTGCTACATAAAAATAAAGTTCATGTCAAAACACATTTTATGTCAAATACATATTGTTGTGCACCGAAACATTTCCGAGATATTGCTTGTCCTTTGTTCGAGTTCTCCAATACTTTTAATTATTGAAGGTATCGTAATTAAAGGGCCAT
Organism: Mantis religiosa; assembly: GCA_030765055.1. NCBI lineage: Eukaryota > Metazoa > Arthropoda > Insecta > Mantodea > Mantidae > Mantis > Mantis religiosa. The sequence goes on along the minus strand of CM060949.1, from coordinate 210,149,732 downwards.
CACATGTCGACCGCTATTTAAACTATTTTGTTATGGCTGAAAACCTACTGTATTCTCATAATGCCCCTGTCCGCTCAAGAAAATTATCAATTTAGTTTTTCTAAATACATATTCTTAGGTTAATATGAAGTAGATAGAGGAATATCTTTATAACAAGAACACAGAAGTCAAAATGTCGCAGATCAGGAAAAACGGAGAGATGGCAGTAGTTTTTGTACTCTTTTGCCCAGGGATATAAAATATGTAATGTACACATTAAGAGTGAATAGGGTAGCCAGATGTGGGGGTCCTCACTAGCGCATGTGCTGCGCTATTCTTACGTGACGCCAGGAAGAAAGGTCGAAGGGAGACTAGAAGTTTAACCTAATCCAGACGATCAATGCGCCAGATGACAATAATGATAATGAACTGAGTGGCCTAGCTAGAGACTAGCACGTGGGCTCTTGGAGCCCTCTTTGCCTCTTATACTGTACGATTATAAAAGTTCGACAGTGTGGATAAAGTGGACTAGTACTTGATATTGGGACAAAAACAAAACAAAAGCCGAAGTTCACCTACAACTTCTTCATTTGTCACTAAATTGTTAGCTCAATGCTGACGTAAAATAAGCCACTCTTTTACATAGATACACAGACTCAGTATGTCTCTCAATTTGTACTGCTAATCTCTCTGATATAAAATAAGCTTACCTCTTACATGGAGCTGCAGGATGACTTATTACAACCGCGATATTCCTTACCACTCAGCTTGAAACGTACCGTACCTATCTGCCCTGCTCTGTCGACTCACGCAACTGAGCTGACCTAATGATCATGAACTGCTTCACTGCGAGACTCCTCACTACGGAGCTACACGTTGGCTCTGAACTAAGCAACTCCAATATTCGCTCTTGAACTGCTTCGCTGTACGGTTCCATCTACTCCGGACTGCTCACCATGAAGCTTGAAACATCCCGCACTTCTCTGCACTGCTCTGTCGACTCACGCAACTGAACAGACCGAATGACTTGTGAACTGCTTCACTGCCAGACTCCTAACCAGGGAACCACACTTGGGCTCTGAACACAGCAACTCCGATATTCGCTCCTGAACTGCTTCACTGCACGGTTCCATTTCCTCCCGACTGTTTATCATCGAGCTTGAAACGTCCCGCACTTCTCTGCACTGCTCTGTCGACTCACACAACTGAACAGACCGAATGACTCATGAACTGCTTCACTGCGAGACTCCTCACTAGATCTGCACGTTGGCTCTGAACACAGTAACTCCGATATTCGATCTTGAACTGCTTCACTGCACGGTTCCATTTCCTCCCGACTGTTCATGGAGCTTGGAACGTCCTGCACTTCTCTGCACTGCTCTGTCGACTCACACAACTGAACAGACCGAATGACTCATGAACTGCTTCACTGCGAGACTCCTCACTAGAGCTGCACGTTAGCTCTGAACACAGCAACTCCGGTATTCGATCTTGAACTGCTTCACTGCACGGTTTCATTTCCTCCCGACTGTTCATGGAGCTTGGAACGTCCTGCACTTCTCTGCATTGCTCTGTCGACTCACACAACTGAACAGATCGAATGACTCATGAACTGCTTCACTGCCAGACTCCTAACCAGGGAACCGCACTTTGGCTCTGAACACAGCAACTCTGATATTCGCTCCTAAACTGCTTCACTGCACGGTTCCATTTCCTCCCCACTGCTCACCATGGAGCTTGGAACGTCCCGCACTTCTCTGCACTGCTCTGTCGACTCATGCAACTGAACTGACCGAATGATTTGTGAACTGCTTCACTGCCAGACTCCTAACCAGGGAACCGTACTTGGGCTCTGAACACAGCAACTCCGATATTCGCTCCTGAACTGCTTCACTGCACGGTTCCATTTCCTCCCGACTGTTCATCATCCAACTTGTAAAACATTTCTTTGAACTACTCTGTCGATGATGATGATAGTTGACACTACAGGCCATGTTGACCCTTGGACTCCCTAACCACGCTCTTCCATTCTACTCGGTCCTCTGCTTTTCTTCTCCAGTCTTTAACCCCCAAATTTACAAGTCATCTTCTACATCATCTACTCATCTTATCATGGGTCTTCCTCTTCCCCTTCTGCCATCCAGCGTTCCTATGAATATCTTCTGGTTTCCGGCATTCTCTGCACATGGCTAATGCACCTTATTCTTCCTTGTTTAATTTTCACTACTATATCTGGTTGTCCAAATAGGCACTGTAACTCTAAGTTAGTCCGCATTCTCCATCCGTCCAAGTGTCTTATCGCTCCTAATATATTTCTCAAAATAATCTGTAATATACTTTCTTTTAAAAATGAGAAAAGTTTGGCTGTCTCATAGGTAACGCTTCTGAGAGACACTCCAAAGGTTTCCTCAGGCTCCTATAACCACAACCGCCATGCCAGAATATCCTCTGTTTCTTTACCCCAAATACCAGAAGGCCCATGCACCCATAAAGGGTAACTAAATAACTTATACAGAGTCTATCGGGCATGCCATACCAATTTTAAAAGCTACCATGCAATATGTCCATTGCTCAAACTCATATAGCATTTATCTCAGTCTGGAAAAGACACGTGCTGGTAAGAAGGGGTACCTAAGGACTTCTGACACTTCCTCGAGTCTGCCGTAACCATTGTCAAGCTGGAGGCAGTTCTGCACAAAACCCATCTGTCAACACACGTTCCAATTGCCGTCAGTTCTGAAAGAGGAACATATGAAATAAAATTGTGGACAGGGAATTCGTGGCAGAAGAGGCACACCTACAAGAAAACCCCAGTTCAGGTTGGCCTGTCCAACGAGATTCCAACCTGGGACCTGCCAAGTGGTCACTACGTAGTCAATTCTCTCGGTAAGGAAAAACCTTGTTTCATTACTACGGTAATAAAATATGGATAGTTATTGAAGCAAACAAGTGTATAAACTTCAGTGCATCGTAAAGAAGGGCAATAACCATTTAGAACAAGTTATGAGACATGTGAGATGGCCTTGAGAGTAAAGTTGCAATTTAAAAGTAACATCATAGAGTCCAGTTTCATATTTATGTCACTGTGTCGCTTACTCGTACACATTTCACACGCCACTTTCAACAGGTGGCTTCAAAAAACAAAGGAAAGGTAAACGAGGTGCTTGAATGTGCTGCTTTGTATTTACGATTTACCTTCAACAGTACAAAATGGGCTCTTCCACGTATGTAGAGTCACTGAGGGTGTTGTACATACTTTTTAGAATCCATATATCTTTCACAGAAATTAGTTTTAGAAAACGTTCTGTGTATGTGCCTTAGAACAGCTTAACTCTAAAACGAAAATTTGTTTAAATTTCAAACGCGGTATTCAAGTTCAGCAGCCTACAAGGATACGGTCCGAAGATTTTCAAGAAAATTCTCCACCCTAGACCACCCTTTATGGAAGATTTTTGAAAACGTAATATTTTAAAATATGTGTAATAATGGAAAGAGTCATAAAACTTTGGTGTAAGTGTTTGATAAAAGATGATGAAATACTAAAGATACCGAGCAGGATGTCCCGCATTAGGGAGGTCCGGGTTCGATTCCCGTGTCCGACCTACCTGACCCATGAGTGTTTTCGAGGGTTTTCCCGGGTCGTTAGGCGAATTTTGGGCAGGTTAATTACATTCCCCGAATTTCCTGTCCTCCATCATTTCACATCAGCTCTCACCAGGATAGAAGTGTCGGCGGGTGTCTCGGCGGTGCATGGCGGTGCCTAACTACTTCCCCCTCCGGTAGATCGGTTGCCTGTCTCCGCGCCTCTTCCAGTACCATTTCGAAATCCCCAGCCGGGGACTAATTTTTTGGTAAAACTTTTGTGAATGTTGTGTTGACGTCATTGCTTACTAGTTGCTAGGTTATGACGTCAATGCTTTTTCTGACATCAATATCAGAAGTAAGCTAACTGTATACAATTTGTAGGGTCATAATGAGGTGTTTTACTGAAGTCCTCTTCATTCAGAAAGAATTTTCTGTTATTTTATAGCTTAAGATATCTGCATAGAAGATTTGAACTTTTCAATAATTCATGTTTTAAGGCGTGTTGCTACTCAGTTGTTTCTTGCGAGTCATGGTAAAGGTGTGGAATTTCGGGACCAGATACAGGTACAGATGTATTTTTTTTATCTTGAAAAGTGCAGAGCGATGCGCAGTGATATCTGGACGAGTCCACCTCAGAACCGTTACAACTGGAGGGGAGGTCAGGTCAGTTGCGTACAGGTTGCGAGCAACTAAACACGTGCAGAGCTACTCGGTAACACTACAGCTTGTTTCAAAATGTACTTGTCTCCTGGTTCCAAGAGAGCATTTATAAATGACGCCTCCTAGCAGCACATTAGGAAATAAAGTGCTACATTTAAAGACACGCGAAGTAATAACCAATATCCATAGATTTATAAAAGAGGAACAATGGACTGGGTCAGCTATAAAAATCTGGGGAAGGGTATCTGAGGCAACAGTTGGGTCTGAAAGCAGTTTAGGAGAGTTATTAAGGAAAGAAAAGCCATTGGTGCTAGTGCAACAACGTCCTTCTCTATGCCCAGTAAACAAAAATTAAGAACATGCACAAAATCTAATTTGGATGTTTTAATTCAGAAGTAGTTAGGCGAACTATGAATAATTTTTGAAGCACAGATAAACAAAGACCAACTTTGAAGAAAATGCTTATGAAGCTAAAAATTCTACTGACTTCCAAGGCAGTGTCTGAACATTAAGAAGAGTTCTTTTGAAGCTAGGATTATTTGAAAAAAAAACAAAAAAAAAAAACACTAAGCGTGACAGACAAATTTTAACCGAACATCGCACCATACGTGCAAAAAGGCTTAAGTATTTACGAAACATTCGGAGATATCGAAGTGAAGTTTATATAGTTTATATGGCAGAAACATATAAATACAGCACATACTGGACCATATGCCTGGAGTGAAATACGTTACAGGGACTCTGCAGTGATATTGAAAGGCCGACAGTTGTTTATCATGCCTAGTGGAGGAGAACAGGGTTTTGTTCCAAATGCCTATGTACTATTTAAGATCCAACAAAAGCGTGGAGATTACTACCATAGTAAGAATTACAACTTAGTTTGTAACAGCTGCAAAATTGGCTTCGAGAATTAAATTTGTTTTTAGACACCTTATGCACCGCCCTCCCATCTCGTAATCTTACGCGTGTGACGTATTGTGGCGATAGGTGCACTATCCCCACTACAGTTGCTACTCATCCCTACCGCGCAGGATTCCCCTCAAGATAAAGTAATACGTCTGTACTTCCTTTTAAACATTTGACTATTTCCCTATTACTCCCCATAAAGTGTACAGTGGAGAGTATCCACAAAGGTTTTATCGATTAAAATAGAGCTAAGTGTTTGCCTTAACGAATGACGCTCACGTTCGGTATAACCTGTGTTCGTTTTTCTGTTTCTTTGTTGTAATTTACGTCCTCCATTGTTAAGGGAATAGAGCACCGAAATTGGCTTAAAATAGGGAAAAATAATTTGTTTTGTTTTTGAGCTAATAAAATACTTTGAAACTTACAGTATCATAATACAAATAAATTGATGAGTTTCAGGCATTTAAATACCCTCACATGACAATTTAAATGTCCGTGTACACGTGCATGCCGACCCTCTGATTAACAGATTGAGTTCGGTTGAATGTACTAAATTAATACATTTGAAATTAGCAGGAAAAGTTTCTGGTGGAATTTTGTGTGTTGGTATGATGGTTAACTCTTAAAATATGTGGCATCATGGAAACAAAACACTGGCTGCAAACATTGAAAGCAAATAGTAATGTTTATATTTTGTTTTTGTGTGAGTTTCTAACTTGGTCGTGATTTTCTTGTGTTTCTCGTTAAACTACATACTGTTTATATATAATTAATAAAATTTAGTGTGTCATGTAAAATTTATGAAAGCATTTTATACATCAAAACGTGCACATAACTGTTATATAAGTTGTAGGTAAAGCATTCTTTGAAACAACTGACCTTTTGTTGACTGTGTACATAGTTAGGACCACGAATAGGGTAAAAGATACATGGGAAGAAACACCTAAACATAACACAACAATGGGAACATACTTGAAGCCTGATGTGGTAAGAAAGCTAATGCCTGTGTACCAAAGGCTGGCATTAGATGAAATCCTAAGGAGATGCACATTGGGTAAGACAAAATGCAAATGAAAGTTTACATAACATGATATCGCATAATTGTCCAAAAGAAATATTTGTTCCAAAGAGGAGACTTCAGGTTGCTGTGATATCAACCATCAGTGAAGTTAATTTTGGTTGTTCTGCCTCACTCAAGCTGCAGTCAGACATAATGAACACGGATTTAATCAGCATCTCTAAAAATTAGCCAAGGTATGGATCAATTACGCTTACTTAATTCAGCAATTTCTGCTAAGGTAACACCTAAAACATCCAGAAGGAAACTGAAATTGGAGAAAACTGCTGCAGAAGAGAGAAGGAAGAGGCAAGAGGGTCACACTTACCTATCTGGAGGGTTTTAGTCTCCTTCAAGGCTTGCAGCTGAGAAGGAAAATGTTTTGGATTTTAAAGTTTGATTTACTCAGTTATAGTTTTTTCAAAATTTTTTGTCATTCAAAATGTTCCACACGATGCAGTTTTGATTCAGTCCCTCTAAAATTTTCAACACATGTTGTTAGAAAGCAAACAAAGGTTTCTATGATATGAATTCTTAATATTCATTATAGTTTTAAGGTTATTGATATAAAAAGTCAAATGTTTAACCATTTTTTGGCATTTTTGTTTCCTCCATATCTAATCCTTTTTCCTCTGGAACTCAAGGCAGTATGAGAAATTCATATGATAGATCTTTTCTTTATAACCATTTGAATATTTTTAGAAATAGAAATATCAAAATTTTGAAAATTTTCATCACATGGAGCCGTTTGAATTTTGCCCAAATTTTGAATTTCATTACTCAAAAACTATTGAAGATATAAAAACCGAATTACGAATTCGGTGAGCTCTATGCATCAGAACTAAGTGGTGAACATTTCAGAAAGATTGGTTGAAAATTGCTGGATTTGGAGTTTTCGGTGCGGCATCCCCTTAAGTCATATCGGATGATGAATGAAATGGCTGTATTGATGCTCAAGTGAGTCCGGGGTCCATGGAGCTTAGATTTACGCGACATTCATGTTTCAGAGTAAGGGAAAACTGGAAGAAACCTTATCCTGATAACTCACCGTGACCGAGACAGGCACACTACCACGGACACTACAGATGCAGGTCACGAAATACTTAACTAAATTGTTATAATTCACTTCAGTTTGCTGTTTATGATACAAATATCTATATGAGTTCATCAGAACCGTTTACACTTAAGAACATTTCTAAATGTGACACAGTTCTGACAGTGCATCCACATTTACCAATATTTTTCACACGATTGCCGCTTCGTTTTACAACAGTCATTCAAGTGTGTCTCTAGAGAGTTGCAATTGACATTTTTTTTCGAATACGGGAAAGTCTCTGAGGATTTACTCAGTAAATCAACAACTGTCAAAGGCAAATCCCTTGTGATTGCCATATGTATACATGCATAACAGTAAAATCGGATGTTAAACAGCAATATACAAATACGTAATACTCGTCAGTGCATTACTTGTGATACCAAGTGACTGAGTACGATTCTCTTTTGTTACCTTCTTGTTTGCCACAGAGTTAAACTGAGGGGTACTTCTCTTAGTATATGCATGTCCAGCTGTGAGAAAAGACTACGCCAGCTAATGATAAATTCAACAGAGGCGAATAAATGGACTATTTGAAGGGAGCCAACTCTTTGAGAATTTAGAATATAACTTTCTCGGAATCTGGAAACTGCAACAACTGGAGTACTATATCTAATAACTTCGGAAGTAACAGTAAATAAGACCGTGAAACCTTCAAGAGCAGACAAGAAGTTAGAGGTACCTGTGTTTCATTATTTTAACTTCTGCTAAATAATGACTACCCATTAAAGCTTCTACTTATGTTACCCAGGCTCAAACTTCTTCATATCAGTAGCATTATTACTTTTACTGTGTGACATCCTAAATCCTAGTAATTCTTTTTCCTTAATACGAGGGCTGTTCAATAAAGAATGATTATAATTTTTACGGTCATAATTTTTTGCACTAAAATCAATCTTATTAAATTCTGTTAGCTTAATGTGAAACAAACACACCGTAGTAGTTTCATTGTTGGTACTCCTGGTTCCCGCCTGTGAGAACCAGGCAAGTTCAGACATGTTCAGTATCGCCTACCGCTGCAACGGAGGGAACACGCGAGGAAAAAATTGCGGCTATGGAATTCTGCTTTCGTCTCAACAAATCTTCAGTTGAGGCCTATACAATGTTACAGGAGGCCTATAGAGATTCTGTTCTTCTCTACAGCACAGCTCGAAGTTGGTTTAAAATGTTTAAAGAGGGGAGACAATCAATTTCAAAGGAAGGTGGACTCGGTGCTCGAGTTACTGCTCTTGCGGAAGAAAACCTCAACACTGCTGGTGCCATTGTGAGAGAGGATCGACGAATTACCTTAAGTTCACTTTCTGAAACACTGGACATTTCATTGGTTGCCACCCACACGTTGGTGACAGAAACATGTCACATGAGACGTGTTTGTGCGTGATGGGTTCCAAGACTGTTGACTCCCAAACAAAAGGACATTTGAGAGTAATGTACAAGCCTTAAACACCCCATATGATTAGCTCAAATAGTTTTCCTAATACAAATAAATAAAGTAGATACCATTATATTATAACAATGCATTGCGACGTAAGTACTGTAATGAATATCCTCATTGGTTGGCATGTACCTATGCGTGAACGTATATTTGAAATTACTCAGAACTGAAACGTAAACATTTGACCTGATGTGGTAAAAGAAATATTGTGATATCCCTGGAAATATTTCAATATGCCGCTATGAACCAAATGGTTGAACCATCCCAAGGATACCATTGGCGCACACAACTCGCAGAGTGAGAGGTCAAATTACCTACACTAAACACACAAGGTACGGGACACTTTACAATCAAATACACAATTCTTCCTGAAAATCCACATACCTGTTTTATTCCAAACTAAACACAATACTACATAACATTCCATAGGCGTAGAGAGATGTGACAAAGTCGAAGGTCAATCCAACATCTCCCGGCCAGTCAGCTCCAGATCCTTTCATGGCAGGCTAGATCACAGCTACCATTTGTATTCGTAGAAACACTACTATGAAGATTTCCAACCAGCTAAAAGGAGCCGGACACCTGGCGGCGACTTGACCTTACTAAACAAAGTGAGTATATCACAATATATGGTTGGAATAAGCCAAAGTGTTTGTTAAATTCGATAAGAGGAAACAGTACACTTCTTGCTGGTCTGGCAGAATGTGTCTGCTCACATTATATCTTTGTTTTTGAATAGTTCGTAATCTCTTTTTAATCTATCTAGAGCTCAGAGCAGTACTGTTCTGGAAAAGGTGTATCAGCTATATAAATGAGACACGTTCAACGTTTCCCCTTACTACTGCTAGAGCAATTTAATTGATTTTTTTTTTTTTTTGTAATTTACGTCCTCCAACGTTAGTTCATATCGGACGATGAATGAAATGGGTGAAATGACGCTCAAATGAGCCCAGGGTCCATAGAGCTTAGAGTTACCCGACATTCGTCTTTTGGGATAAGGGAAAACCCCGGAAAATCCTTATCCAATTAACTCACCCTGACCAAGATTCGAACTCGGGACCTGTTGAACGTGAGGCAGACATGCTACCACCAGGCTACCGAGGCGCACCTTCAATAAAGTTAATGTAGGCTGAAATTGTGTTGCAAACAGAAATAATATTTTTAAACTGACTGACGTTGAATGACTTATTCACAAAGAAATTGACAAGGAACACAGCAAGACTGGGAAATTCCTTAAAATAAATGTTATACTAAAATTATATATAACATTCTCGATATTAAAACAATCTGCCATTTATCAATTTAATTGCATATATTGTGGCCAGGTTTCCATTGGAAGGGTCAATCTTAATTTATAAGCTAGGACGAAAGTACATTTTTAAAATATTAAGTACAAACAGACTGATAAATCGGTCGTAGCAGATCATTTTTGGTCATCTAACAATGCAATAAAGCCAGAAGTTAAATCATTAAAACAATTAAATGGTCCGATAGATTTAATGGTTTGGGAAAAAAATATTTAACAAATATAAATCTCGTAATGAATTTTGAAATACCGCCTATTGATTCTGACTTTAATTTGTTTCATTTTCAGAGTTTGCTAATACATTACAAAAATACTGCAACATCTAGCGACCGTAACGGTGACAACGAAGGAAGTGACTGAAGATGCAATACTTGTGGAACTGTTATGTATTTCAAATGGGAAGAGTTCTCGCCTGTAGCGAATCAGATGCGTTACAGCCTTCAGCGTTGCCACCTCGTTATCCCCACTCTTTTTATATTTCCCTCTCTCTCGCACACTTGAGAGTGTTCGTGGCGCTAGACGTAAGGGGATGCAAACTGAATTTTCCAAAGTGTTATAATAATGCAGTTGTTGAAATGACATTTGCTACGTGGATATTCGTATATTACGCAAATAGTTTAAATATTTAGTTTAAAATTATTTATAGTTGATGAATTACTTATTTTTCTAATCCAACGAAAGTAGTAGCGATGCATCCGTATAGCCGTGAATGTGTCCTTTTGTTAAGAGAAATTCAACATTGTCATTCTCATTGTCTTCATCGTCATACTGCAAATTTATAATAGGTTCCAAAATCTCATTACGTGCTATTTCTTTCCAAAAGTCCTCTTCTTGTAGGCTTTCTGATGTCTCACGCGGTTTTCCCGGTTTTGTTGCGGTTTTGTGTCTCATTGATCTAGCTGATACACTTTTTCATGGAAGAGTAGCTGAATAGTACTGCTTTGAACTCTAGAGTAAATAGAGAGTAGAAACCATTCATAAACAAAGATATAATCTGACCAGAAACGTTCTGCTAGACCAGCAAGAAGTGTATTGTTTCCACTCATCGAATTTAACAAACACCTTGGCTTATTCAAAGTACCTTTTTCTTTTATCACGTCATGTCAATTGTTTACGTTTCAGTTCTGAGTAATTTCAAATATACATTCACTCATACATGCCAACAAATAATGATATTTATTACAGTGCTTACGTCGCAATGCATTGTTATAATGGTATCTACTTTTTCAGCTAAAAATATGGGATGCTAACGGTTATATTAAATACATTAGTCTATATATACAAACATTACAATTTGTAGCCTATAACTTCACTTATCTTATAAGAAATGATGATGATTTGCTTATAAATTGTCCGGGATCGCGATTTCATGTAAAACTTTTACACATCCTCAGCCGGAAACAACAAAGCTGTCGACATCGTTACGAACGCTAGATGTTAATATGTTCTTGTTAGTACTACTAAACTCTGAAAATCAAACAAATTTAAAAACAGAAGAGACTACCGGTACTTCAAAATTCATTACGCAATGTTTGTTTTTTAAAATAAATAACTTTTCTCAAACCATTAAATCGATTGGACCATTTAATTGTTTTAATAGTTTAACTTCTGGATTTATTTCATGGTTAAAGGATCAAAAATGAAGCTACTGCCAATTTATCAATCTGTTTATTCCTAACGTTACGAAAATGTTCTTTCGTTCTGGTTTCCAAATTACGTTTTGTCTTTCCAATATAAACTTTATCACAATCGAAACAATTAAACTGATAAACACCAGATTTTTTGTATTAGGAATGTTATCCTTTTTAGAGAAATGCAAAAATTTGTTAATACTATATTTATTTTGAGGAACTAATGTTATACCAAATTCTTAAAAAAAAAATTGTAAATGTTTATTAAGCCAAGGATGGTAAGTAAATTTTTAAAAATTATAATTGTCTTTTATTTTTAAGGGCACAAATATCATTAACAATTTTTTAATATTTAAATTTTTCAATCTTTTTATTTATAAAGTCTTTATTAGATCCATTAATTAAAGCAGTATTAATAATTTGCTTATATTCTTTACTAAATCAATTTTTATTCAGGGGTATATTTATTAATCTATAAATCCAACTGTTGTAAACAGCAAATTATTGTGAAAAAGGGTTAAAACTTTTATTTTTTTCTCTCCTTCCACGTGGATCAGTTTTGTCAAAATATGAATTTTTGTCTTAGTGCGAATAGTATTTATTATAGACTGATTAGTTTGGCGCTCGTCACACACCACTTAGCGGGGATACAATACGACAACACCGCAGGACTCCGATTGGTTGCTCACCTAATCTCTGTTTCATATAACCGTGCGACGCTGACATGTATCACTCCGCGTGCAACTATCTTCCCCCTCACCCTAATTGGCTAATGCTTAGGTGCCATAGGCCATAGGCGGTGCCTTCCCGTCACATTTAAACCTGCAGTAAACGTCATAATAATTGCCAGGAAGATAGATAAAATCATACAAATAAGAATATGAAGGCATACAAAAATAATTAATTTTATAATGAAACTGAGCAAGTTGAAACTGAATGAATGAGCACTCGGCACAACACACCTTCGAATGGCGATATATGACTAATCCAGTTCAAAACAAGGTCAGTGATTAAAGTCATACAAACAAATATGTCATCACTACCGCTAAATCACGTGCTACTGTGCCACGTGCTTGAGAGCAAAGGAACCTCCTCTTTACTTCGTTTAAGAATTAACATGCATTTCAGATAAATCAACTCTGTTGCGTAATATATTTCATTACAACATTTACGAAAATTTAACTTTGGCAATTCTCTTCCAACATATAAAGACGTATCACCATGTTAAATAACGAACTAATTTTTACCGCACAACAGTCTGTACCACAACAGCAGCCAATGAGAGGTGATAAGGTCACGTGACCGTTAAGAGATACGGGACAAGCTTATGTGAAACAAAGAATAGTAGCACTCAAGGAGAAACGTCATCCAATTTGAAACATATAATCGTCTCGAGTTAATTATTTGAAATTTTCATGAATTTCTTTAAAAGATAAGTGAGGTTGTCTGACAAATAATTATATTTGATGTAACTTTCTCCACAAACGTGCCAGTTACTTCTTCTAATACTTGAGCCATAGTAAATGCTAATACAGCAGATCGATGAATTTTTGGAAGTGAAATATTTTTGTTTGAGTTGCGAACTTGTTTAAATATATCAACATGGCTGATAATTTTAGGCATGTGTGACCGTTTTGAATGAAGATTTACAGAAATTGAACTATATACAATGATTAAGCCAGCCAAATGGTTTCAATTATTGTGTGCTAAAGATAGCCTTCCTTAATTGCGGAGGTCATATCAGTTAAAATGTGAATAGATGCAATAATAAAAGGGAAGATGCAGATATTTGTTACGTTGAAGGTTTTATACGGTTTTTAGGTAGACTCAGAATTATCAAACCGCCCGCAGCCTTTTCTCTGACAAATTATTTACTCCAAAAGTGGTTCCATGTGTTTACAAAAATAAATATTTCCACACATGTGTTTGGAATTGCTTTAAAAGTTATGGTATTAGAGGACCAGCAACATTTCAGTGGGCCAGAAAAGCTAAGCAGTGTGCTAACGAGCTGTTAAATTGTTTACCGGGGCACTACCACGTTAATTGCTTTAATAGCGGGTCGGAGTTGCTGTGGTTAGCCGTTCCCTGCAGAGTTTTATTGGGATCGCCATTACAGGCTCACCTTGTGTCTTGCACCTCCCTCCTCAGACGAAATCAGAACCTGCATTCGCAGAGAATGAAAATTACCTACTTTACCAAACAAAAGAACACAGAACTGGGCATGAAACAACTCCCATTGCTGAGAACAAGAACTAGAAATTCCACTGGTGTAACACGATTACAAGATACAGCTTTTATATTTGGTGGAACCACAAATTTCCACAAAAAGCGACCCCAATAGCCGAAGCTATCTGTCCGAGATTAGCCCTGGTGCAGCACATGTAACTGAGTTGTTGAGGTGAAAGTCACAGCTATACATAATTTTGGCCAAACATTTTTAAAAGTTCAGCGACAAGTTTAAATCCAAATCTTTTATGCTCACGAACCCTTTCTTGCATTTTTCTCTCATTTTGATATATATATTTTTTTTCAGTTTAGCTTTTATTCCTGTTGAAATTTGCATACCAAATCTGAAATGTACTAAATGCGTACAAGTTATAACATCTACTCTTTTCTAGACTGGCACCACATTGGAACATCTGATTTCTTTTTAAATACACGTGGACACTTAGTAAATGTGTGACAGAGATGGCAGCACTGTACAATGCATAGAACTTTAATGTCAGCGACCAGAGCTAGGACGTTTTTTGATACCTAAAATGGTGACATTTTCATTGCAAGAACAGCGTGTAATAATCCGTTTTCCCCATTTTCGTGGTGTGACACCTATTGAAATTCATCGCCAGTAGAGCGAGGCATATGGTGATGGTACCATGGATGTGTCTAATGTACCTTCCTGAGTGCGACAGTTCAGTGAAGGCAGAACATCGTGTGACAACAAACCAAGACAATTGCAGACATCGTCAGTTTAGTGGGGCATGTGGTGATGGTACCATGGATGTGTCTCATGTACGTTCTTGGGTGCGACAGTTCAGTGAAGGCAGAACATCGTGTGACAACAAACAAAGACAGTTGCAGACATGGTCAGTTTAGTGAGGCATGTGGTGATGGTAACATGGTTGTGTCTAATGTGCGTTCCTGGGTGCGACAGTTCAATGAAGGCAGAACATTGTGTGACAACAAACCAAGACAGTTGCAGACATGGTCAGTTTAGTGAGGCATGTGGTGATGGTAACATGGATGTGTCTAATGTACGTTCCTGGGTGCGACAGTTCAATGAAGACAGAACATCGTGTGACAACAAACCAAGACAATTGCAGACATCGTCAGTTTAGTGGGGCATGTGGTGATGGTACCATGGATGTGTCTCATGTACGTTCTTGGGTGCGACAGTTCAGTGAAGGCAGAACATCGTGTGACAACAAACAAAGACAGTTGCAGACATGGTCAGTTTAGTGAGGCATGTGGTGATGGTAACATGGTTGTGTCTAATGTGCGTTCCTGGGTGCGACAGTTCAATGAAGGCAGAACATTGTGTGACAACAAACCAAGACAGTTGCAGACATCGTCAGTTTAGTGAGGCATGTGGTGATGGTACCATGGATGTGTCTAATGTACGTTCCTGTGTGTGACAGTTTAATGAAGGCAGAACATCGTGTGACAACAAACCAAGACAGTTGCAGACATCTTCAGTTTAGTGAGGCATGTGGTGATGGTACCATGGATGTGTCTAATGTACGTTCCTGGGTGCGACAGTTCAATGAAGACAGAACATCGTGTGACAACAAACCAAGACAGTTGCAGACATCGTCAGTTTAGTGAGGCATGTGGTGATGGTACCATGGATATGGCTAATGTGCCTTCCTGGGTGCGAAAGTTCAGTGAAGGCAGAACATCTTGTGACAACAAACCAAGACACTCACGGCCTCGTACCAGCCAGTCTGACGACGTGGTTTTTGAGGATCACCGATTGAGTGTTGCTTACATCACCCACAAAATTGGCATTTCCGTAGCATCTAAGTACACAATCCTGCATGAAGATCTGAAACTGAAAAGTGTCTCGTAGGAGATCCTTCGTGATAAATTTGAAGTGATTGCTCATGCTCCCTACTCACCTGACCTGGCTCCTAGCGATTTTTGGCTGTTTCCCAAGATATATATTTTTTGTGTGAATATAATGCATTAGGCACCCTAAATCCAGAAGCTAACACATTTAGAAAAAGTTCCGCTTGCACATAACTTATTGAGTTAAATAACTATTGGTGCATTAAGTTCAAAACTTACGTTGAAAACTGGGTACGATTTTCAGAAAATCCCCCACATACGCTACCCTACTGATGGAGAAAGTTTGGAACATTTTTATTATCTTAAAAAAAAGAATGGTCAAACGATTTTACTTAAGTCTGCCTAGGTACGTAGGTGGTAGAGTATCTGTCTCACGTTAAATAGGCCCCGAGTTTGAATCTGGGTCAGAATGAGCTATCTGGATAAGACATTTTCCGCCATTTTCTTTTAACCCGGCATAATATCGGTAGTTCTAATCTCTATGGGCCCTGTACTCATTTGAACATCATTTCATTCATCGTGCGATATGACTTAACGTTGGAGGTTTTCCCTCATCCTGAAATATGAATGTCTGGTAACGCTAAGCCCTATGTAGCCAGGACACATTTGAACATCATTTCATTCATCGTGCGATATGACTTAAAGTTGGAGGTTTTCCTTATCCTGAGAGATGAATGTCTGGTAACTCTAAGCTCTATGAACCCTCGGCTCATTTGTGTATCATTTCATTCATCGTCCGATATGACTTAACGTTGGAGGTTTTCCCTTATCCTGAAAGATGAATGTCTGGTAACTCTAAGCTCTATGAACCCTCGGCTCATTTGAGTATAATTTCATTCATCGTCCCATATGACTTAACGTTGGAGGTTTTCCCTTATCCTGAAATATGAATGTCTGGTATTTCGAAGCTCTATGGACCCTGGGCTCATTTGAGTATCATTTCACTCATCGTCCCATATGACTTAACGTTGGAGGTTTTCCCTTATCGTGAAAGATGAAGGTAGGTAACTCTAAGCTCTATGGAACCTGAACTCATTTGAACATAATTTCATTCAACGTCCGATATGATTTAACGTCGCAGGTTTTCCTTTATCGTGAAAGTTGAATGTCGGTAACTCTAAACTCTATGCATCGTGGATTCATTTGAACATCATTTCATTCGTCATCCGACCCTTATCCTGAAAGATGAATGTCTGGTAACTCTAAGCTATATGCACGCTGGATTCATTTGAACATCATTTCATTCAGCGTCCGCTATGATTTAACGGAGGTTCTCCTTTATCCTGAAAGATGAATGTCGGTAACTCTAAGCTCTATGTATCATTCACTCATTTGCACACCATTTCATTCATTGTCCGATATGACTTATGGTTGGAGGTTTTCCCTTATCCTGGAAGATGAATGTCTGATAACTCTAAGCTCTGTGGACCCTGGGCCCATTGGAGTATCATTTCAGACATTTCATTAATCGTCTTGTATGATTTAACGTTGGAGAACGTCAATAAAATCTTTTTATTAAAATCGTATGTGTTAAAAATACTTTCATTACAACTGAAATGAATATCCTAAATTTTCCGGAAATATCTTCATATGCTCTCTTCATCCGGGATGACTTTTGTTTAACTCAGAAACCGTAACATAGAAACAAAAATGTAAATCTTGTTAAACACACACAATTAATATCAGATTTTGTGTAGTAAACCATTTCGGGGAAATTCTTTGTTATTTGAAGCATTCAACAGTTGTTTTGGAAGTCAAAGACAACGAAATTTCAAGGCATCACATAGCAATCTGCTTTAAAACATTTGACAGTCGCTTAAAGCATTTGCCCTTACGCCTACAAAAAAAACGAGCAATAAGTAATTTCTCTAAATGTTTGTTAGTGAAATATGCGATTGTAAGAACAATGTGTGCTAAAGTAGAGGTCATGCAGTTGTTTTATTTCTATGGTGAATTACTTAATTAGGTATCGGAAAGAAGGAGCACAGCATTATCCTGATCTGCACTGATGAGTGATTAGCAGATCAAAGAGGCAAAGAGCATTGCTAATATAGAGCTTCTAGAAGTTTCTATTACAAGGTATATATTTGTAATCAGGCAATTACAGCGGTGAATTAAACTCGTTATGTACTTCACTTACTGCATTATGCATACATAGGCGGTTTTATGGTCTTAATGCCATGATAAGATCATGTTTACTCATCAGGAGTTCTCCCTGATAACAATAACATATTTTCTGGCTGTTAATTAGCATGAGAGTTTATTTATTACTTTATAATATTTGTAAACCTTTGCCCTGTTTTGTAATTTTATACATTTTTTGCAAATGCTTTCTTTCTGATTGTGGGATGAAGTGGGATATATATAATGGACAAACAATCTACCGATATGACAGTAGCTACTGCCTCTTATAGACATTGCATATTTTATATTTCATATTTATTTATTTGTACAGCTTCCATTGCAATTTCAATACAATAAATTTCACATAGAACAGCTGTATGATACCTCCTGTACAAATATATGAAATTGTTCACCTAATATTTACTCGCTGACTTTTACCCTAATCCACTTCTCTCTTCGCTTGTATAAGAATTCTCCTATACATCTATTTTTCTTTTCACTCAACCCCGTTAATATGCGTAACGCCACTACCTCTTTTCTAACACTGTCCCATTTCTTATCTCATATTTTTCTCTTGCAATTTGTTAACTCCTTACATTCTATCAGGCAGTGAACAGTGCTCTCTTCATCTCCACAAAATTCACATATCGCTACCTCATAACTTCTCAACCGGTTTTTTTAGAGTATACGTGGACACTTTGTGAATGTGCGACAGATGGCAGCACTGTACAGTGCATAGACCTCTAGTGGCAGTGACAAGAGTTAGGGCTGTTTTTGATACTTAAAATTGCGATGTTTTTATTGCAAGAACAGCGTGTAATCATTCGTTTCCTACATTTTCGTGATGTGACACATATTGACATTTATTGCCAGTTGAGTGAGGCAAGTGGTGAGTGTGAGTGAGTGAGTGAGTGAGTGAGTGAGTGGTGTTTAAGGGCCCGTCGACAACAAGGTCATTTGGGCCATGTGGTGATGGTGCCATAGATGTATATTCTGGATGTGTTAGAAGTTACATTCGCAGAAATTGCTGAATGAAGTAAGCGTAATTGGTCTTTCCCTTAGCTAATTTTAGAGATGCTGGTGAAATCTGTCTGACTGCAGCTTGAGTGAGGCAGAACTACCAAAACTGAATTCACCGATGGTTGATGTAACAGCAACCTGAAGTCTCTTCCTTGAAACAAATATTTCTTTGGGGCAATTTTGGCATATTATGTTATATAAACCTTAATTTGCATTTTGTCTTGCCCAATGTACATCTCCTTAGGATTTCATCTGATGCCACCTTTTGTACACAGGCATTTGTTTTCTTACCACATCAGGCCTCAAGTATGTTCCTATTGTTGTGTTATGTACCGTTTAGCCTATTAATGATCCCAACTATGTACACAGTCAACAAAAAGTCAGTTGTTTCAAAGAATGCTTTACCTATAACCTATATAACTGTTATATGCATGTTTTGATGTAAAAAATACCTTTATAAATGTTAAATGGCACACTAAAACCCTTCATTTATATAGAAACATTATGTAGTTTAACGAGAAAGACAAGAAAATTCCGACCATTTGAAATTCACACAAAAACAAAAATATAAACATTATGATTTGTTTTCAATGCTTGCAGCTGTTGTTTTGTTTCCATGATGCCACATATTGTAAGAAATGACCATCATATCAACACACAAAGTTACACCAGAACTTTGTCCGCTAATTTCAAATGTATTAATTTAGTACATTCAATGGAACTCAAATGACAGAATGCACGTGCGCTTGTGCATTTAAATTGTCATGTGAGGATATTTAGACGCCTGAAACTCAAATTTAGTTGGATTATGATACTAAAAGTTTCAAAGTATTTTATTAGCTCAAAAAACATATTTGTTCCCTATATTTTTAGCCAATTTCGGTGCTGCATTCCCTTAAAATGTATTACTCTAA
Organism: Mantis religiosa; assembly: GCA_030765055.1. Lineage (NCBI taxonomy): Eukaryota > Metazoa > Arthropoda > Insecta > Mantodea > Mantidae > Mantis > Mantis religiosa. The sequence goes on along the minus strand of CM060949.1, from coordinate 210,129,957 downwards.
TTAAAACATTAGAGCATTTATAACATATTATAAAACCAAACATTTTGTAAATGGTTTAATTTATAGGACAGTGTTTTCTTGTAATATCTGTTTGAAAATCCTCACGTGTCGTCCTTGAAGATGTTGAAGCTATGGACAAGTTTTGTATTTAACCGGCTTTCCAGTTTTGAGTTTTCCTAAAAAGCGTTTCCTTTTTTTTTATTCACGCACACCAAGATACTTATCTCTTGTATAATCTCGTCACTGATAGGGTTCGAAACCTTCTCTAGCTACTATGTATGTACGTGGTAAATAAAGTACGATATTAACACTAAACTACTGGTGCAGTTCAAATGTTCACTGAGTGATGCTGCCACAGCGACACAGTGGAAGTCTCATGAAGCACGAAGTATACCTACCACTCAACAGATGACGCGCAAGTTGTATTTGGCATGTATATATCATATGTCTCAATTATTAAGACTGCTTTCCGGAAACTTACAAAGCTGATATTTTATTTTTATAAAAATATATTGTAAATATAAGCCTTAGTAAGATGGAGCCATATTATATAAAATATGAAAATAGAAGGAGAAAAATATATTGTATTTCGGAACGAAAGTATTCAAAGACTGGTATAACTCCGTCAAATTCAGCAAATTTTGTTTGTATTTACAATTCATTTCTATTGATCTTTGTGTTACATATACTTGCCCCATAACTCTTAAGGGTCACATTACCTTATCACATCTCATTGGTTGCTATTGCAGTATAGACTGTTGTGCGGTAAAATAAACTTTGTTATTTAACATGGTGATGTGTTGATGTTGGAAGAGAATTGAAAAATTTATATTTTCGTAACTGTTTGAATTAAATATATTACGCAACAGAGCTGACTTATTAGAAATGCATGTTAATTCCTAAACGAAGTAAAGAGGAGGTTCCTTTGCTCTCAAGCACGTGGCACGATAGCACGTCATTTAGCGGTAGTGATGACATATTTTTTATATGACGTTTATCACTGTCCTTGTTTTGAACTGGATTAGTCATATATCGCTATTCGACGGTGTGCTATGTCGATTGCGAGAGCAAGATTATTTTATTGCGTGTGTACTTATTATATGTATAATGGCAGAGTTTAGCGCCAGTTTGGCTCTTCTCACACTTTTCCGCTATATATACCTCCCAGTCATTGCTTCTAAAATGCCCTTCGGCTTCGCTATACTACATGATGCTGTCAGGGATGACGACATCCCTAAAGTTGCGTCTTTTTTAGGCTTTGATTCTTCCAATAATGCCTCATGCGTGTGAGGTCTGGGGCATGGCCGCAGGAACCAAACTGCTACAGCTTCAACGTGTACAGAATAGATACCTTAGGGCTATCTCTTCTGTATACAGGTGCTTTCCCATGAGATACCTTCATGAAGCCTCATATCTCCAGTATGTAGTAGATATCATTAGACGCCGGGCCACAAAATTCTACGTTTGTCTCAACATCAGAACGCCCATGGTTAGGCTTCTAGGGAACTACCAAACATCAGAACGACGCTTTAAACTCCATCGGCTTTCCCGTATGGCATGCGGACACAACCGGTAACAATAAAGTTGACATTAAAACTTCAAAATTATACCTACCTAAAAATTAGACTGGTAATTACTCTAAATTAAACTCTTTCTAAATATTCTCACACCAGTGGTGAACACAGGCGTTGCACCCGAGTCGGCAACCGTTGAGGAGCTACGGCTACCTCTCTTCTTTCATCCACGCCACCCTACAAAACTCCACATATACTGTCATTAAGTGGTTAAGTCCGTCTAGGACAGGTACATGTATGACATACAACGTGCTCACCCTCAACCAGCCACAACTGCCGAGCATTCTAAAGTGCAGTAGACCATTGCGCCGGCATCAGAAAAGCGGAACATTCCAGACTTCTCTCTCTCGGCGAGTGTCCTGCTCTGCGCGCCAATATTGGCCTTATCCCTGCCCACGTGCACAGCTCTGGATTTGCGGCGGCTCCAACACAACAATGCGATCGGTGAAAATATGTATTCTGAATCTCGCTAAATTAAGGAAGTCGTTCCACCTGCAACATTTGGAAAACATTTACCCAAGTTTGTTAGTTTTGTTCTGCATTTAAAAATTAATTAGGAAAGTTTGCCATTCTTGCATGCTATTTAGAAATGAGTTGCAACACTTATCAGTTTTACACCGTACTTAAATAAATTACCAAGGTTTATCAGTTTTTGTCTCCAATTATAAATTATTATGGAACGTTTTTTATTCATGTATCTACACTATTTACCAATGAGTAACGAAGTTTGTCAGTTTTGCACAATATTTAGAAATAAATTACCAAATTTTGGTTCTGCAAGAATATTACAAATACGAATCCAACATTTGTTTCTTTCCATATATACAAATTAATTGGGAAATTGTGTCACTCTTACAGGATATTTACAAATAAGTACCAAAAGTTTGTCAATTTTCTTCTGTATTTGCAGAGTTGTGTAAAGTTACGAAAATTTGGCATCCTTTCATGCTGTTTAAGAACAAAATAACACTATTATGTGTTTCAAATGGGGTGATGTTTGTCCTTAAGCGCTGTTAGATGAGCAACCAATCGGAGTACTGCAGTGTTGTTGTATTGCATTCCCTCTATGTGGTGTGTGACAAGCGCCTACCTAATCAATCTCTAATAAATACTGTTCGCGATAGGACAAAAATTCAGATTTTGCAAAAACTGATCCATGTGGAAGGAGAGAGTAATACATTTAACATAACCGTAAAAACCCCATATTTATAGCTGAAGTAGTTTACCTAATACAAATAAATAAAGTAGATACCGTTATATTATAACAATGAATTGCGACGTAAGCACTGTAATGAATATCATTATTGGTTGACATGTATGCGTGAACGTATATTTGAAATTACTCAGAACTGAAACGTAAACATTTGACATATGTACTTTGAATAAGCCAAGGTGTTTGTTAAATTCGATGACAGGAAACGATACACTTACTGCCCGCCTCTGTCGCGTGGATGGTAGCATGTCTGCCTCACGTTCAAGAGGTCCCTAGTTCGAATCTCGGTCAGGGTGAGTTACCTGGATAAGGTTTCTTCCGGGGTTTTCCATTATCCTAAATGAGACGAATATCGGGTAACTCTAAACTCCATGGACCCTGGGCTTATTTGAACATCATTTCACCCATTCCATTCATCGTCCGATATGTCTTAACGTTGTCTTAAATTAAACAACAACAAATGTCTACCATCGCAGAAATTAGCGATAAGCTGTGATAGATATTCACTCTGGTGCCAGTTCATGTAGTACAAATTTACAGCTTAACCCTGCCATGGTGTCAGCTCTGGAAAAAACATATTATATATGGGGTCTTTTTTCACCCCAAAGTGATTCTAACTAATGGCGCTGAAGTTTAAAATATTTCCAGAATATTTTGAGACCAAAGCATATGTTTAAAAAAAAACCTCCATTGTTGCATGCTATATAAGTTATGTACTAGCCATGTCTGAAATATGAAAACATATATATGTTTTAGTTCCAGAAATATATACACTATCTTAACACAAAATGTTCATTTACCTCACGCTGTGTATATAAAAATGCTGTAATTTGTATTATGATGTGCATTATCACTTTATAAAATCCTGTTATAAATAAACATATACTCATTCTCCACTTGAAATGATGAACACTCATTGCAGAAGACTTTACTCTTGCATGTTGTTTGGAGATGAATTTGTGACACTCATCACATTGTTTCTTCACCTTCTTGTCCTTTGACCTTCGGCAGGAGTCACTTATTTTTCGTTAAAGACTTATATCATATGTTATTTTGGTCTTGTTGGTTGTCATTTAGAAGATTCATGAAACTAGCTTGAGTTATTGCTGAACAAATGCTTTATGTTCTGCACTGGGAGGGGGGGGGGTGGGAGACTTCGTCTCAATTTGAGATCTGACTAGCTCTTCTCCCACTTTTGAGAGAAATTCTCTTCTAGCATTTTTACCTCTTATATGATGTAAAATTTACAGTACAGGACGTAAGCATTGAGGCATGCTAAGTCAAGTATTCAGGGTGTTTCAAAACGACACAGAACGAACATATAGAAATAGTTGCTCAGATTCTATGTGACACATATAGATAGCTTTTACCGCCAATAGAACCACATAAAAATGCTCCAGAACGTGTGTGGATTAGACAATGGCAGAAACAACGACGCGTGCCTCACACTGTCAGAGTTCGCAGGTATATATCACACGCCGTGCCGCGTGCTGTAACTGTTTATAAACATACCGACATACTCCGCAGTAGTTTGCTACTATTAAGAATTTCTTTGACTTATAAAACCACCATAAAGAAGCTATTGCTTAATTATTTCTTATAACTGCTTAACGTGTTCCAAAATTCCGTTATAGCAATCCATGCTGGTGGACATATGCAACTTATACCTTTTAGAGGGAAGTTAATGTTAGTGAGGTTTAGGATGGAAGCATTAAATGATAAACACAACAGAAAAAAACACCAAGCAATTGTAGTAAATTAAACAAAACTAAATGGCTTATACAATGAGGCGAGCATTTTATTTCACGTGTTTAATAATACTAAATAAAGCATTTGTAACTGAAAAGGAAGCTGTTGATATTTACAGTAAGTGATTGAAAGTATTGTGCAATTAAGATCATAACAAAATACTCTGAAGTTAAACAAATAAATATTATCATTGATGTAACTATTTTTACAATTCATATTTTTAATAAAACTAAATTAATCGTGCGTTCGTTGAACTCCCTTCAGCTCTTCCATTTATCAAAATCATATCCGTCATTTCGACGTTCGTATAGCGCTCCATATTGCTTGGATTTGTTATCTAAGTACACGCAAAATCCTCTCTGTTAGGACGGAATGTGTAGTTTTACACTGAAGAGCAACCTTCAACTGTCCGAGTTATTAGTCGACTGTTTCACAAGTAACTGTTCTTTGTCCTATTACCTGAAAGGTAGGCTAGGGTCACTGATAAAGAGCAAGTAGTAGTGTTGCTGTTTTCGTGGCCGGTGCGTTCCAATTACAACTTTAGAGGTTCACACACCAGTGGTTCCTGCGCTGCCTAATCACAAAATCATTTAATATTTAATGCTGAATAAAATTAAACCTAACAGAACTTCGAAGCTGCGACATCAAAATTCGGACTAGCTAAGTTGTAAACTACGCAACGGCTATATCTGTTCGGTGACGTTTTGAAACATCCTGTAGAATGTGGAATCCTCTGTATGGTGTACCCTAAAGTATCACATGCTGACATATTGAACAAAGATAGCAGTCAACGCTTATCAAAAATCGTTGTTACGTTTGTGCGTATACCACTGTTATGAAAGTGAGTTTCTAGTGCTCTTATCTTTAACAGGCTGTACCACCCGTTTGTTTTCATCATCTTAGCCACAGAAATCTGATCGATTTTCCAATAATCACTGGCATTTGTCCCGCGGTATTTTGTTTATTACCGCTGGCTGAAAAATGTTTTAATTTACCTTCTGATGGAATTCCTCTGTGTGAGTTGTTGTGTGATGCAATAAACCTGTTTGTGCCTTTAGAGCCAAATGGTTTATTAAATGTTTGTTTATTAAATGTACTTATTGGCTCGAGGAGCTCAGAATGAAAACATAAGCATGGTTTAAGAACACTAAACATTTGTGCAGATGGAAGTATTGGCTGGTAAAGTATAAACAAATGCTAGAAGTTTATACCTAGATATGTACAAATATATCTATTTCTAACTTAAAGCTTTACTTATCTTATAAGAAAATGTGATATTTTTCCTATAAATTGTCCGGGATCGCGATTTCATGTAAAACTTTCACACGTCCTCAGCCGGAAATAAAGTTGTTGATATCATTACAAATGCTAGATGTTGACATTTTCTTGTTAGTACTACCAAACTCTGAAAATAAAACAAATTTAAAAGCAGAATCGGCTGTCGATATTTCAAAACTCATTACGCGATATTTGTTTTTAACATAAATATATTTTCCCAAACCATTAAATCTATCGGGACATTTAATTGCTTTAATAATTTAACCTAAAGATTTATTTCATGGTTAAATGACCAAAAATGATCTGCTACGGCTGATTTATGAGTCTGTTTATACTTAATGTTAAGAAAATTTTCTTTTTTTCTAGTTTCCAAATTACGTTTTGTGTTTCCAATATAAACTTGATCACAATCGAAACAATTAAACTGATAAACACAATATTTTTTGTTTATGGAATTTTATGTTTTTCAGAGAAATGCAATACAATTTTAATACTATATTTATTTTGAGGAACTAAAGTTATAACAAATTCTTTAAAAACTTTTTGAAAATGTTTATTAACCCAAGCATATTAAGTAAATTTTTAAAAATTATAATTGTCTTTTAATTTCCTAAGCATAGAAATATACTTAACACTTTTTGATATTTGAACTTTTCAATTTCAGTGGGTAGCTCAGAATATGTTCTGTAGGGGCCTGGAGAGACCGTGAGACGCACCTTCGTCCAAACCTCCGATTCCGAATCCCGGGCTACACCTAACACAGAACGGAGCACCAGGGTCGTCTAGGTGGCGGCATGGCGGTGTTTCTGAGGCAGACTATAGTCCATAGACCTTACAGCTTCTTCCACTGTATACCCTAGAGGTCATGGTGGTATGCTTGTATTTTGGCGGTTTGAAGGTTTTGGTAGTCTCTGGGTACCACCCTCTGGAAGACAGTTCGTGCCAATGATTATCTTTCCATCCTGGCATTTCATCCTAGTATTGTCATCGCCGGCGAGTTCAATTCCAAGCATCAGCCTAATCGACGTGGACCCCAGCAACAAGTACATGGTCCATGGCACCCACTCATTACCCGCGAGGTGAAGGACTGCCTTCAGTCATCGTCTTCGCAGTCACAAAGGACCTTCCATACCATCTCACACTAAAATCCAAAAATGCGCTTCACTCGGATCATAATCCTGTGTTGACTGAAATAAGCTATGGCACTTCACATCATCTGCGAGAGGTCGATTGGGAAGGCGTAAGGAGTTGCTTCCGTACTCACATTACTCGTAACAATAAAAAACAACAATATTACCTCCCTGCAGGCAGCTGTAAACTTCTTTACGAGCATTGTAACACGAACTGCTCATAAACTCACTGTTCACACTCAGGCACCCTTGCATCCCGGAGTCCTACCCTTGTACCTTATCCTACTAATCCGCCGCTCCTGGGCGGCAAGGAGACTACCAGCCTCACCGCACGCCACAAAATCGAGCGCTACTAAGGCAGTTGAGACGTCAGGTCAGGGTCCGACTACGTGAGCACAGGGTGCAAGCGTGGGAGGATACCATGGCCAGACTGAACATCGAGAGTGTAGATGTGTGGTGGATAGCAAAAACCCTCAGAAACAGCCGAAGTCAATAACAATCACCACTCCAAGGCACACGCAGACTGGCCTATGATCCTCAAGACCAAGCAAACGTCTTTACCGACTACCTTGAACACACTATCTGTACAAGAGCTGACCCCCAGGACGATATTTGTCGGGAGATACGACGATATTTTCGACAGGATGAAGCTAGATTACCCATTATCCGTCCAAGGGAACTCCAGGGCTTAATCCAGCGTTTCAAAATAAAAAAAAATAGCGTGTCCTGATGGGATAAATCCCCTGCTGCTCCGCAGCCTTCCCTTCAATGCCGTGTTCTTCCTTACCAGAGTGTTCAATATGTGTTTCATACTGGTTTACTTTCCGCGAGACTGGAGAGAGACCAGAGTGATATGCATCTTGAAACTTGGGAAGAATCCGGTGCACACATCCTACTACCATTCCACCAGTCTCCTTCCAACCCTATCAAACATTCTTGAGAGGCTAATCCTAAACTGCTTGTCTCTTCTTTTAGGAGATATTTCAAGTCCCCCACATCAGTTCGGATTACGTCCTGGGCACTCCGCAGTCCAACAGTTGCTGAGAGTGCCGCCCTGGGCTTCCAGGACGGTGCTTATAATACTGCAGTATCGTTGGACTTGGAGAAGGCCTTCTCAACGTTTTGGCATGTCGGCTTGTTGTACAAACTCATCCAACTGGAACTACCGAAACAACCCACCACCATATTACACTGATCTTTAAAACACCGCACATTTATGGTCCCAGTGGCCGGGAGAAGATCTACAGTTAGGCCAGCAAGAGGCGGAGACCCCGAAGTCTGTACTATCGCCAACGCTATATATCAGCGTCTATATATCAATTGGTTCCAAATCGGTAAATGTTGAATATGACTCTAAATTCCTAAGTTTATGGGTGGACAAATATAGAAGCTCGAGACAAAGAATTTGAAAAATGTGTTAAAAATAAAGAAAAAAGAGCAGTGATCCTCAGCCGAGCTTGCATTTTCTGCACCAGCTGAGAACTCGTGTAACATTAAAGGTACATGTTACTTTGGTCATTTTCATTCTCTACTATCATAAGGTCTAACATTGTGAGGAAGTTCTGATAACAGTAAGATAGTATTTAAGACAAAATATATGGAGACTTAAGAACTATGGTTGGTATTACAAAATCAGAAATCTGCAGAAATCATTTTAGCAGTTGTAATATCTTGATCATACCAAGTTTATATCTGGAAGGGTTTTGAATTTATATGGAGGTTAATTTATGACACACATGCTGAAAGTGTAAGTTACAACAAGATCTACACCTTAGGCCCAGTGATTCTTTGTCTAAATCCTACGGTTTACCAATTATACAAATGTAATACAGAATGAAAAGGACATCATAGGATATTCCCTGCAAATTTAGCACAGACATTTCGTCTGCCAAACACATATTTTAAAATATGTTACTCTAATTAAAACATTAAAGCATTTATAACAAATTATAAAAACATACTTTTGTAAATGTTTTAATTTATAGGGCAGTGTTTTTTTTTGTAATATTTGTTTGAAAATCCTCGCGTGTTGTCCTTGAAGATATTGAAGCCATGGAGAAGTTTCGTATTTAACGGGCTTTCCAGTTTTAAGTTTTCCTAAAAAGCCTTTCTTTTTTTTTTTATTCACGCATACCAAAATATTTATTTCTTGTATAATCTCGTCATTGATAGAGTTCGAGACCTTCTCTAGGTACTATGTATGTAAGTGGTACATAAAGTACGATATTAACACTAAACTACTGGTGCAGTTCAAATGTTCACTGAGTGATGCTGCCACAGCGACACAGTGGAAGTCTCATGAAGCACGAAGTATACCTACTATTCAACAGATGACGCGCAATTTGTATTTGCCATGTATATATCAATATGTCTCAATTATTAAGACTCCTTTCCGGAAACTTACAAAGCTGATATTTTATTTTCATAAAAAATATATTGTAAATGTGAGCCTTAGTAAGATGGAGCCATATTATATAAAATATGAAAATAGAAGGAGAAAAATATATTGTATTTCGGAACGAAAGTATTCAAAGACCGGTATAAGTTCGTCAAATTCAACAAATTTTGTTTGTATTTACAATCCACTTCTATCTTAGTTATTCCGCTTGCTCCGTAACTCTTAACGGTCACGTGATCTTATCACATCTCATTGGCTGCTGTTTTGGTATAGACTGTTGTGCGGTATAAATGAGTTCGTTATTTAACATGGTGATATATCTTTATATGTTGGAAGAGAATTGTCAAATTTATATATTTGTAACCGTTTTAATGAAATATATTACGCAACAGAGTTGATTTATCTGAAATGCATGTTAATTCTTAAACGAAGTAAAGAGGAGGTTCCTTTGCTCTCAAGCACCTGGCACGATAGCACGTGATTTAGCGGTAGTGATGACAGATTTGTTTCTTATTTTGAACTGGATTAGTCATATATCGCAATTCGACGGTGTGCTATGTCGATTGCGAGAGCTAAATTATTTTATTGATCATTTATTGCGCGTGTACTTATTATATGTATGATGGCAGAGTCTAGCGCCAGTTTTTCGCTGAAGCACCGCAAGAGTAAACCAGGGCGCTGATGACCGCCGTAGTTGAGCGCCCCCATACACATCATCATCCTTTACAAAGCGGCGAAAAAAGAATTGTGGTGCATGTGTTTAATGCACTCACAGGGAAGAATCCGTCTTTGTCAGTGACAGAAGTTGAACAGCTGTGCCCTGAACTTACAGGTGTGTTACATGCGTAGGAACATCGCGACATGAAATTAAGACAACAGGAAAACTTACCACTCCAGGGGCGATATTGCTGTGTGGCGAAGACGTTATTTAAGGACAATCGGACTGTACTGGGATACAAATCGCAAAATATACTACCTTGACGAGACTTGGGTGAATGAAGGACACACAGGTGTGGCGTGACACGACTTTTAAGACTGAAAGACAAGCATTTTTACCAGGTATGTGTGCTGGTTTTAAAAATCCCAGTGTTAAGACCGAAGGCCATTCATTATGAACTTCTTTCAGTTTCATTGCTCGTTCATTCAGTTTCAATTTGCTCAGTTTCATTATAAACTTCATTATTTTTGCATGCCTTCATATTCTTAATTGTATAATTTTATTTATCTTCCTGACAAATATTATGACGTTTACTGTAGGTTAAAATGTGACGGGAAGGCACCGTCTATGGCCTTTGGTGCGAAAGCATTAGCCAATTAGGATGAGGGAGAAGGTAGTTGCATGCGGAGTGATACATGTTAGGGGGGGCTGGGTTATATGAAACAGTGATTAGAGTAAATAGAGATTACGAACCACTCATAAACAAAGATATGTGACCGGATACATTCGTGCAGACTATCAGGAAGTGTATTGTTTCCTCTCATGGAATTTAACAAACACCTTGGCTTATTCAAAGTACATATTTCTTTTACCACGTCATGTCAAATGTTTACGTTTCAGCTCTGAGTAATTTCAAATATACGTTCACACACATGCCAACCAAATAATGATGTTCATTACAGTGCTTACGTCGCTATGCATTGTTATAATAGTATCTACTTTACTTAGTTGTATTAGGAAAACTATTTGAGCTACACATATGGTGTTTTCATGGTTATGTTAGATACATTACTCTCTCCTTCCTCATGGATGAGTTTTGTCTTGGCGCGAATAGTATTTATTAGAGATTGATTTTTTAGCCGCTCGTCACACACCACTTAGGGGAAATGCAATATGACATCACCGCAATACTCCGATTGGTTGCTCACTAGTAGCGCTCAAGGACAAATATCATCCTATTTGAAACTTAGGAGACACTGTTTACATTATTAGTGAAGTTAAGATCACACACTCATTAATAACTAAAGATCAATATTACATATTTCATCATTGAATATATTGGGAATGGCTTTAGAAAAGTGGTACACCTGGTGCTTCGCCATTACAGATCTCAAAACGAAAACTAAGTACAAGTGGAATCGTGGAACCTTACTGCAACTCAAAAACCATGCAGCTCTATTCAATATTGGACTCAAGTGACTGAAAATAGTCTATACTATGGAGACTTCGTTTGTACGCGTACCCAGTCCAGCGCAATTTTATTGCTAGCATGCCGGCGGAGTAACATATTGATTTTTCTTTAAATTATAACACATAGAATTCCTTAGTAAACTGCAAAGGATAACACTTCTTTATAGGATCAGTTTTTTTCCAAGGTACAGCTGCCCTTAAGTCCTTGAGCTTTCAAGCCAAGGCGGACCCGAGGGAGAAGAGGGCCCACTCAACGGCCACACTTCCCGCGGCGGTGACGGCTCCTGCCGGGATCGGTGCAGCGTAGAGGTGTGGACGTCATGATGACCAGGCAGGAATTTAGACAGGAGTTATAACTTCGGACACGGCACCCAACGAGGAATCCAAGAATAGTATAAAAAATTACCGCTCCCACCATTTCACTACTCAAACCCTTGCATGATATCCCAAAGTAAATATTAGATATAGCACGTAAATACTGCACGTAGCCAACACTAACTACTACACGACGTTCCCTACCCATGAACACCTCTACTCCCCCTGACTGTACTCAGGACTTGCTCATGGCTGCAGCCCGGGAACCAATCCTTTGACGCACTCGCATGCATTGCATGCCAGCATCTTACATTACGCAACTAACCGGGGTGCTAATGCGGGACCCGACTAACACGCTAATTCTCCCTGCATGTTAGGACTCTAACTGCATGAGGGAGGCGATGTAGCGCACGGCACTCCATGCCGGTTGATCGCCACCTGGGGCGGAGGGTGTGGGGCCGCCCTTTAAAGCACAAAAAAGGATCAGTTTTGCGACCGAAGGCCGGTCGGCGAAGCTGTTTACTGTGACAGCGGTGCAGGTGTCAGGAAATCCACATTAAATATAGTACAGTTTGTCGCGGAGCACACACACAACATTATAACCTAAAAAGAGAGGTAAATTAATCAATTTATGAAGTAAAGAAATGTTGCAATTGCCTCTCTTCGTTGTTTAACCACTTCTAGCATACTCCTCTGTAAAATGATAACACTTTCTTGATGAGTGTTGTTTTTAACTTTATTTAAAGTGTGTGGACGTTTTTGTTAGGTAAGTAGTGTCTTTGAATGCCCCTTCGTACCCCTAATTTAAATGCCTTGAGCTTTTTATCTCTGGGAGGGTTTAATGCAGAAAATATACAGGGTGTTTCAAACGACACCGAACAGAAGTAGTTGTTCAGCTTCTATGTGACACATGTAGATAGCTTTTAGCACCAATAGAGTGGGCCGCGACGTGGCTCAGTGGTTAGACCGCTTGGCTCTCACCAAGGTGGCCCGGGTTCGATCCCAGGCGACCGCAACGTGAGATTTTTGGTGGACAACACGGCGCTGTGGCGGGTTTTCTCCGGGATCTCCGGTTTCCCCCGCCATCTCATTCCACCGGTGCTCCATCTTCATCCCATGTATCATCAGTGTCATCGCCTGCGGTGCTGTATGTAGTAAATGCGGGCGTTAAACACTACACACATACACCAATAGAGACGCATTAGAGAGATGCTCAGAATGAGTGTGGAATAGGCAGTGACAGGGGTAGGTAGGTGACAAGGCGTGCCGCCTGTTGTAGCTGGTTGTAAACATACCAACATACTCCACGGTAGCTTGCTACTATTAAAATTGCCTTTGTCTTATGAAACCGCAAAAAGAAGCTATTATTTAGTTATTTGTTTATGGGTGATAAACGTGTTCCAATATTACGCTGTAACAGTCGATGATGGCAAATAAGCTGATGAACATATGCAACTTAAACCTTTTAGAGGGAAGTTAATGTTAGGGAAATTTAGGATGGAAGCATTAAATGATAAACAGAACTGAAAACAATATCAAAGAATTGTACATAAAGTTAATCAAAACTAAATGCCTTATGCAATGAGACGAGAGTTTTATTTCACTGTGTTCAATAATACTAAAGCATTTTAGCTTAAAAGGAAGCTGCTGATTTTACAGTAACTAGTTGAAAGTACGGTACAATTAAGACCATAGCAAAATGAGCAACCTTCAACTGTCCGAGTTATTAGTCGACTGTTTAACAAGTAACTGCCCTTTGCCGCTTTACCTGAAAGGTAGACTAGGGTCACTGATAAAGAGCAAGCAGTAATGTTTTTGTTTTCGTGGCCGGTGCGTCCCAATAACTTTTGAGATTCGCACACCAGTGGTTTCTGCACTGCCTAATCACAAAATAATGAAATATTTAATACTGCATATAACTAGGGACGCTATTAAGCGAGATTCGGCAACACTGGCGTGTAGCTTGGTTTCAACCCTTAAAAATCCCCACCACAATGAACCCGTTGCAACCATTAGTCTTGGCTGGGCAGCCGTTTACGATGGAGCTTCCTATCACTTCCGCCGCTCAGTGCGAGTTCCCTACAGTGATCCATTTTTTGAATGCTAAGGGCACTACCCCAACTGAAATTCATGGTTAGTTATGCGAAGTCTAAGGTCGACAGTGTATGGGCGTTATTAACTTGCGAAAGTGGGTCAGAGAGTTCAAAGACGGACGTACAGACGTCCATGACGAACAGCGTTCTGGTTGGCCTTCGGTTTCAGCCGAAACAATTGCAAATCTGGAGCAAGAAGTGCTTAAAGATCACGTGTGACAGTTCGCGAGCTATGTGAACTTATCCCTGAAGTCCCCATAGGGAGAGGGATTCGTTCCTTTCAGCTGCCGTGGTGCGGGCACTACGGACCCCTAGCACTCGTGGTACCTCTGACGTTACTAGAGGAACCTCGGGCCGAACATTCGAGCCCCTCCCTCTGGGAGCTGTTCGGATTGGGTTGGACTCGAAGGGGCAGTGTGTTCCCGCCACCCACGGGAAATTGGGTACCTTCGGCCAGGCTTTGGCCGCCCGGAGGGGGTAGAGGGTTGCCTCATAAGTCCCGGGTGCTAACCTGCAGAGCTTGTAGCTGGTGTGCTAGATCACCGGCGGCCGTACCAAGGTTTTTTGGTAGCTGGTTCATTAAGGACCGGCGCGTAAGTGGCGTATCCACTTCCTTCCCGTCTGCCGTGTGCAGCGGGGGGGGGGGGGGGGCTCAGTTTTGTAAAGTAGGTACTGTCCTACGGTAAATATACCCGAGAGGCCCGGGTTCTAGTCCTACGGGTCCAGGACTAATGGGAGTAGATCCTGGCATTTATCATTATTATTATCCCTGAAGTCAGTAACACTACGATTGACAAGATTTTGACCGAACATTTGCATTATCGCAAGGTGTGTGAGAGGTGGGTCTTCAAAATGCTCACCGAAGACCATAAACAGATGGAACAGCCTCACCCATCCTCCCTACAGTCCAGACTTAGCACCTAGTGATTATCATCTGTTTCCTGAGTTGAAGTCACACCTGGGTGGAACCCATTTCCAGACCGACGATGATTTGTAAAACGAGGTTGAGCGATACCTGCGTAACTTGGTGGGAGAGTGCTATGATAAGGGTATACAAAAACTGCCACAGCGAATGCAAAAGTGCATCGATCGCAATGGTGATTACGTTGAAAAATAGCTGTAGGTTCCGCCTTTCCAGCAATATAACGTTCATTGACAGTAAACATGTTTTTAATATTAAATAAAATTGGAGACCTTATTGTCACGATCCCGTTATCTACGGTCGCGCAGTTTGTTTACACAGAGGAACTGATAGGCGGGCAGGGTGTAAACAAAGAGCACGCAGATAAAGGTCTGCCGAAACAAGCAAACTAAAATAAATGGAAATTTCTGGTGACTTCTTGACTGATAGAGATATTTCGGGTACTGTTTTATTTTAGAATAGTCTAGTAATTATCAGTGAGGTATTTAAAGAGGCAACTACTTGCCAAGTGTGGTGTTGTTGCAAAGACATGTAACAAGAGAGGTGTAAACAATGGAAGTTGAGTAAGCTGTTTGTTATTGTCATCGTCCTTGGTGTTGTAGATTGTGATATGTGATGTGGGGTAAGGTAAGGTAATTTTGCAGTATATGTAATTTCGCAGCATATTTTTAAGGGCATGCTGCGCACTTGCCTATCGTAATAAGGTTTCACAGCTTTCTCAGCAGGTAGAGTAACATCTTCCCTTGAAACTGAGATGCATTCCTGACCTATGTTGTCATTGGAATGCACAGAACAAATATTTTCTCATTTAGTGACGAGTTTTCTGTCGAAGTGGAAAACATGATATACCTATCCAAGTTTAAATTTAATTTCCAGCCATTTGAAGCAAGTTTCACACATTTTAGTAACACGAAATTGATCTATGTGGTGTACTGTGCTGTATGAACAACGCTGTGAATTTGTTTTGTGACGCATAAGCGTACAAGAACCTTAAGGGTATGTATGACTGAAATTTCATGAAAATCGTGAAAATAACGACTTTTTTTATTTTAATTCTATAAAATAATTTAGACATTCCCGAATGTGAAAAATGCATAATTTGCCTCCGGACGCCATTTTTAAATGCTTATTTAAATGTCGGTGGCCTTTAAACTCTGTCAGAGTCACGCCCTCTTTTGCCTACATCCACATTCTTTGTCTGTTTTCCGTTCTTAAATTTTCAATTCAAGAAAAGAAAAATAAGACTTTCAGACAAAATAGTTCCTAAAATGTTGCCAATATATCAGAGGCTGGCTTCTACAACATTACTAGAGAGGTGCAAAACAGGAAAAACACAGAATGCCAATGAATCTTTGCATCATGTCATATGGAATAAGTGCCCAAAGGAAGTTTTCATATCAAAACAAAAATTGGATCTTGCTGTTATTAAAAGCATCAGTGAGTTTAACATGGGTAGTCTTAAGTCATTGGAGCTGCAGCAAAATATCAGAGGTGAAAGTGTAGTAGACTCAGCAAGGAAAACTTCAGTGCAGCGAGATCAGACTCGTATCCTGCAAAACAAGAAGCGAAGTTGTGCAGAAGAAAAGCAACATCTTAAAAAGAAGAAAAAGGTGGAAAAAGCAGCAACAGGGGAGAGGAAAAAGAAATCTGAGGGTCCAACCTATCAGCCTGGTGGAATTTAATGTGAGTTATGCAATCAAATCTTTAATCGCTGTTTTCTCAATGTTCATATTTTCAGCATTTTTCTTCCTGTAAAATGCTCCTTGCGATGCAGTTTTTGTACTACATTCATGAAATTTCCTACACAGGTTCAGAATATCATGAGGAATGGAAATTGCCCTAGGTTTTATTGTGAAATGCATATAAGCATATATTTTTAATTTTCAAACACAAAACTTACAGTTTTTTAGACAAAAAAATATTTGTAAATTAAAAACTTTTTGTGACCTAAACTAAACGAGACACAGAAAAACCCAGAGCAATTTCAAAAATTATGTGTATTATCAACATAGGGTTAAAATATTAGACCAAAATTCAAAATATTTTGTCGCAAGGGACTTTTTTAGTGACGTAACAAAAAACATACAAAATTTATCATAATTTCTAAACTGCTGGAGAAAAATGGTTTAAATTTAGGTTGCAACATGTTTACAATATACTACACCTATGGTGTAAAGGCTAGCATTATTAGTTCAGAATTTGAAAATTTCAGTCATACATACCCTTAATAAACCAGTGCGTTTTGTTATGAAATTGCGTCTACATCTTGAACCATTCAACTCTTCAGCTGTTTAAGTTGCTCTTACATCAGTTCTACATGTTGCTGCACAACAACAGTTGCACATTTAAGAGATTCAAGTACTCTGCATACATAATCACAAAAATCAATTAATTTTAGACTATTGCCAAATTACCTTACCTAATATTGCGAAAACCAGCCAAAAGGCTGGATTACTGCAGAACTGTTCCTCGAATCGCTCAAATTCTTCATTGCTTCTGTTACATCAGAGAGGCCGCTTGTTTTATTAATGGACTCACACAGCTCTCATATTGGAACTGAGGTCATAAATTTGGCGAAGGCAAATCAGATTTACATAATGAGGATATCTGCACACACAAGTCATTCGGTGCAACCTCTTGATGTGGGTGTTTACATGTCTTTGAAAAGCCACTGGTACAAAAAGAACTCAACTCCTACATGTTGGAACATCCCCACCAAAAACCCAATCGTTTCAACTTTTATGAACTCTTCAACATGCCTTTCCTCCAAAGTTTTTCCCCTGTGAACATCATCAATGCTTCAAAAAAGCTGGTGCTTGCTCCTTGAACTATGATGCTGTTCCAAAAGAGGCACTAGTACCCAGTAAGTTGACTGAGCAAGGGTCATTTAATCCAGCTGCTGTATCTGATGGATCTAGAAATGAAACTGCACCTTCAGCTGAACGGGATGAGTCGGTGTCAAACGTTGAACGCCTGCCGCAAATTCCTAATGCCCCTAAGCACCCCACAAGCAAACAGAAAAGAAGGGCTCATTAGCCAAATGCCTCAATCTAGCTGAAGGCATTCAGTACACAGTGAATGTTGCAGGGAGTTCGACCAAACGACAACATCCAGGCAACAATAAAGATGATGATTGGATTTGTGGCGTTTGCTCTAAGGCCTATTCGGTTGATGTGAAGAAGAAGACAGGTGCATCATGGACACAGTGCTCATTCTGTTTGACACTTTATAATGACAGTTGTCAAATACAGCAAACGGACCAAGCTGTTTACATGTGTGATACATGTTGTGAAGCTTCTGGTTCTGAAGACGATGATTGTGAACTACTGTTGCAAAATTACCTTACCACTACTGCAAAATTAACTTACCTATTGCGAACTTGCCTACCTGCACAGACTGTCATTATGCTTATCATTGTTCAAAATACATTGTTCACAAAAATGTGATTCTTTATTAAAATGTTTGTCAGTTATGTGATTACTGAAACAAAATGTTTCCAAAAGTGTATCTTAGTTTAATATAATAAAAACTTTATGCTCTGTGAAAATACTGCGAAATTGCCTTACCTTACCCTAATTCTGCTGCTACGCGTTGTGTTTCTACGGAAATTATATTTAGAATTTCGGCAAATTGGACTTTTAATTCTAAAAACCCACAGTCACATTATTTTACGGACACGCCTCGTAGTTAAGTTATAAACTACGAAATGGCTATATTCGTTCGGTATCGTTTTGTAACAGCCTGTAGAAGTCTAAGATACATTTTCATTAAAATAATTTTGCTGCAACATCAGCCATTTTAGAAATAATGCTTTGATTTTATTCAATACTTTCTAACCTTACGTCGTTATTCAGATGTTTCACGCTACGTCAAGATTGTCAGCATCTCCGTTGTGTCCTTCCATCAATATTCTGCAGGATACCCTCATCTCAGACAGTCACACAGTCACACAACTAAGCAAACGACTTGCATGGTTATCCCAGGAGCCACGAGATTCGCCGAGGGAAATTAAAACTTTTTTTCTGATCCTATTTACCTAGCAACCAAGACAGTGCCCTCTCTCGTTACATTGAAAACAGATTTCTGGTTGGATATGCCACATCTCTTGAACTCTCCCATAACAGCGAGCAGGTAAAATACATCGTAGTCTGTTGAGATGTACAGGAAACAGATTACACTGTACTAATAATCTATTATGAGCCTACTGCTTATAAATGGCTGCTAATGTGTTCAATATCGTGCTATAATTAGCTCATTATGTAACGTGTGATGGTAACAATGATGTGTTTCAAATATAAACGAAGCAATACCGGTATTTGAAGTTAATTATCATCAACAACATAACGGTTCATGAAATTAAATCTGTTCTGTATTCATAACTGTAGTCTTACTTAAATGGATTAAATGAAATGAAATGTGTAGTGTTTAACGCCCGCTTTTACTACATACGGCACCGCAGGCGGTGACACTGATGATACATGAGATGAAGATGGAGCACCGTTGGAATGAGATGGCGGGGGAAAACGGAGATCCCGGAGAAAACCCGCCCCAGCGCCGTGTTGTCCATCACAAATCTCACTTTGCGGTCGCCTGGGATAGAACCCGGGCCGCCTTGGTTAGAGCCAAGCGGTCTAACCACTGAGCCACATCGCGGCCGTACTTAAATGGATGCATACATTGTAATGACTCGTAAAATATTGTTACAGGAAACGACAAAAGCAGCTCTAAACCACGCATACAGAAAACTCCAGAGAACTTAATCATCTAACAACGAATTAAAATGAAAATGTGGTATCCTTTACTCACAGAAAAAAGAAACTACAGCAAATGCAAGTATTAGGTTACAATATCGCAGCTGACAAACCTACTATTGATGGCAAACCACAAGATTTAGAAGAAAATAACTTGAATGTACCAATAGATTTATCTCAAAAAGTGGTATATGACAATAGCACAGAGGACGTTTTAGAACCAGCTCACATTCCCACTACTCAAAAAATAAATATTGACAAACAGAAAACAGTTTGCAAAGGACAAATATCTGAACCAACCACCTCTGAGGTGACTGGCCCCAATGAAGCCCCCAATCATTACACGGAGGTCCAGTTGCATAAAAGATAATCTAAGTTCAAGCATATGAAAACGATCTTCAGCTGAACTTAGAGTTTTGATTGTATAAACATCGATCTAAGTTCATGACCCCTTGATGTAAGATCAGATCTAACTGGTGAATTTTCTCCAGTTAACTTGATTGAACTTAGATCAGCAGAACTGCAGCATTTACAAAATAGTTTCTGAGAAGAAATAAGTAGTGCAGCTTTAAACAAATAGTAAATAAAGCATTTTTGTGGTTACTTGTATAAATAATTAGCCTCTTTTTCACAAATCTGTGTTAAAGATGCACTGTTTGTGTTCATAACCTATAAATTTGTATTTTTTCAGAATTCAGATTACTCTGATATTTCTGAATATTAGAATTTTCAATTTGAAAGGCCCCCTGGTGTTTTCCAACATAGAGGAAATCCCATTTCAGAACTAAATGACAGAAAATAAAAAAATGAGGTTTGTGTATGTGTGTGTAGTGTTTAACGCCCGCATTTACTACATACGGCACGGCAGGTGATAACACTGATGATACATGAAATGAAGATGGAGCACCGGTGGAATGAGATGGCCGGGGAAACCGGAGATACCGGAGAAAACTCGCCCCAGGGCCGTGTTGTCCACCACCAATCACAAAATGAGATTTGGACTGTCAAAGCATGTACTTGAAGCACTGGAGCATAGGCTACATGCACAATTAAGAACACAAACTCTGAGGAATTATGCACTCAATCCAATATTTATGATCCTGCTGACATTACGGTTCTATGCAACTGAAAGCTTCAAAATGGTGATTGGGGATATATTTAATATAAATAAAGGGACTGTGTTTAGAAAAATACACAATGTTACAAGGGAGATTGCAGCTTTAAGATCTAATTTCATCAGGATACCTACAGAGAACACTCAAATAAGAAGGGTTATGCGAGATTTAAAGTCAGCGGAACACATCTTCTCTTTCGCTTGAACTTCCATTTTTTATATACAAATGTAATAATTTGTAACTTAAAACTTCACTTATCTCCTTTTTTTGTTTATAATTTCAACCCACAGTATTGTAAACAGACGAAAATGAAAAATATGTGTTTGGGCATATAATGGAGATAAAGTAAGCGAAATGATTAACTTTTGATAAATACTGTTTCAATATGGAGCACATTCTTATACTGTTTGTGTAAAATAACATTATTTCTAGCACAAATAACCATAAAACGAAAGATATATTTAGTTTTTGTTTTGTCTTGATTGGCTACTCTGTCCAGTTGAATTAAACAGAGTCGATTAGTTCCAATAATTCTCGAATCCTTTCGATACAACACGAAAGTTGCAACATGTTTGGCGATGTTGCTGCATTTGTTTCTGTGATCTCAGATCAGTACTGAACGGCGTCATCTGATCTAAGATCAGCATTTTACAACCCACGCGGGTTCGCAAACTTAGTTCAATTTTGGTCTTCGATTTTAAATGAACTGCAGTTAGCGATATTTATGCAACCATGCCTGAAAGTGTTTATTTTACATTAGATCAAGGTTCCTTAGAGGATAAAACGTTTAAAAAATAGACAGAAAATAGTGCACGTAAACCTCCTGTCAAAATAATCAAAACTGGTATGGACGAAATCTTTTGACAAATAAAGAAAGTAATAGAAGAAGCGCCACAAGATTATGCATTAAACTATATACAGCTTTTAAGCTTCTATGAGAACTCCACTGAAAATAAAGACATTATAAAATTGCAGAAAATTATTATATTAGTTTAGACATACTAACTGAAACTTTGAGAAAAGCTAGACATCTCACAAACCAAAGTTTAAAGAGCAAAACCACACGAATGGATAAAATATTACTCGCCGCTCTAAGAAGACAAAGAAATACCGTTAACGTGGATACCTTCCCACCAAGGAATAGCGAAAAGTCAGATGAAGCTACTAAAGAAGCAACTAAACCACCGAGAGGCCTCCACACTGTGAACCATGCAATCAACCATGATCAGTAACTCATATTATAAACGAATGTACCCGCTATTCAACCTATAACCCGGCTCGGTAGCGTGGTGGTAGCGTGAGTGCCTCACATTCAAGCGGTCCCAAGTTCGATTCTCGGTCAGGGTGAGTTACCTGGATAAGGTTTTTTCGGGTGTTTCCCTTATCCCGAAAGACGAATGTTGGATAGCTCTAAGTTGTATGGATCCTGGGCTCATTTGAACATCATTTCACCCATTCCATTCATCGTCCGATATGACTTAACGTTGGAGGACGTAAATTAAAAAAAAATTACTCAACCAATAGGACACTTCATTAAACTCCTACAGAACTTTATGCTCTACTAGATGAACCGAAGAGTCTACAGTAACTGTATTTATTTCTACAAGACTGTCAATTAACTTCTTCAATATGAAAATCTATTCAGTGTTGTCTGGTTTCGGTGTATTCTGTGAAGTGAGAATAACTATAATTAATAAGTAATACATAACAAGTATGAACATAGTGTTCTGAAATATCGATTCTTCAGGTCTTTATGTATGTACAGTTTATGTGAAATTATATGTTTATGCTGTACCATAACCTAATAGTTTCTAAAATGTGAATTAATGACCAACTGTATGCAAAATTTCTTTTACCATCTTATATAAGACCATTGTTGTTAGACGACATTAAATAAACTTATCTTTAAAAAACGATAAAATACGAAAGAAGAGTGAAGTTTACCATGTGGTTCTTGATTTGTCAACAAAATTATAACCCAAAGCCGATGTAGAATCAACCTCTCTGCTACAGATATACACAGCTTCAGCACGTCTCTTTAATGTTTCTTTATCTCCCTTTAGCACACATAAATTTGTGTTGCAAGTAATCTCTCGGATGTACACAACGTTTTACATCTCACACAGAGCTGCATGCCGATTCTTAACACAGCAGCACCTATTTTCACTCGTGAACTGCTTCAGTGCACCGACTTCTCGCCACGCTGGTTGGAATGTACGTCACTTCTCTGCACTGCTCTGTAGACTCACACTAACGAACTGAACGACTGACCCTTGAACTGCTTCATTGCACCGACCTCTTGCCACTCAGGTTGGAACGTACGGCACTTCTCTGCACTGCTCTGTCAACTCATACTAACAAACTGATCGACTGACTCCTGAACTGCTTCATTGCACCGACTTCTCGCCAGTCATGGTGAAACGAAACACGTGCAGTTGACTCACTACATATTGTGACTTTGTGGGTTCGTGAAATGAAAAGTCCAATTACACAAACTCAACAATGTTCTTTATTTCTACCGACTTACAGTTTGACACTTGCCAATTACACAGAATTACGTGCTGCACACAATTACAATTCACCAGTTCGTCCGTTACAATTTCACTTGTACTCGCGATTACGTAAACTCCGATGCACATACACAGTTACGTAAAGTCTTCCGTTGCACAATCTTCTCGTTCATTAACACGGCGCTCCTTTGCTAGCACGTCAAACACTAACTAACTGTCTGACTGACTGACTAACTAACTCGACGTGCTGCTTATATAGGGCCAGCGGGTCGATCGGAAGGTTCCAGATTAGAGGAAATATCCTGTAAGTTCGAGAACACAGGTGGAACAGAAACAGACGGCACAATGATGTTTTTCCTTCCAGCCACCGCCTGTCACCACTATAAGACAAACGAGGGGGGGGGGCGTGGCTAACACGGACCTCCCCTGCTCGCCCGCTCACAGCTGGTTCTATAGGGTGTTCCAAAGATCGCGTGACACTGCTCCGTCCTCAAAGCTGGTCGTCTCGAACAGCACCATCGTAGCGTGCCAGGCGGTCCAGGTGTACCACCAGCATCTGCTCGGAGTCTCAGCCAGTAGTAGCGCTGCCGTAGATTGTGAATCGCTCGGTTCGCTCCCAGGTATCCTCCTGAAGTACCGGCGTACACTTCCTCCAAGACTTCCGGTACCTTACTCCGGGGAAGTACCAACTGTTCTCTCTGCGTCTTCCCATCGGGTGGTTCCCATACCCGGAACAGCACGTCCTCTCTGGTCTTCAACAAGTCCCATTGGGCCCAGTACGACCTGTAGGTGGCGCTCCTCGGTGCGATGTCCTCCCAGGTTGGTCTCGTCCCTGCCTCCACTTCCCTCAAGAGTGGCCCCAAGTCTGCGTCCGCCAGCTGCTCCCTCTTCAGGCCTGCGCTATCCCAGCCTTCAGCAGGCACTGCCACAACTACTCGGACTGCTGCGACACGCTCCTTCTCTTCCACTCTTGTGCACTGGCCGCACTCTACTGGACAGGGTCTTCGGGACATGGCGTCTGCGTTACCGTGGCTCTTCCCTCTACGATGTTCCGAGGTGAAGTCGTACTCCTGCAGTCTCTGGACCCAACGTGCTGTCTGGCCTTCCAGGTTCTTAAAGCTCAATAGCCAGGTTAGGGCGGAATGGTCAGTTCTCAGGTGGAATGGCTAACCGTTCAGGTACTTGTGGAAGTGCTCCAAGGTCTTTACTACCGCCAATAATTCTCGTCGGGTGACGCAGTAGTTCTTCTCTGCCTTGGATAGCGTCTTGCTGTAGTAATCTATCACCCGCTCATGGCCGTCCTGGATCTGCGATAGGACACCTCCAATGCAATGGTCGCTAGCGTCGGTGTCCAAAATGAAGGCGCCACCCGGTTGTGGGAAACCCAAAATTGGAGCACTGCACAGGGTCTCCTTTAGGTGCTGGAAAGCGTTTTCGGCGTCCTCTGTCCACACATAAGGCCGGTGTTCCTCCGTCAGGCGGGTGAGGGGTTTTGCGATGTTGTCGGCCTTTTCCTCTAAATCATTAAGGCGGTCGTCTACTTGACCCATCCGCTTGCCCAGATTCGTGACGTCATCCCTCACGCCGGCCAACCGTTCCTCAAACTTGGCGGCGAGGACCTCGTTCGCCTCCCTCATCTCCGTTGTCATTTCGGCCATCTTTGCGGTCATTGTCATGGACAAGTTGTTGTTTGCCGTTTCCCTCTTCGTTGTTAATTCGGCCTTCATTTCTTCCATCTTCGCTGTTAATTCGGCCTTCATTTCTTCCATCTTCCCGGTGATGTTGTCGTTGGCCGTCTTCATTTGTTTCAACTCTGCGGCCAGGTTGTTATTTGTAGTCTCCAGCTTCGCGGCTAGGCTGTTATTTGCCGCTTCCGTTTTTGCAGCGAGGTTTTCATTTGCCGTCTTCATTTCTTTCAATTCCGCTAAAATCTTTTCTAATGCTGCCTCCATTGTGTTATGTCGCACTCCTGACACCATTTGTAACTTTGTGGGTTCGTGAAATGAAAAGTCCAATTACACAAACTCAACAATGTTCTTTATTTCTACCGACTTACAGTTTGACACTTGCCAATTACACAGAATTACGTGCTGCACACAATTACAATTCACCAGTTCGTCCGTTACAATTTCACTTGTACTCGCGATTACGTAAACTCCGATGCACATACACAGTTACGTAAAGTCTTCCGTTGCACAATCTTCTCGTTCATTAACACGGCGCTCCTTTGCTAGCACGTCAAACACTAACTAACTGTCTGACTGACTGACTAACTAACTCGACGTGCTGCTTATATAGGGCCAGCGGGTCGATCGGAAGGTTCCAGATTAGAGGAAATATCCTGTAAGTTCGAGAACACAGGTGGAACAGAAACAGACGGCACAATGATGTTTTTTCTTCCAGCCACCGCCTGTCACCACTATAAGACAAACGAGGGGGGGCGTGACTAACACGGACCTTCCCTGCTCGCCCGCTCACAGCTGGTTCTATAGGGTGTTCCAATGATCGCGTGACAATATACACAATTGAAACCTTGAAGACAGACTGATAACAAATGGCAGACGTAAACAAGTTTCCATGGCAACACTTCGCCATCTACCGTATGTTGTAGAATAGGTCAAAGGCACAGAGAAAAATAGTATACAGGTTGGACCCCGAGGGCCATTGAACTCACACTTTTATTGTGACAGGAATAAGGCAAAAACCAAGGATTATGGAACATGTGTTCATATGAACTTTTTGCCCTCATTTGGTGTGAGGAACCCATACCTGAAGTTTGCAAAATGCATTTCTGAAACATTCTGTATACATATAATTAATTCTCTGTACCTTTTAAGGTTGGATGTATTAGAAATAACATTAGGTCACGTAAAAATAGAAGGAGCGAATTTACTGTAAAACTAAGCTTCAGAAAAAAAAAAACACATAAATACGAGGGCTGTTCAATAAACAATGATCATAATTTTTTACGGTCATAATTTTTCGCACTAAAATTAGATCTTATATTCTGTTAGCTTAATGTGAAACAAACACGTCGTAGTAGTTTCACTATTGGTATTTCTGGTTCCCGCCTGTGAGTAGCAGGAAATTTCAGACATTGTTGAGTATCGCCTACCGCTGCAATGGAGGTAACATGCAGTTAAAGTTGATGTTAGAGGAAGATCCGGAGCTTCTTTCAAACGTAATCACTGCTGTTGAAACTTGGCTACATCATTTTGATCCTGAGAGAAAACAGAAAAGCTCAGTATGGATATCTCCTTCATCACCAACCCCCTCAAAAAGCAAAAGCGGTTGCTTCTGCAGGGAAAGTGTGTGGTCATCGCATTCTTCGATATTCATGGAATGGTTTATCAGCATGTTGTACCTGCACACACATCAGTAACTAATCAACAGTACAGGGATGTCCTGAAAACATTGCAAGTCCATATCAGGCGCGAAAGACCACATTTCCGTGAAGTAGGCTGGATGCTGCACTACGATAAAGCGCGGCCGCATATTGCCAATGTTGTTTCTGAATATCTTGCAAAAATCAACGTGAAGGGCATCCCTCACCCTCCCTATAGTCCAGATTTAGCCCCATGTGACCTTTTCTATTCCCTATATTGAAGAAACACCTTCGTGGGAGGCATTATCTATCATCTGAAGCAGTGGTAAAGGCTGCGGAGTCGATTTTGAAGGATCTATCAAAAATGTACTCCAGCATATCTTTGAAGACTGGCAGAAACCCTGAGACAAGTGCACCGCATTCAGGGGAGACTATTTTGAGAAGGACCATCAAAATTATGAGGATGAGTAAAGGTACGCTGTAAAAAAAAAAAAAAAAAAAAAAAAAAAAAAAAAAAAAAAAAAAAAAATTGTGATCGTTCTTTATTCAAAAGCCCTCGTACACACTTTCTAATATATTTTGGATGACATCTCCACGCCACAAACAATTTTAAGTATGAGAAATACATTGCAGCCAAAAATACGATACCAAAAACATGTGTTCGGACCTCTTGAATTAAAAAGCAACACTGCATTACATGTCGGTTTGTCGTTTCATCCATTTGTGGACATCATATTCAAAAAGAAAAACCGGGTTAAGTAACAAACTTGGTATTTATGTTCTAGATCTTCAAAGAATGCAGCCCGAAGATTTTCAAGAAAATTTCCCCACCTTGAACTACTATTTGCATAAAACAATTTCTGACTCCAACATATGATTAAAATATTATCACGGCAAATTAAACGCGTATCTTTAATTTTATCGCATTTATCTTACAAGTATTGTTTATTAAGAATGATCTTAACAGAACTCGTAAACTGCTTGAAGAATGTAATAAAGTCAAACTAATATCTTTCAAAGTTATAAAGAAAGCTAGTTTGCGTACTTGACATTACATGCGGTTACACAAACAATTTTATATTTTATATCTTTAATTATTTCCATTTCACTAAAAACAATTTAGACCTTGAAAAAGTACTTAATTTGTGTCAAATTACTTATTTATTTAATTTTATTTTACGCTTTTGGTAAAGTTTACGATTTGTGAAACAGTTTTTCTTGTTGATTTAAACCTTGAAGTACTTAAATCTTCCTTATATTGGAAGTCGTTACTTCTTAAATTCTTTTGTGTGTAAAGTAAACGGAATTTCAAAGCCATTACATTGCAAACAGCTCAAGCCTACTATGTTATTATCCTATACATATTCCACTTGTCTAAGGATACATCTTTAACAATTGTTTACCTCGAATGACATGTAGTAAATAGAAAAAGAGTTTGTGCAACAGTCAGTAGCGAGAGTCATGTGAAGGCCACACATATTTTGCCCCCGTTTCCTTTCCTGATGACGTTCAAATGACGGTTTTGAGGGTTGTATTGCTAAGTAGCGGCGTGTATTTTATCGCATGACTGCAGTGCGCCTGTTGAAGCGACTGCACATTATGACGCAACACAGCCCTGGGCCATATACTAGTTGTGTTGATTAACTGCATCTTGTCTACGTGACATATGTAATGGTCGTGTTTGGTTTGATCAAACTACAGCCCAAAGTTAAGAGGTGCAAACCCGGCACTCCTAGCTCCCAACCTGCAAGTCAATGCCCATTATCAAATGGCCATTCCTTTACCTCATTTCCACAATTATCCCTTCAACTCTACAGTTAATTAACCGATTAAGTTAACTAATTCATTTCTAAAATATTAAAAATGGTCTATTTGAGATTTTTGTTGCCACATTCTGTTTATACTTCTTTTTCTTCACTCCATGTTTTGGGTATATCGCTCGTTCCGGCTTCATAGATCACTCCTGCGTTCTCGGGTCGTCCTTTGTCTCTTCTTCCTTTTGGATTATAGTTTAGTACTGCATTTGGATATCTTCCATCCTCCATTCTTAATATATGTTCATGCCATTGTTGCCTTCGTTCTGATATTTTGTCATGGATTGGTTCGATTTATAATTCCTTTCTAATATCCCCATTTCTTAATTTGTCCAATGTTGTACAACTTTTAACACTTCTTAAAAATTTCATTTTGCAGTCTGTATTTTATTTAAATCCTTTTGTGTTGGCACCCAGGTTTTTCTTCTTGGAATAGCCATTACTTTATACATTTTTATTTTTGTATCCTTTCTCATTCTGTTTTTAAAGTTCTTTGGATTCTCCCACATATTGCTCGGAATTTGTTTACTTTTTCTTCTAAATCAGCATTGTTTCTAAAACTTAGTTACATCCTAAATATTTAAAACTTGATATTTGTTCTAAAATCTTATTTCCTAAAACAATTTTCTGTCTATACTTTAGAGTTTCATATTCTGCTTTCAATATTAACATATCTGCAATCTTTATGAAATAATTCAGAAATTTAGATGTTGGTGCATCCATTTATAATTTCAAAAACTTATAGTGTTCATTGCCAGACTAGGAATATTTTCATATTACATATATTCAATGCACGAACTTAAGGAACAAAGAGAATCAACATTACACCAATATTTCATAATTTTGTATAGCCGAACTAATTAATTTTTAAAAGAAAGCTCAAATCATATACCTTATTGTGGTTCAATAATGCAATAATTACGTTTTAAGCCAGAAAAATACAAAATTCTAGGATAATATTTTGGAAATACTATTTTACGTAAGTTGTACTCTTGATTTTTTATTTACTAAACGTATGCTAATTATTACATAATAATTGAAATTTCAGGCTCCGTTGACCACCCATCCTGGATTCTCTCTGATCCAGAGATTTCGTTCATCAACCTGCCGCAAATAAGGGTTAATTGGAATAATTGTATCCTGACACCACGCAGTAGCTCAAGAGGGCAGTTGAGGAAGGAAGAAAGGAAAGAAGGAAGGAAGGAAGGGAGAAAGAGAGGGACTAAGGAAGGGAGGAAGGAAGGAAGGTATGTAGGAAGGAAGGAATGTAGGATGGAGGGGAAGAACTAAGGAAGGGAGGTAGGAAGGAAGGGAGGGACTAAGGAAGCAAGGTAGGAAGGAAGGTTGGGATTAAGGAAGGAAGAGAGAAAGGGTGGAATGTAGGAAGACAGGGAAGAACTAAGGAAGCAAGGGAGTAAGGAAGGGAGGAGGACAGGAAGGTAAGAAGGAAGGGAGGGACTAAGGAAGAAAGGGAGGGACTAAGGAAGGAAGATAAGAAGTAAGGGAGGCAGTAAGGAAGGACGGTAGGAAGGAAGGAGAGAAGGGAATAAGGAGGGAAGGGAGAAAGGGACTAAGGAAGGAAGTTAGGAAGGAAGGGAGGGACTAAGGAAGGAATATAGGAAGGGAGGAAGGGACTAAGGAAGTTAGGAAGGAAGGGAGGAAGGGACTAAGGAAGGAAGGTAGGAAGGGAGGGACTAGGGAAGGAAGATAGGAAGGAAGGGAAGAAGGGGTTAAGGAAGGAAGGTAGGAGGGAAGGGAGGCACCAAGAAAGGAAGGTAGGAAGAAAGGGAGGGACAAAGGAAGCAAGGCAGGAAGGAAGGAAGGGAGGAAGGAAGGGATTAAAGAAGCAAGGAAGGTAGGAAGGAAGAGAGGGACTAAGGAAGGAAGGTAAGGAAGGAAGGAGGGACTAAAGAAGGAAGGTGAGATGTAAGGGAGGCACTAAGGAAGGAAGTTAGGAAGGACTAAGGAAGGTATGAAGGAAGAGAGGGACTAAGGATGGAAGGTAGGAAGGAAGGGAAGAAGGTACTAAGGAAGGAAGCTAGGAAGGAAGGGAGGCACTAAGGAAGGAAGGTAGGAAGAAAGGGAGGGACAAAGGAAGCAAGGTAGGAAAGAAGGAAGGGACTAAGGAAGCAAGGAAGGTAGGAAGGAAGAGATGGACTAAGGAAGGAAGAGGGGAATGAAGGGAGGTAAGAAAGAAAGAAGGAAAGAAAGAAAGAAAAAAGAAAGAAAGTAAGAATTTGAAATTTTTGGCCCAAGAATTGGTCAGTTTAAAATGTTCACTGATGGTAGTCTTAATGCAGTTAAAAATAAAAAATTTAATAGTAGTCCCAGTCAACTTTGTGAATTATTTCCTATCCTTTTATTTAAGTAAACGTATAATGTGTTGTACTAGGGTGAAATGAATATATCGTATATATTTTATAGAGATAATAATAATGGCGGAACTAATCATTTCTTCCACACTAGCCGTGTGTAGGCTTAGGCATGGACTGGCTCTACTTAGCCAAACTTTAGCCTACACACGGCTAGTGTGGGAGAAATTATTTCCATCAATTTACTTGAATAACATAGTGGTTTATCTATGAAGCCTGGGACTTAAGTACTTACAGCATAGTAAGTCGCCACAAAAGGTGCGTGTCTCATAACATATGAGAACCCCTAGTGGTCTACCAGGAAACTTATGAGTCAGTTGGAGAATTTAATGTCATCTCGGCATGTTGGCCATAGTAACTCAGTGGGTTAGAGCAACCGCATGGAGAGCGGTAGATCCGTGGTTCAAATACCGCTATGGCATTGAATTTTTCGGTCTGGCACTGCTCATCCAAATAATAATGGTGTTCATAGGAATAATGAATATAAGGACAGCATTTTGTACAGGTAAAGGTTAAAGTTATCAAATGATAAACTTATTTTAACCACTTGTATATCACACTCTGGGATATATTAATTACAATAGTATGAGCCCGCCTCTGTAACTTAGGTGGTAGCGTGTCTGTCTCATGTTAAAGAGGTCTTGAGTTTGAATCTCGGTCAGCGTGAGTTATCCCGATTTCAGAGGTTTTCCTTGTCCTGAAAGATGATTGTCCGTTAGCGTGGAGCTACAGTGTAAATTGACCATGGGCTCATTTGAGCATCATTTCACCCATTTCATTCATCGTAGGATGACATAAATTTATATAAAACCAGCAATATGGAAAATAGGTAAATTAAATTCCAAAAAATATATAAACACTTTTAAAAATTATGATAAAGCAGGTTTTTGGAACTTTTACAAAGTAATAACTGTTCCTACATTAACTTATAGTTGTGAGAGTGCTGACTGACAACAGATGCACAGGGATTGTCAACAGGTAGGTTGGGTTGATTAGGACTATTAGATAAAGTAAAAGAATTAGATATGAGAGCTATGAATCCAAAGCTAAATGCAATAATAATGAAGCATATCCAAAATTACATTACATATAAAGAGAATGGATGAAGATCGATGACTAAAAATACTACAGGACTACAAACCAATGTTGCCAGAGAGCAGCTGAAATGGACAGATCAACTTAATGATGAAACAAGCCATAAGAGTTATGCCTGGATAACCATGATGTTGATGATGGTGGTGATGTTGATAACAATTAGATCTTCTTTTTTTTCTTTTTTTTTTTTTTGCTGGCCCTCCTCGGTACCGCGGAAGGTAGCGTGCCCGCCTCACGTTCAAGAGGTCCCGAGTTCGAATTTCGGTGAGGTTGAGTTGCCTGGATAAGGTACTTCCTAATGTTTTCCCTTTTTCTGAAATACAAATATCCGGTAACTCTAATCTATATGGAACTTGGGCTCATTTGAGCATAATTTCACCCATTCCATTCGTTGTCCTATATGACTTGCCGTTAGAGAACGTAAATTTAAAAAAGAATCGTTTTTTGCTTTTAGAGATAAACATGAAACAATTATGTATTGCCTTCACCTGATTTTTCCTACTCTTGTACAAATTATACTTACAAACTCTAGATTATGTCAATTCACCATAAACGTTTTCCGAAAACAGTTTTGTTACGCATTTCCCTGTAGATGTAATAGGTATATCTGAATACAGATAGTCACTTTAGGAACTGGTCCCTATATGACAGCTTTAACATTCATTCTCTTTGTATGATTGTGAAAGAAAAAAAACCTTCCTAATGAAAACGAAGAACATGAGGTGATTAACCTCACAGAAAGTATATAAATTATATCAACACTATGTACTTTAACGGGATTAAATATTTGTACAGTATAATTTTACCAATCACGCAGAAGTCATCTAATATGAACAGTACTTCAAGGGTACCCCAGAAACTTTAAGATAAATATCCAGTTTGTCATAAAAATGCGTTCAACTTGTTTAAATTTAAGCAAAATTTTGAAAGCCAGTTTTGATAATATCAGAATTTCTGGAATGTTTCCAAGTAGAGGGTAACTTCGGGGATTTCTTTGTAAAATTTGTGTAACACTTTTTAATGGTGGTGAAATTAGATAACAAGCTCTATATTGAACCTATTTTAGCTTTTGTATTTTTAAGATAGATAGATAAATACCTACAACACGCATTTCTGGTAAAATGTTTGGAATTTTAAGGTGGAAGTAATCAGGGGCGGTTCCTCCATAAGGTTTGCGCTACACCCACTGATTCTGAATATACAACAGGTGCATTTTGAAAATTAAAGCTGTACTTGTTTTAAATACAAACATGTTTCAATTACGCTTATTGTCGGTAGCTGCCCATAACCGCAAAAGTCGAAAGAAGGGAGGTTAGCTGTAGGAGCCGCCAGGTTTGCAGGGAAGTGTGAACCTAAGATTTCGTCCAAATGTGGGTTCTCTGAGAGGGTTACGCGAAGGTGAAGAGAGGGAAGTGGCTTCTTATACATTGCTTAAATGGAGGTTTATAAACCTAGCTCCTCCTACTTTTAGCAACGGCTATAGCGTGACCTTCAGGCTTAGCTTCTGTGTGCTCTGCTTTTCGAACACAGGGAGAATTTAATTAAATGCATGGAGGTTATTCAGAAGAGAGCTCTGTTAAACAACAACGCCACACCTGTTCAGGATTTTTGGGTTTATGACCACTTTGAAAGATTATAATTTTGTATTCTGGCTGTCTTTCTTCTACAAGATCATGCCACATGTGGACATTTTATACAATCAGCTGCAGAAGCGAGACTGCCATCGCCCAGCTAAACGCATTTAAAAGGGAAGTGCTAAAGGTAAGAAATAGTGTGGATATTTAGGAACACGAAGAAACTGCAATTAAGAGGAGAAGAATAGAAGATCATGATGTGAAAAGAAGAGAAGCTCTTGAAGTATGTGACATTCTTAGAGAAGCAAAGGACAAATTTAGCTTCACGGAACATCTGGTAGCCTCGACTTTGTTTCATCAAGAAAATTTCTAAGACATTTCCAGAGGATTCCCTTAGAGAAACAATAAGGTGCAATCCTTTCATAATTAGAACAAAAATTCGTAGAGAACTGACTGTAATTTACAGTCGAGAGGAATTTCGTGGAATGTCCGGCGCTTTGTCCCTGATGGACTTCATTAAGAAAAACAATTTATGTGCTACATTCAGCGAATATGTCAAACTCCTCCGAGTACTGTTAACTATGCCAATGTGTACCGCTGAAGCAGAATGCTGTTTCTCAACTTTAAAAATAATAAAAACTTTCCTTAGGAACACAATGTCACAGGACCGATTGACAGCATTAGAATTGCTTTCAATTGAGAGGGAGTTTGTTATGAAGATCAGCGACTTCACCGCAAAAGTTATCGATAAATTCGCCAGGTCTAAGGAGAGTACAGTAGAGAATCTGTATAAATAGGTGAGTTACTACTACTCTGTATTTTATTTTTCATTTGTGCACCACCAATAATTTAACCCACCAGCCGCCACTGGAAATAATAATTCACCAATTTACTGTAAGTAGGGAGAGCGCAAGGTTGTCATAATATAAAAATATGAACAAAGAATTTAAAAAAAAAACTTAGCTCTAATATCTTCAATTTTAAGGTTTTTGTAGCACCTTCACTTCATTCATTGAAAGACTAGACTTTGCCAAATTTTATCCATATGTAATAACAGAATATCAAAGTAAATATAACAAATTTCATGGACTTATAGATTTTAACTATTGTAAAATCCTGAAAATTAGAGAAAAGGATCTCAGTATTTGTTTTTCCCCCCTTGCTGAACATTAATTAGAGCATGCCAATTGAAGCACTGCTCCGTGAAATTAAAAATGATCAAGAATGACGGACGTTTAATTTCGCATGTGACATTTTACCAGCAGTACCTGGCATTGCTGGTAGGGAGGTGGAGGTTTAGCAGACGAGTTTTCTGCATAGAGGCTTGAATTTTCTAATCGTTTTTCAGAGAATATTTCCTGAATTTAATTTCTACTTCATTGTTAAAGAATGTCATTTTATATAGGAAAAATCGATACAGGAAATTATGACATACGAAATTGTTTGATACGTGCATTGAATTGAAAAAAGTAAAAAGTATTTGTTCCTACAAAAATTACACACAGATTTAGAATATGAAATCTCACACTTTTCTTGTCTCTAGTTATAATTTAGTTGCTCTCAACAGTTTTGTTGTCGTTAAGCATAATATTAAGATTGTTGTCTAGAAAGCTTAATGATTTTATAGGGAAGTTGTCTGGAAGTAAGTAAGTAATAACAATAAATGCTTTTTATAACTTAAAGTCAGTGCAATTTGGTCAGAGAATAAGAAGAGAGGGGTGCAGGTGTGTGTAAGATGGGGGTGCAGTTTAGTACTGAATTTTTTACGATTACGATTTCATTACGGAGGGGATTCAGTACGTAGGCCACCATGCTGGGCCCGTTGTTCCTATGTCCCCAAGTGGGGGCACCCCTGGGAGGAAGGAGGAGGCGAAGGAGATAGAGGGCGGCCGACCCAAGGAGCCACAGCAGTACAGAGGGCAGGGTCCCTACAATTTACTTGGATAGAGACCTCCCCTGACAGGCCAGGACAACGAACTCGCTCCTCTACAGCGGGACGACAACGAGCCCAGCAGTCGAGCCCTAATGGTACCAGTCAGACGATCTGAGCCGCAAAGGTCCCAAAAGTCCCTGGCTGGCGGTCACGAAATGGTCCCAGCAGAGGAGCTGATGATGACCTGTGATTAAGGGCGCACAACTGCGCGGTCATTAGCGCCCTTTAAAGACGAAAACACGCAAAAAAACAGATAAAAAGAACTGAAAGCTCTCTACCAACTGAATAAAATCATCAATAAAACACACACACACAAAATGGCAGAAGCCTAAAAGATTAAGAATACGGATAAAAAGCATACACAATTGGACCACTAAATTCTAAAATTAACCTGTAAAAACAATTTAAAAACCTTGGCCACAGCTGTCTCGTCATCCGCCAGCATCTCCGCCAAGCTGAGCGGCAGCTGGAGAGAACTGCGGAGACGCGCTAATCTTAAACACTCCACAAGCAGGTGGCGGACGGATAGGGCGGTACCTCACAGCGGGCAAACTGGACCAAGTGTCTTATTTAGTAAAAAACTATGTGTAAAATAACAGTGGCCAAGGCGTAACCGAGCCAAACTAACTTCCTCCTTACGAGAGGAATGACAGTAGGTTACCCACGGAAGCGGAAGGTTCTTTACGCAGCGGAGTTTATTCTTGCGGAGAGCAGACCACTCGGCCCGCCAGCAGGACTTCACAGCTCTCCGCAATGTCGGTTTAAAATCTTCTGGGGTATCCAGCTGTATGTACACCCCGGGCTGTGCCGTTGCCGACTTAGCTGGAGCTAAGGCCGGCAACCGACCTACCGGAGCAGGAAGTGGTTTACCTCAGAGCATACCGGCCGCGCCGTGGCTCAGTGGTTAGACCGCTTGACTATCACAAGACAGCCCGGGTTCGATCCCAGGCGACCGCAAAGTGAGATTTATGGTGGACAACACGGTGCTGGGGCGGGTTTTCTCCGGGATCTCCGGTTTCCCCCGCCATCTCATTCCACCAGTGCTTCATCTTCATCTCATGCATCATCAGTGTCATCGCCTGCGGTGCCATATGTAGTAAAAGCGGGCGTTAAACACTACACACATTTCATTCAGAGCATATTATCCTGTCATGCACCGCCGAAACTCCCGCCGACACTTCTACACTGAAAGAGACCTGAAATGACGTGAAATGATAATGGAGAGGGAATGGAGGGACAGGAAATTCGGGGGATGTAATTAACCTACCCAGCATTCGCCTAGCGACCTGGGAAACCCCGAAAAAACCTATGGGTCAGGTAGGTCGGCCACGGGAATCGAAACCGGCCCTGTTAAATGCGGGCCACATACGAAACTGCCTGAGCCATCCCGCTCGGTAATTTTTGACGATGCTATAAGAACGTGGAAAAGTCACAGGCAGCTAGAAAGATTACAATTAGATCGAAAGACAAAATGTAGTCTATTACTATATATATATGGTCTTTGCATAATAGACGTATCCAGGATGCTCTACACGTTTTGCACGCTTCTGGCGTTAGCGTGGGGTGTGCATGGGTCCCTGGTCACGTAGGCTTGCGGGGGAATGAAATGGCTGATTTGGCAGCCAAGACGGCTACCATCACGCCCAGGGTTCGAGTACCATCTGTGACATCGGAAGATTTTAGGGCCGTATTGCGGAGAGCTGTGCAAACCTGCTGGCAGGAAGAGTGGTCCGCTCTCCGCAATAATAAACTTAGATCTGTGAAAGAACTTCCGATTCCCTGGGTTACCTCCTGTCGGTCATCTCGTTGCGAGGAGGTGAGTTTGGCTTGGTTGCGTATTGGGTACTGCTTTTTAACTCATAGTTTTCTTTTTAAAAAGGAGCCTGCTCCACTGTGTCCGTTTTGCAACGAAGCGCTATCTGTACGACACGTGCTGCTAGAGTGTTTTCACCTAGCAGACCTTAGGACATCTCTGCAGCTGCCGGCCAGCTTTGTAGAAATGCTAGCGGACGATAACACAGTAGTGGAGAAGGCTTTGATTTGTATTTTTTTATTTTTGGTTATTGTTATGTACGTGTATTTTTAATAAGTATATTTACACTTGTATAGTTTTAGAAAGATTTATATCTGGCTTTTGCCATGACTAGTTTTATAAAGGGCACTGATGACCGCCGTAGTTGAGCGCCCTTATACATCTAATCATCTTTGTATAATAGAAGAACAGAAAATAGTTAACAAAAGACCTCCCGAACACCCACACACATCAATTCATTATAACTCTATGTAGCTAAGGCAATTAGGTGTTACGGTAAAATTAGACAACCAGAACTTCATTTGTTCAAATTTCTGTACGTTCAGAACTCAGAATTGCATAAAACGCACATAGGGCCAATCTAAAATTTAAGAAGCAAAAGAATTCTAAGAACTTAGGATGTCACAGAGGTAAATTTATATCTCAGATGTGAATCAGATTTGGTAATTTTCAACGTAAGAATTTTGGTAGATTAATGATAGAGTAGGCGGGATCTAGGGTCATACAGTATGCGCAAGATAAGAAGAGTGCTGGATTTACGGTGTAGTGCGGGCAGAGGGGAAGTTGCGAGAGCTAACGCTCTTTTGTTTCTGCAGTACGGTCAACCTTGAAAAACATAGTTCAGCAAAATAGTGTGTAAGATAAGCGAAGATATGAACCCCAAGTGTGAGATCTGTGGACAAACATTAAATTGAACTCGATCCTATAAGTTGCATACTTATATATTAACCATTTATGAAACACATAAAAGCAGTAAACAAATATGACAGCCATAAATACTCATTTGCTTTGTGATTCTTCGATTTCTGAGTCCACTGCATCAGTTTCATCGCTAGTATCCTCTGATGTGTTGATGATAATTTCATCAATCGCATTTTCAATTACACCATTATTTCTCCAATATTTCATTTCCAGTTCTTGCAGTATCCTTCCCAATTCGTCGCAGTTACAAAAGAAAATGCTTCTATAGAAAGTTTCTGCAGATTTTTGGCTGACACATTGTGTCCTCTGAAAACGTTCTTTATTTTTTCCCACGCCAGTTCAATTGCATTCAGATCAGAATTATACGGAGGTAAACGAATAATAGCGTGTCCATTGTCGAGAACCATAACATCCACAACATAGGTAAGTCTTGCTCCTAGGTATGTTGGCCTCTATTAAATACCGGTGTAGCTTTGGTAATGGAAGGAAATAGAACGCTGTGTAGAAATATACAAAGGGCTCAGAACAAGAGAAAACGAAAGATAAAAGAGCAAGATATAAGGTAAAGGAGGAAGCCAAAAAGGAAGGGATTAAAGGGAAAAGATGAAAGAAAGCAAACATCACTATTAGTTATTACCATACACAGATCACAGCCTTATCTGCTTTCTCCTGGTGTTTTTGAGATTCATTGGGATGAGATGTACAAAACGATTTAATACGCCTGACAGTGCTGACGCTTTTTCCTGTGTAAGCAGATTTGCTGAGTGGGAACATTAGCTGGTTGTTATCCTTTTCTATATCGCAACTTTCTGCTACTTTCGCTATTATTTTGCAGCCATCACTATGAACGACTGTACGTGCATGTTTCCGAGTCGGAGTTCGTTGCTCGAAAGGTACATATGATGAGTTTGGTGTGCCTCAGCCTTAATTACAAACTGGTTAAGTTGTAGTAATTAACCTCAAACTTGCACAAAACAAATGCACATAGACAACAAAGAGCGGGCGTAAAAGCTTAGCATATTAGTCACTAGATGTCAGAATGTACTAGTACAGCGCATTTCATGTTTCTAAGTTGTCATCTGTGTTTACGGAGTTAGCCGTAACCTACCGAGTGAGGACTTTGAAGACGAACGCTAAAGATAAACTGCGCATACTTTATAAGCATGTGTGCCTATCCTGGTCAGAGGGAAGGCTGCAACATTTTTAACAAATGAAACGGGATAACTGGAGGGCAACAAGGAACCGATGGATCAAATGGAGAAAGGTATACGGCAACATCTATCACAAGGTGAAGGTGTGCCCCTTTCTGCATAAACCTCACCAAAAGTATTAGGGGATCTGATTTAAATATTATTTTATTTCACCCCTTCGTTATATACAGGTTAATTCCCTGACGACTATCTCTCGCCATCTACTCAATCGAACCACCAAGCCAGAAACTAACGGCATATTTTAGAAAGAAACATTATTACATATCCGCCACTTACCACTTCACCGACCGGGTCAGCCACTTACACCGACTGACTCAAGGGTACAAACGCAGTTGTTAACAAGCTCAGCTCATGTGCCTAGCGCTGCCAGGCTCATAAAAAAACAACAGCAACTCCAGGTTACACCACCCGGCCGACAATGTATTGAGCGGTCGGCTCAAATGTGTAACTCTTTAATGTGTTTTAGTTAATTGATGGAAATTAATCATTTCTCCACACTAGCCGTATATAGGCTAATATATTTGATGGATAGAGACAACATGAAACATTCAATGCCATGGCCGGGATTTGAACCACGGATCTCCTGGTTTACGTCCAGTCGCTCTTAACATTTGAGCTACCATGGTCAACGTGCCATCCTGACATTAAATTCTCCAGTTGACTCGTATATTTCCCCGGTAGACCACTAGGAGCTCTCGCATCAACTGGAGAATTTAATGTCAGGACGGCACGTTGGCCATGGTAGCTCAAAGTTTAAGAGCGACTGAACGGAAACCAGGAGATCCGTGGTTCAAATCCCGGCCATGGCATTGAAATTTTCATGTTGACTCTATCCATCAAATATCTTAGCCTATATACGGCTAGTGTGGAGACATGATTAATTTCCATCAATTAACTAAAATAATAAGGGTTAAATGATGAAGCCTGGAACTCAAGTACTTACAATAGTAGGTCGCCACAAACGGTGTATCTCGGATGCGAGAGCCCCTAGTAGTCTACCGGGGAAATATACGAGTCAAATGGAGAGTGTAATGTCAGGACGGCACGTTGACCATGGTAGCTCAAAGGTTAAGAGCGACTGGACGGAAACCAGGAGATCCGTGTTTCAAATCCCGGCTATGGCATTGAATTTTTCATGTTGACTCTATCCATTTTAAATTTGTATCTTTTGGTCTTTCCTGACATGCAGGATTACTCTCTTTTACTGTTTGCAGAAGTGTTTTGATTTGATCGTCAATTGGCAACCCATGTCGTCTCGGGTTTAGAATTTGAAGACAGTCGCTTAATATTTCAGTTACTTATATTTCTTACTTTTTTACGGAAACAGCCGTAAAGTATTGTTAAATCGATATCTTGGTTATCCGGAATTTGGTAAAATCAACGTTTCGACCATCGTTTCGTGGCCGTCTTCAAGGGCCGAAGCGTTGGCTATGGTCGAAACGTTGGTTTTACTAAATATGACGCGCAAAACCGGATAGCCTAGATATTGTGACTTTGTGGGTTCTTGAAATAAAA
Source organism: Mantis religiosa (assembly GCA_030765055.1). Lineage (NCBI taxonomy): Eukaryota > Metazoa > Arthropoda > Insecta > Mantodea > Mantidae > Mantis > Mantis religiosa. The sequence goes on along the minus strand of CM060949.1, from coordinate 210,089,208 downwards.
AGTTCAGTTGCACGAACTCAAAATGTTCTTTATTTCCACCGAATTACAGTTGGAACACTTGCCGATTACATAGAATTACGTAGCGCACAAAATTACAATCCACCAGTTCGTCTGTCACAGGTCCACTCCACACTCACAATCACGTACAAATCTCTCTAGAGCTGACTAAAAACTCCTCTGATACACCTACGGAGATTTCCAGTCCGTTCACTAGCACTGCGCTCTTCACGGCTGCTCGCCAAGAGCTGAACTGACTCGTCAACTGCAGCCCTTATATAGGAAGGTCGCTGTTTCCAGAAGCTTCGCGGCTCGGAACATCATCCCGATTGTTCGAGACGTCAGGGGAAGGGGAAAAAGACGGTACAGTGCCTAGTGACACTTTTCTAACCATCCCCTATGTTAACGCTACAAGTTAAATGGGTAGACATGGCCTAAATGCCTCCTGTCCCCTACCCAGCTCCAGTTGGTCGCGCATTCCGATAATTGGGTGACAATATGTATAAAGCTGGCCACGAAAGTATGAGAGAACACATTGTTGAATCGGTTAACAATCCTTTAATAGTTACAGCTCTAGCGCTATGGTGCAGAAAAGGTTCAATTATTCAGCTTCAAAGATTGGAAAATTCTCTTCAAATAATTCAGTTACTAGAATTAATTAAATAAATGAACCAACTGGATATTCAAATGTATTGGTCTCATTGCGTTCAGAAACCTGCTAAGGAAAATAAAGGCAAAGAAGTGTTTATCAGTCTGCTTCTATTAAATTGATTGCTTCAAAAGTTATGACTCTCTAGTACTAAATAAGAACATGACGTCACCTTACTAAATATGTTTTCTAATAATTCTAATTTTGTCTTTTGTTATTTATGCGTAACTTTGTGAGAACTTCCTGTTATCTGTACCAAATACTTGCACCGCTTTAGGCTCAACACAGGCTGTAATAAGTGATGTCATGTACGTGCTAAATGATACGCAATGACAATGACCAATTTTTATAAATTCATGTATTCCTTAAAAGCAATCCCATTATACTCAAGTTCCAAACAATACTCTGAGGACTTATTTCCAGCATTCCTCTTGACCCGTATTTCCCTGAATACTTTTGATCATGTTTTGGGCCCTGATAACCTTTTCTGAGTTAAGGGAATGCAGCATGAAATTGGAAAAAAATATTTTGTATTTGTTTTTGAGCTGATAAAATACTTTGAACCGTATAGTATCATAATCCAACTAAATTTATGACTTTCGGGCATTTAAATACCTTCACATTAGAATTCAAATACACAACCGCACGTGCATGCTGGCTCTTTGGATTCACAGAATTCTGTCATTTGAGTTTGATTGAATCTGCTAAATTAATACATTTGAAATTAGCAGGCAAAGTTTCTGGTGGAATGTCATGTGTTGATATGATGGTTATCTCTTACAATATGTGACACCATGGAAACAAAACACTGGCTGTAAACATGGAAAGCAAATAATAATGTTTATATTTTTGCTTTTGTGCGAGTTTCTAACGATCGGGTTTTTCTTGTGTTTCTCGTTAAACTAAATACTGTTTGTATGTAACTGATGAGTTTTAGTGTGCCATTTAACATTTATAAAGGTATTTTATACATCAGAACGTGTATATAACTGTTATATAGGTTATAGATAAAACATTCTTTGAAACAACTGACCTTCTGTTGACTGTGTACATGGTTAGGATCTTGAATAGGCTAAACCATACATGGAAGAAACACCTAAACATAACACAACAATGGGAACACACTTGAGGCCTGATGTGGTAAGAAAACTAATGCCTGTGTATCAAAGGCTGGCTTCAGATGAAATCCTAAGGAGATGTACATTGGGTAAGACACAAAATGCAAACGAAAGTTTTCATAACCTGATATGGCATAATTGCCCAAAAGAAGTATTTGTGTCATACAAAAGACTTCAGGTTTCTGTGAGATCAACCAACAGTGAATTAAATTTTGGTTGTTCAGCCTCACTCAAGCTGCAGTCAGACATAAAGGACACTGAGATTTCACGAGCATCTCTAAAAATTAGCCAAGGGAAGGACCAATTACGCTTACTTCATTCAGCAACTTCTGCGAAGGTAACTTTAAAACATCCAGAATGAAACTAAATTTGAAGAAAACTGCTGCAGAAGAGAGAAGGAAGAGGCAAGACGGTCCAACTATCTATCTATCTGGAGGGTTTTAGTCTACTGCAAGACATGTAGCTGAGAAGAAAAGAGTTTGGGATTTTAAAATTTGATTTACTCAGTTATAGTTTTTTCAACACTTTCTGTCATTCAAAATGTTCCACACGATACAGTTTTAATTCAGTCCCTCTAAAATTTTCAAAACATGTTCTTAGAAACCTAACAAAGATTTCTATCATATGAATGTTTAATATTCATTATATTTTTAAAGTTATTGATATAAAAAGTCAAAGGTTTAATCAATTTTTGGCTTTTTTGTTTGCTACATACCTAATTATTTTTCCTCTGGTACTAAAAGCAGTATAAAAATTCATATGATAGATCTTTTCTTCATAACCATTTGAATATTTTCAGAAATAAAAGTACGAAAATTTTGAAAATTTTCATCACTTGGAGTGGTTTGAATTTTGCCCAAATTTTGAAATTCACAAATTAATTACTCAAAAAATAATGAAAATATAAAAAACAAATTTTGAATACTGTGTCCAAAATGCATCAGAACTAAGTGGTAAAAATTTCAGCAAGATTGGTTGAAAATTGCTGCTTTGGGGTTTTCAGCGCTGCATCCCTTAGAGAAAAATAATAATTTAGCCCCTGTACCTTGAAAACAATTGCCAATACTGTCACGTTAGCTCAGCTTCCATGTCACAGAGTGATGTTTTCTGGTCTGTAAAATCATTAAAAGTAGCAAAAGGTTTTTAGTTGATATTAAGACATTAAGAATAAATATTGCCCGAGAGGTATTTTAGACACGGCAAAGGTGACATTCATAGGAGTTTCTCTATCAATCTTCACCAAATTAGTTTTAAAACAACTTATTTATTATAAATTTCATTATAAGTACAAAGGAAATAAAGGACATATAAGACTGAACGATAATAAAATATTGTAAGATCAATTTTGTGTGTAATGACTTTAAAATTGCATTATCTTTGTATGACCAGTGAGGGGGAAACGTTTAAACTTTTAAACATTTAAAAAAATAATTATTGGAAAATTCAAAACAGCTAGAGGGTATATCTGAAATAATTTTTTGTGGGGTGAAGGATTTCGGATATATTCATAGTAATTGTCTTCAATTTTCCAATACTTATGCTTTTCTCAAATGGGAAGTCATTAATTCATTTTTTTTATCTCTTAGCCATGCAAAGAGAATGAAATATCAAAGGCATTATATAGCGACCAGCTCTAAACACATTTAACTATCACTTAAAGTCTACTAAGTTCCCACATTCCTCTTGTACCTTCAACAAACTAGCAATAAGTTAATATTTATCTCCATTAACACAAGTATATAGAGTAATACGTGTCTGTAACAATGGTTTGTACCACAGTAGAGAAAGCCATGTGACTATAACTTCACTTGAGTTATTACATAGCTTTAATAGTCGGGAATTTACCAACCAATTTATCGCTCACACAATCAGAAGAAAGATGGCGGTTTGTTAGTGGGAGATGTACACACTCCATCAAATTGGCTGCGAACAGCAGAAGAGGGAATAGCTTTCTGATAACTGCCGAAGGGTGGGACGAATGTCGGGTTGATGTTAAGTTGTGATATGACCTCAGCAGTCACTCATCAGTCCTGATGTAAGCTGACGTTAGGCTCGATCGACACACCGTTTCCCCGAAGAGCTGAGAATCCTCCCTTAACATTTTCGGCGTTGCTGTTAAACTTACATTTCCATGAACATATATGAAAATGGTTTCATATTGTCGATGCTTATGACTCTTTTGAAATTTACCAAATATTACATGAGTTAATATTAAAGAAAGTATAGGACTTCTACTAAGTTTCTTCATTTTTGGTAATTCGTGGTATTAATATGACTGGTATATTTATATTTTAGAAGTGAAAACTTCTTTAGGTGCGTTTAGCACTTTTGAGGGTATGAATTAAGCTGAGCCGTCTCGCTAGAATATGAGACGCTCATTCAGGTGAAGTCGGTTCGAGTCGACTCAATCCGAACTAAACCCCCGTCACACTCATTGGTTATTTCAGTCTTATATTGTCCATACCGCTATACACCATAGATTTTCTGACACACTCAACAGCGTATCAACAACACGCATCCAGGTATGTTTTAACATATTTCAAATACTATGAAAAATTCAGAAACCCTACAGGAGTTTCATTAAAACAATATGAGTCTTAGGGCCGTTCTTACAAACGTCTGTCAAGTGTCGGTAACCGATTCGGTCAGATTACCTTCTGTCATTTAACAAGTCAACATATCAAATTCCAATTTAAACAATAATAATCAAAAGGAACAGATAATATCACCCAGGTTCGGTATTTGATAACTAAAACCATAATAACGAAAAGTAAAACGGGTGTGCTAATTGGAAATAAAAGTGTTAGGAATTCGTGAAAGAGATGTTTCATTTAAGAGCTGGTTATTTTTATTTACAATTTCTTTTTTTTATGAGTAGTAAAACGTAAAACATCAATAAATTAAATGTAATAATACGTAAATAATAAAATTATCACGTATTAAAATGACGTTTTGCAATTTTCATTTACAACTTATAGGTTATGTTCTTCCACAAACTGAAAACAGACCGAGGATCAAAAGATTTGATATATAAATTTGATTTTTTATAGAAAAAAGATCTAAATATATATTATTTAGTTTGGAAAATAAAAATTTAAATAAGAAGCATCGAAAAAAAGACTTCGAACAAAAACATTTCAATTGAATTAAAATTTATTAATATCAGTATAAATAATTTAAAAAACATTTGAAATGAATATGACATGTAATAAAATATGTATGAAAATATGTACGAACGTAAAATGAAATATGGAGTAATGAGTACATGTACGGATATGTAGTAACACGTGGAAAATGTATACGTGACAAAACATTTCCAAGTATTCAAAAATATGCAAATATGCAAATGAATATCATATAATTATGTTATAAGATATGTATGAACGTACATATGACCTCAGTAATCAACTAAAGCAGTACGGTACAGAAATATCAGCCTAAGTAGTTTGCAGAAGATTATGTGAAGCAGGTTTACCAGCACGGAGGCCTCGTAAAAAGGCTAAACTGGCACCTGCAATGGCAAAAAACGTTTATAATGGGCCAAAGAGATGCAGGAAAATCCAGTGGAATTTTGGAGAAAGGTAAATATTATGAAAATTGTATATAGCATAAAATTAAAATATGTACATGTAAATTTTATGGAAATGAAATAAACAGCCTAAACTTTGTTTCTTTCATTGCTGGTTTTGTTATACTAGCTTTGAACAATTTTAAACCGTTTAATATTAAGAGAGGTTTTTATTGTTTCAGGTAATTTTCTCAGATGAATCCATGTTTGAAGTATGTGAAGAGAGCAGCCAATGTGTGACAAGGACAGAAAAAGAAGCATTTTCCCCAGTGTGTCGATCAAAGAGTAAAACACCCAACATCAAAAATGGTCTGGAGCTGTATATCTGTCCATGGACCTGGAAGATTATACATAGTTGTGGGATCTATGGAGCAGAAACAGTATAAAAGTGTATTAGAAACAAGACTATTTCAGCAAAGTAAAGAATGGTTTCCAAACGGTCATTTTGTGTTCATGCATGACAGTACTCCCTGACATAGAGCAAAATCTGTAACCCAGTTCCTCAAAGAAAACAATAAAAAGTACTACCATGGCCGGGGAATAGCCCTGATTTAAATCCAACTGAGAATCTGTGAGGTATTGTTAAACAGAGACTGAAAAAGATGAAAATAACAACAAAAGTTCAGCTTATTGATGGCCTGATAAGCATTTGGCACAGAGATGAATAAATAAAGGAAAAGTGCTCCATCCTTGTAGAGAGCATGCCTAAACGCATCAAAATGGTAATAAAGTCTAAAGGAAAGCATACAAAATACTAAGAGTTTGAAAAAACTATTATTGCTGTTAAATAAATAGAAAATAACCGGTATATGTTAAAAATTTCACCATTGAGTCTAATAATTTGCACACGTCTCTAGGTATGTTCTTTAAACCCCGAACAATTTTTTTTTCTTTTTTGTATTTTACGTCCTCCAACGTTAAGTCATATCGGACGATGAATGAAATGGGTGAAATGATGCTCAAGTAAGTCCGTGGTCCATGGAGCTTAGAGTTACCCGACATTTGTTGCTCCGAACCATTCTTGCCTATTATCTGATCCCCAACTACGCAACCACAATCGTCACTCCACCCCAGGGGTGCGACAATATATAGCTTTATATTAATATGTATATGGTTTTATTTTTATCATTCGAGCCATTTTATTATGTGTTTCAAATGGGAAGAGTTCTGGCCCTTAGAGCCTTCACCGTTGCCTCCTTCTTATCCCCACTCTTTTTACATTTCCCTCTCTCTCGCACACTCGCGAGTGTTCCTGGCGCTAGACCTAAGGGAACGCAAACTGAGTTTTCCAAAGTTTTATAATAATGCAGTTGTTGATATCACAATTGCAACATGAATATTCGGATATCACGCAAATGTTTTAAATATTTAGTTTAAAGTTAATTACAGTTTATGAATTACTAATTTTTCTAATCCAACAAAAATACCAGCGATGCATCCGTATAGCTGTGAATGTTACTTACGTTAAGAGATAATTCGTCATTGTCATTGCCTTCATCGTCTGAGTACTGAAAATATATGATGATAGGTTCCAAATTCTCGTTACGTGCTATTTCTTTCCAAAAGCCGTCTTCTTGTAGTTTATCTGATGTCTCACTTAGTTTTCCCAGTCTTGTTGTGTTCATTGTAAATTTTTTCGTGAATAAGTCCTTCAACGTCACACAGTTTAAAAATATTATTTCTGTTTGCAAACATAATTTGAGCCCACATTAACTTAATTGGATTGTTCTAGCAGTAATAAGGGGAGTGAAGGTGGATGGTGTCTCATTGATCCAGCTGATACACTTTATCATGGAAGAGTAACTGAATATTGCTGTTTTGAACTCTAGAGTAAATAGAGATTACGAACCATTCATAAACAAAGATATAATGTGACCAGACACGTTCTGCCAGACTAGCAAGAAGTGTATCGTTTCCTCTCATCGAATTTAACAAACATTTTGGCTTATTCAAAGTACATACTCCTTTTATCACGTCATGTCAAATGTTTACGTTTCAGTTCTGAGTAATTTCAAATATACGTTCACGCATACATGCCAACCAATAATGATACTCATTCCAGTGATTACATCGGAAAGCATTGTTATAATATAATGGTATCTACTTTATTTATTTGTATAAGGAAAACTATTTGAGCTAAAATTATGGGGGTTTCACGTTATGTTAAACACATTACTTTCTCCTTCCTCATGGATCAGTTTTTGTAAAATCTGAACTTTTTTCTTAGCACGAATAGTATTTATTGGAGTTTGATTAGGTTGGCGCTCGTCACACACCACTTAGGGGAAATGCAATACGACAACACCGCAGTACCCCGATTGGCTGCTCCCCTAGCAGTGCTCAAGGACCAACACCTTTCCATTTGAAACAGATAATGGTCTATGATTATAGCCTTTCTTACTCGCTTGCTTACACTTCAAAGTAATCAATAAAGCGTTAACCGAATGTTTTTATTCCATATTTCTTTTTGTTGTTGAGGTTTAATGAACTTATGGTTGGGTCATATTGGACGATGAATGAAATGGGTGAAATAATGTTCAAATAAGTGCAGGTCCATAGAGCTTAGTGTTACCAGACATTCATCTTTCAAGATAAAGGAACACCATGGAAAAATACTTATCTAGGTAACTCCGCATTCGAGCGACATTCGAATTGAACGTGAGGCAGACACGTCACTCTCTACTCCTCGGACGTACTGAAAGTAAAGTACTTGTCCTAACACTGTGGAAATTTAGAGTCAGACTGGAAAATTCGTTGCCATAGCCGGGATTTGAACCTCGGATTTTCTGGTCTCCGTCCAGCCGCTCTAACCATTGAGCTACTACGGCCAACGTACCGATATGACATTAAATTCTCCAACTGTCTCGTGTTTCTCCCGGTAAACCAGTAGGAGTTCTCACAAACACTTGAGACAACTACCTTAACGGCGACTTACTATGCTGTAAGTACTTTAAGGCCCGGACGTTATAGTTCGGACCACTATAGGTACAATTAATGGAAATTAATTGTTCTTTCACACTAACCGTGTGTAGGCTAAATTGTGGAAATTTAGAGCCAGACTGAAAAATTTAATGCCATAGCCGGGATTTGAACCACGGATCTTCTGGTCTCCGTCCAGCCGCTCTAACCATTGAGCTACTATGGCCAAAGTGCCGATATGCAATTATATTCTCCAACTGACTCGTTTTTTCAGTCTGACTCTAAATTTCCACAATTTAGCCTACAGACGGACAATGTGAAAGAACAATTAACTACCATTAATTGACCTAATAGGGGATAACCATAAAGCCCGGGCTTAAAGTACTTCCATGTTGTAAGTCGCCATTAAGGTAGTTGTCTCATGTGTTTATTGTAACTCCTAAGTGGTTTACCGGGAAAACACGAGACAGTCGGAGAATTTAATGTCATATCGGCACTTTGGCCATAGTAGCTCAATGGTAAGAGCAGCTGGACGGAGACCAGAAGACCCGTTGTTTAAATCCCGATTATGGCATTGAATTTTTCAGTCTGACTCTAAATTTCCACAATTTAGCCTACACGCGGCCAGTGTGAAAGAACAATTAATAACCATTGTTCTAACATATTGTTTTCTACCATATTATTACTTCTTAACGAATATCTTCCTTAGAATGCAATTATACTAGTTTTACTTTATAAATTACTCTTTAAACTAGTTTTATACAGCTTTGGTTATTCCTAGTATTGCATGAATAAAACTTCCCGATTTTACAAAAAAATTGAAACATGGAAGGAATTTCTTTTATTTCTCCCCGGTACCTCCCCGAGTTCTGTAAGTGCTACATAGTGTGCATATACCATTTGGTGGTCCTAGTACACTACAAAGAACAAGATGAACTAGTGCCCACTCGTGCCCTCTTTCTTACCTTTGATCGGGTAGAACTCCCGCAAAAGATTAAGGCAGGGAATGAAGCTATTGATGTGAGGTAGTATATACCCAATCCACTGAGGTGTTATAAATGCCAGTGCTTTGGCCACAAGAGAGATTATTGTAAAGTGAGTGAGTGTGAGGTGTTGTAAGGCCCGTCTACAACAAGGTCATTTGGGTCCGAAGTTAACACTAAGAGCTAAAAGCCACACAAATTAAGGTAAAAGGTGAAATAAAATAAAAACACCCAACAATTAAAAGTACATCCAAAGGTTAAAAAAACAAAACGCACGAAGTAGAGAGTAAAAAAAAAAAAAAAAAAAAAAAAAAAAAAAATCACCGGACTAATAATTTAAAATCTCTAAAATTAACAAAGATATAATCCAAGTCAAACTTTTTTTTTATTAAAGCCGATTTCAGTAACAAACCGCAGTGCCTTAACCACGGCCAGTGGGTCGTCCCCTAAAACACCGAGCAAGTTAGTCCCCAAGCAAAAAGACTGGCGAACAGGAGTGTACTGCGGGCAATCCAGCAATACATGCGCACAGTGAGGCGTACTGCACACGGAGCACACACAGGGGCCACTTCTCCTCTTAACAGATGGCCATGAGTCGCTTGTGTGTGCCCAATTCTCAGCCGGGTGAGTATCACCTCGGCTCGCCGGTTATCCCTGCAGGAAGTTGGCCAGGGTTGTACGCTCTCCTTTATCGCCCGGAGTTGTGTGCCTTCCAAAGCTGTCCAGGAGTGCTGCCAAGCAGATAGGAATTCGCGACGGAAAAAGTGGCATATCCTGGTATGACACCGTAGTTGTTACACTCCGGGGAGATTCTTGTAAAGGAGTGGCTAGTTGCCTTGATGTGGGGAAGTCAAGCATGGTAATGTTTGTACTTCATTTGCGTCATGTGTTAACTGCAGTGCTAGTCATTTATCTAACTCCAGGGAATGCCCGCGTTTTATGGAGAAAAACGCGATCCAGGAGATCGAGATAAGAGTGCCCGGAAACTCTTGCGGATTCGTCAGCCTTCTTTCCCTGGGACCGTTACTTACAGTGCAGTTGCAGCTAAGCTTGTACCTAGTCGTTAAATCGCAACACAAACTAGCGACATAAAACGGGGCAGTAATGTCCGAAAGAATAATTACAGCCAAAGCAACAGACACCGGCACGAACACTGACCATACCTACTTAAGTCCGGTCCTATAAAGAACTTTGCAGCTAAGTCGCTGCAGAAAGCATCTACCTCAAGAATAAGTGAACCAGTAATATATAATGCATAACCCAGAAAGTTCAAGACCTCAAATGAAAGAACTGACTTCATTAGGAAAAATAAGAGGGCTAGTACCAAGCAAAATGAGCGTAAAAGTACACGACCATCTCAAAGGATATCTGAGGAAACATCCGGAGAGAACTGAGATCGGCGGCTTTCATCTTCGCTGATGATGATGATGATGATGATGATGATTATTATTATTATTATTATTATTATTATTATTATTATTATTATTATTATTATTATTATTATTATTATTATTATTATTATTATTATTATTATTATTATTATTATTATTATTATTATTATTATTATTATTATTATTATTATTATTATTATTATTATTATTATTATTATTATTATTATTATTATTATTATTATTATTATTATTATTATTATTATTATTATTATTATTATTATTATTATTATTATTATTATTATTATTATTATTATTATTATTATTATTATTATTATTATTATTATTATTATTATTATTATTATTATTATTATTATTATTATTATTATTATTATTATTATTATTATTATTATTATTATTATTATTACTATTATTACTATTATTATTATTATTATTATTATTATTATTATTATTATTATTATTATTATTATTATTATTATTATTATTATTATTATTATTATTATTATTATTATTATTATTATTATTATTATTATTATTATTGGTGGTCCTAGAAATATCAATAGGAACAATCAGGAACGATCTGTTTGGTTCCGTACTTAATAAAGGAATCTTAAAATTTAGGATAAACCTATCCTGGCCTATCCTTAAAGTTATTCCACTGATCATCGTTAGTTCGGATTTATATTTGTATCATCCCAGGTGTGTTGCAAGTTGATCCATCTGTAGGGTATTTATTGGGACATAATTGAGACGTAAGACCTCACCCTACTAATTGAAGAATGCGGGATGCTTGTCGAGGAAAGGGCTGTGGGATTATGTATATAAAATGCAACCCATTTCCGGTTTTAAGGTCCATTTCTCTTATTTGTGTGCATCACCTGTACCCATCAGCGGTTTATACCTGCTTGATAAAATTACCATAATGCCCCAAGTCTAGACTCCAGTAATTTATCATTCTAACCTGCAGTGCGGGCAGGTTGTATCTTTCTTCCATACTCCAGAAAGGAAAAACAAGTAACAAACGCAATAAAACATATGAATAAGCCATAATACTACGTTCACATTTATGAGTAACTTCACGTACACATTCTGTTCATGAATCATTTTTATTAGTTATATTCTTATAATTCTAAGAATATAGTATTCATTTTTATAATTCTAAGAAGTAATTTTCATATGGTAAAGCAAATATTAAGATGCCTTTGCTAGTGGTGCGCACATTGCGAGTTATCAGTCTTCAGTTCACAAAATGGAGATAAAGTTTGAACACTACTGTAAACAGGATTATAAAACCTGTCCGGCAGCTCGAAGAATATTTGAAGTGGAAGGAGAGGCTGTCGTTAGTGACCGTGTGGCACAACGGGTTCCAACGTTTTAACAATGGAGACGAAAACACTGAAGACTTATCACGTTCTGGAAGACCTAAGGTATGACATATTCAGGTAAACGCCAAATTTTGTGAGAAAATACACAAAATGGTACCCGTAGGCTTTCACAAGACTTGTTGCATCAAAAGATACCTCACACTAAAACACTTGGAAAATCATACAGAGGCTGTACCTCATGATTATGCCCTCTCGGTAGCGTAGATGGTAGCGTGTCTGCCTCACGTTCAAGAGGTCCCGAGTTCAAATCTCGGTCAGGGTGATCTAACTGGATAAGGTTTCTTACGGGGTTTTCCCTTATCCTTAAAGACGAATGTCGGGTAGCTCCAAGCTCTATGGAAACCGGACTCATTTGGGCATCATTTCACCAATTTTATTGATCGCCCGATATAACTTAACGTTGGAGGGTATAAATTACTAAAAGAAATTTGTACCTCATGCACTGACACCTCAACAGACTGAACGTAGAGTGAGTGTCTGTCGTCAGCTTATCCGTAATTCCATGGATGATAGATTTATCATAAGAATTGTCACTTTTGATGAAAAATGAGTATATTACGGAAACCCTCGGAGCAGTGGCTTGATCCTGTCAATCTGCAAAGTCATCCTAAACAAATCAGTTCGGTCCGGAAATAATGTTTTGAGCCTGGTGTAATTTTGAAGGTGTGATTTACTGGGAGTTTATTCCAAACGAGCGGGTAATTAATGCGTATATTTATGCTCAAAGATTGGAACGATTTAGTGAAATTTTTAGAAGGAGATACCTAACATTAGTTAACCGAAGTAGAGTTCTGTTTCAACAGAACAATGAAACTCCCCATACTGCTCTAAAAACCATGAAAAAAGTTCAGGAACTTGGAGGAATCGAGCGCTTACCACACCCACCATACAGTCCTGATCTCGCACCATCAGATTGTCATCCTTTTCGATCAATGACCCATTTTCCACGTGAAAGACATTTTCGCAACATTGAAGCAGTGCAAGTATCACCGAATTCTTCACATCAAAAACAAAAAACTGGTACCATAGTGGGATAATGAACCTCTCTGGACGATGGCTTAAGACAAAAAGAAAGTGAGCGTATTCGTCGCCAGGAAAGCTTGAAGTCTTATGTATAAAGTTTTTTGTACTACTGCACGTAGCCCCCTGGAGGTGAACCTTTAACTAAGCTACGTGTGTAGTAGCATTGAACCTTAGAAGTATACAGTGAACTTTGAAGCACAGGCCCCTGTAATCATCGTTAATGCTGATCAATGTGTAGAGAAAGTGTTTGAGAGATGATATTCAAAGACTGCCCTTTCATGAGAAGCCACCGTCTGTTAATCTGTGTGTGGATGCTGTGAAGAGAGTGCCTATAGCTAAGAATGGAGCTGCGGATTATATTCCTGTCCATAGCTTAGGCGATTAAAGTTTTATGGCTTGTAAGGAGCATACAAAACGGCGAGCTCAACGACCACCCCGTTATTACGAAATTACGTTATTTCGAGGATAAAGTCTAATCGCCTATAAAACGTAATATGTTATGCTTGTATAGAAATTGGTCCCGCGATATGAAACGGGCATTTGTATGTCAGGGCGTCATCATGAAGGACATCCCAGCTAAAAGCCACTTACAGAGAGGTATATGATAACAGCGCTGCTTTATGCAAAGGGTCCCTGTGTTGATGGTCAAAGTTGATATAAATGAAGTAATGAGCCGTTGCGAACGGATATTCCCTTTCACTGGTTTTCTTCCTTCAGAAATATTCTTGTTGGAAGGTTCAGAGACCCCTGTCTCTGGGAATACGTTTAACTTTAGCTCCGGATTAGGTACAGGAAGGCATAATGAATAAACAATTGATAGCTACTGTAGCAAGGAAGGCTTATTTATGCATATTTGTATAAAATAAAGCGAGGCTAACGAGAAACCGACAAGTTACCAGGCATATTTCTACAGAGAAGGGTGCTATATGGTTCTCTTGATGAAAATAGACACGGATAATTCAAAATTATACGTTCACATAAAAAAACTATTGTACTGCACTTTTATGATACCTTCTGCTCATTTTTGAAATGAAATATTTGCGTTTTTGAAATTCTGTTCTCTTTGTATGACTAATAGGGGGAAAAGCTGAGGAGGGTGAACAAAACAAATGACGACTTGTCATCAGAGAGAAGTTTAAGGAAATGATAATTCAAATAAAAAAGGACTATCGCAGAAGTAATCTCACAGAAAGTTATTTGATATAAATGGTCTTTAACGAGGTACATACTTCGTTTAAAATTGAAGTCCATATCAGACGATGAATGAAATGATCCTCAAATGGACAAGGGGTTCGTAGAGCCTAGAGTAACCAGACATTCACTTTTAGGATAAAGGAAATCGCCAACGTTAAGTCATATCAGACGATGAATAAAATGATGTTTAAATGACTTTAGGGTTCATGTTACCAGACATTCATATTTAAGGATAACGGAAAACCCCCAACGTAAAGGGGCCGCGCCGTGGCTCAGTGGTTAGACCGCTTGACTCTCACCAAGGCGGCCCGGGTTCGATCCCAGGCGACCGCAAAGTGAGATTTGCCGTGGACAAAATGGCGATGGGGCGGGTTTTCTCCGGGATCTCCGGTTTCCCCCGCCATCTCATTCCACCGGTGCTCCATGTTCATTTCATGTATCATCGATGTCATCACCTGCGATGTCGTACGTAGTAAAAGCGGGCGTTAAACACTACACATTTCTCCAACGTAAAATCATATCGGACGATGAATGAAATGATGTTCAAATCAGTCCAGGGTTCATGGAGCTTAGAGCTACCTGATATTCATCTTTCAGGAATAGGGGGAAATCTGGAATGTTGTCATACCGGACGATGAATGAAATGATGTTCAAATTTGCCTGGGGTTCATGGAGCTTAGAGTTATCTGATATTCATCTTTCAGGATAAGGGGAAACCTCCAACATAAATCATATGAATGAAATGACGTTCAAATGAGTCCAGGGTTCATGGAGCTTAGAGATACCTGACATTCATCTTTCAGGATAAGGGTAAACCTTCAACGCATGTCATATCGGACGATGAATGAAATGATGTTCAAATGAGTCCAGGGTTCATGGAGCTTAGAGTTACCTGATATTCATCTTTTAGGATAATTGAAATCTGGAATGTTGTCATACCGGACGATGAATGAAATGATGTTCAAATGAGCCTGGGGTTCATGGAGCTTAGAGTTACCTGATATTCATCTTTCAGGATAAGGGGAAACCTCCAACGTAAGTCATATTGGATGATGAATGAAATGACGTTCAAATGATTCCAGAGTTGATGGAGCTTAGGGTTACCAGACATTCATATTTCAGTATAACGGAAAACCTCCAACGTAAGTCATATCGAACGATGAATGAAATGATGTTCAAATGTCTCCAGGGTTCATGGAGCTTAGAGTTACCTGATATTCATCTTGCAGGATAATTAAAATCTGGAATGTTGTCATACCGGACGATGAATGAAATGATGTTGAAATGTCTCCAGGGTTCATGGAGCTTAGAGTTACCTGATATTCATCTTTCAGGATAAGGGGAAACCTCCAACGTAAGTCATATTGGATGATTAATGAAATGACGTTCAAATGACTCCAGAGTTGATGGAGCTTAGGGTTACCAGACATTCATATTTCAGTATAACGGAAAACCTCCAACGTAAGTCATATCGAACGATGAATGAAATGATGTTCAAATGTCTCCAGGGTTCATGAAGCTTGAGTTACCTGATATTCATCTTTCAGGTTAAGGGGAAACCTCCAACGTGAATCATATCGAACGATGAATGAAATGATGTTCAAATGACTTCAGGGTTCATAGAGCTTAGAGTTATCTGATATACATCTTTCAGGATAAGGGAAAATACGCAATGTTTTCATATCGGACGATGACTGAAATGATGCTCAAATGATCCCAGGGTTTATAGAGCTTAGAGGTACGACACATTCATCTTTCTGGACAAGTATAAGCCACCAACGTAAAGTCATATGGGACGAAGAATGAAATTGATGCTCGAAAGACCCCAGGGTCCACAGAGTTTAGAGTTACCAGAAAACAGTGTTTCAGGATAAAGGTAATTCTGCAATGTTATTATATCGAACGATAAATGAAATGATGTTCAAGTGATCCCAGGGTTCATAGGGCTTAGAATTAGCAGACATTCATATTTCAGGACAAGGTTAATTCACGTTAATTCACATCATACGATGAATGAAATGATATTCAAATGATCCCAGGGTCCATAGAGCTTAAAGTTACCACGCATTCATCTTCCAGGATAAGGGAAAATCTCCAGCGTAGGTCATATCGGAGGATGATGAAATT
This sequence comes from Mantis religiosa, assembly GCA_030765055.1. NCBI lineage: Eukaryota > Metazoa > Arthropoda > Insecta > Mantodea > Mantidae > Mantis > Mantis religiosa. The sequence goes on along the minus strand of CM060949.1, from coordinate 210,072,836 downwards.
ATGCTCAAATGACCCCAGGGTTCATAGAACTTAGTGTTACCAGACATTCGTATTTCAGGATAGTGGAAAACCTCTAACGTCAAGCCTTATCGGATGATGAATGAAATGATGCCCGGTAGATCTCAGGGGCCATACAGTTTAGAGTTACCAGAAATTCATCTTTCAGGATAACGGAAATCCTCCAACGTTAAGTCATATCATTCGATGAATGAAATGATACTCCAGGGTTCGTGGAGCTTAGAGTTAGCACACATTCATCTTTCAGGATAAACTAAAATATGCAATGTTGTCATATCGGATGATACCTGATATAATGCTCAAATGTTCCCAGATTGCATGGAGCTTGGCGTTACCAGACTTTCGTCTTTCAGGATAAGAGCTCCAACGTTAACTCATATCGGATGATGATGAAATGATGCTCAAATTACCCCAGAGTTCATGGAGCTTAAAGTTGCCACACATTCAGCTTTCAGTATAAGGAAAACCTCCATCGTTTAGTAATTGCGGATGATAATGAAATGATATTCAAATGTGTCCAAGGTTCATGGAGCTTAGAGTTAACAAACATTCATCTTTCAGGATAAAGAAAAACCTCCAACGTTAAGTCATATCGGACGATGAATGAAATGATGTTCAAATGACTCCGGGATTCATAGAGGTTAGAGTTACCTGACATTCATATTTCAGGATAACGGAAAACCTCCAACGTTAAGGAATGTGGCACGATGAATGAAATGATGTTCAAATGACCACAGGTTTCATAGAGCTTGGAGTTACCACATATTCATCCTTCAAGATCAGGGAGAACCTCCAACGTAAAGTCATATCGGACGATGAATGAAATTATGTACAAATGATACCAGCGTCCATACACATGGTTATCAGACTTTCGTGCTTCAGTATAAGGAAAAACCCCGGATGGGCGTTATCACCCTGATCGAGACTTGAACTCGGGACTTGGTGTATGTGAGGCAGATATTGTTCCACCTACGCTAAAGAGGTCGTTAGCTAAAATAACGAATGGAGAAGACAACTTCTGAAGATATTCCTGGAAGATTTAAATATATGGTATTTTATTCAAAACTTTTATCATTTTTGAGCTAGTTCATGAAATTTTTTGACAAAATTTTTAAGCAAAGTGTATCTTGAAGTCTCTTTCTTCCATTCTTCCCCCTTCCCCCTTCCTCCCTTCCCCCTTCCCTCCTGCCCTTCTTCCTTCCTTCCCTCACGCACTCCCTCCCTCTCTCTCTCCCTCCTTCCCTCCCTCCTTCCTTCCTTTCTTTCTTGCTTCTTTTCTTTCTTTCTTTCTTCCTTCCTTCCTTTCTTTCTTTCTTTCTTTCTTCTTTTCTTTCTTCCTTCCTTCATTTCTTTCTTTCTTCCTTCCTTCCTTGCTTCCTACCTTCCTTCCTTCCTTCCTTTCTTCATTCATTCCTTCTTTCTTTCTTTCTTGCTTTCTTTCTTTCTTTGTTTCCTTCTTTCTTTCTTTTTAAGAAATAATCGTTTCGCATACTAAGTTGAATCTTTTCGTTTTTGAGATATACTTTTCGCAGACTGACAGACAGAAAGAGAATCAGACAGAAATTTGTCTAAAAATGTTTTATTTGGTTTCATGGTATACATGTATTTATGTGATATATAGTAAGTCATCTACGTACTGGTGGATGCGTGTTAAACACAGTAAAACTATCTTTAGAGATAACGAGACATAGCTACGTGTTTTTTCAGTAGAAGAATAAAGTAAGAACAGAAGAAGAAGATTGTTAAATATTTACAATGCTGAACTTCTCATAGAAATGCTCGATTTTATACCAAGGCGCTTAGGGAAACGATGTACCCGTACCTACTTCATCAAGACAGAGTAGAAACAAATGAGCGCAACTGTAGTTTGGCTTCTGGAAATTTTACAGCTCTCCGCTGACCGCAAAGGTTATCAAGCCAAAATTTATAGTTGCCTAGGTCATAAACTTTACTCCACGCGTGATTTTGTGTACACAAAAGGCATAAAAAGGGGCAGAAAGTTGCATTAATGCGGCATCCTGTGCAGCGGAGGCCCTGACACTTTCTTTATCACTGATCTCGAAGCGCATCGACTAGTCGTTATTTTACTTTTCAGGCGGCAGGGGGCCCATCCTGGGACCACACACTGACAGGGGGGTCAGTTCCTAACAACACCTGCTAACGGCAGCCGTGTGGCACGGGCTGCCACATGACGGGAGGTAATCTCTCAAGTTTCTGATACACAGCCATATTAATAATGTCTCTGGCCGTCTCAGTAGCACCAGGGCGTAGCCTTGCTTGTTTTTAAATAGATCACGCATCATAAGGATCAAAGACAATGCTTCCGTGCAAATCAAAAATACTTGTTTACTAATAAATACGTAAAATATGAAACTATTAACAGTGAAGCAAACAAATATATGCAAATATAATAATTTATAACTTAAAACTTCACTATCTTATAAGATATAATGATAATGGAAATTAATTGTTCTTTAACAATGGCCGTGTGTAGGCTAAACTATGTAAAGATAGAGTCAGACTGAAAAATTCAATGCCATAGCCGGGATTTGAACCATTGACCTTCTGGTTGCCGTCTAGCCAGTCTGACCCTTGAGCTACTATGGCCAACGTGCCGATATGACATTAAATTCTCCAACTGACTCGTATTTTTCCCGTTAAACCACTACGAGTTCTCATAAACACAACAACTTACAACATCTACAACTATCAACTATCATTCCATAATTTAGCCTACACATGACTAGTGTGAAAGAACAATTAATTTCCATTAATTGTACTTAATAGTGGTTAAGTATAAAGCCAAGGCCTTAAAATACTTACATGTTGTATGTCGCCATTAAGGTAGTTGTCTCATGTGTTTATAAGAACTCCTAGTAGTTTAACGGTAAAAGCACGTGTCAGTTGGAGAATTTAATGTCATGTTGGCATGTTGGCCATAGTTGCCCAATGGTTAGAGTGGCTGGACGGTAACCAGAAGATCCGTGGTTCAAATCCCGGACATAGCATTGAATTTTTCAGTCTGGCTCTACCTTCTCATAGTTTCTTTGATAATGGAGTAATCTCAAAAGGCCTGTGGCTCTCCAGATGCCCGGATCTAACCTTACCGGATTTTTTTTTGTGGGGGTATCCAAAAATAGAGTGTACAAGAATAAGCCACGGACAATTGATGTTCTCAACGAATCTGGAACCGAAATAAGTAACATTGGCGAGGATACTCAGAGAATATGGTGAGATGACTACAAACATGTATAGATGATGGTGGAGGACACTTCCAACATTTTCTCGGAGATATAAATAGTATAATGTAATCTCCCAATTGTGTATTATATTCTCCCAAAGTTGTACGTGTGTCCTACTATTGGTTCAAAAGTTATGGCCGATTGAAATGGTTCAGGTTTATATGGATCGCAGTGTATTAAGGAAGTGTAAGTTTTGTATGAAGTAGATAGTAGGTAGAAAAGGTATTTATTGCATTTATTTATTGCATTTATTTATTGCATTCCACAGTTACATTAATTTCACTGGAAATAATCTGTGTCCCACATTCGGGAAGCTTGGGTTCGATTCCCCTGGTCAACCTTCCGGACCCATGGTTTAATTCGGGTGTGTCCCTGGGTCGCTAGGCGAATGCTGCGTAGGTTAGTTACATCACCCGAATTTCCTGAATCGCCATTTCATCTCCATTATCATTTAATATCATCTCTCATCTGGTGGTCTCTTTCATGGTAGAAGTGTCGGTGGGAGTCTCGTTGGTGCATGATGATATGCTCTGAAGAAAACGCTTTTCCCTCCGGCGGGATGGACTTCGGTCTCCTAGCCGGCCTAGTGTGCCGATTCAGAAACTCAGAGGGGATGATGTCGGTTGTGCCAGCCTGCCTGGAGTAGCCTGCCCTCGGGAGGTGGCCTCCGGTTTCCGAACCGTCCACGTGACTGTTTCGGAAACCCGTCATGTGGGATGATAATTTCCCTTAACTCGTATGGACCTCGCCCTTTGTATGTAGTGAATTCTAGGAGTTGGCCGCCTGCTGTCACCTCTCACCACATCTTCCCTCTCAGAGGTGCCCGACTTTGGGCATTCGTGCGAGGGACCAATCTGGTCAAGGTGCTGAATCCCCTCCAAGCAATCCAATCCAAACACTGGGAATATGCCGTTTAGGCAACCTAAAAACAAAAATAGTAATAGGCCCATGTGTATGTGTGTGAAAACACACACACACACACACACACACACACACACACACACACACACACACACACACACACACACACACACACACACACACACACACAAATATTGGCTAAATATCAAACTCGGCAGTTAAGTATAGCGTCTTCCAAAATTGCGACACGAAGATATTTAAGAAAATCTCCCACCCCAATACTATTTTGTAATGGAAAATTTTTGCAGAAGTTTCATTTCCCTAAAAATGCCCCCCCCCAAAAGAAAAGCAAATCTGTTCTATGTAATGTTTTGCATCTTAATTTTCAAGCACATTGATGGTATAATTAACTTATGCAATGATCGAAGTGTGGCTGGAGTGAGATTGAAGTCGTTTGAATTGTCGGATTGAAGGAGTTGAGAAAAAGCACTAACAAAGTTGCAGATGGTCTTCGGAAAGCTCACGTCTATATATTGTAAAATACAATGAGAACGTTAAGCTTAACAGGCTTTTCATCCAATATCCCATTTGGGAAGTAGACAAGTGATATTTCGTGCACTTGATTAAAGCGAGGACTCTTATATAAACGTTACTTTAAGGAACTTTTGGATCCATATACAGAGGGAAGCCCCATCGAAATTGAAAAGCACCATTCCAGTTTAAAATCCATTTTTGCGTTGCTGATTTTCCAAATTTAGGTTAGCTAATTTTCCGAGACGCGTAATCAATTCGCCGTGGGCCGCCTCATTTGAGTTTTAAAATGTTCACATAACATTTCTCAAGTTCCTGCTTAGGTTTTCTCGAGATTACACGAATTTCAAAGCTATGACATACAATGAATGTTTAAGTGTGTAACGAGGGTACACTTCAAAATACTTTACAGAAGTATTTAGAACAACATAGGTATTTGATATTTATTTGATATGTATTTATTTGTACAGTATCCATTACAAATTCAGAACAATAAAATTTGTATTGTATTGTATTTATTTCATCCTTTGGAGCATACTACATATGTTATAGGACACGTCAGTTCAAGATACAAAGATAAATATAAAAAGTTACATAAGACTAAAAACTGTAACAGATACAAGATCAAACAAAACTCTAGAGTAGAAAAAGCAAATAAATATTGTCAATAGATTGTTGGTTACAATTTCTGACATAGTCAATTTTTCATCATTAATACTACTTGTACATAGTCAATTCTACAACTTTAGAATCTAATTTACAGGGTCAATTATAGCATTAGAAACTAATTCTACACATGATCCCTTAATCAGCTTAATTAATTTATCACTTTCAAGTATAATTAAAGCTGCAATGTCATAATTCATTTAAGTTATATAAACATTTATTTATGAGGAAAGCCTTTAACTTCCATTTAAACTGCTGTTTTGAGGTGCTAGCTATTGATTTAATATCAGATGGCAGTTTATTGTAAAGCTTAATTCCTAGTATATGTACATCCTTTTGACAGACAGTTTCAATTACACTATCTCTATAGTAATTCATACTGGTTCTGGTGTTATGTTCATGTACCTGACTGTTTTTAACTGGATTACACTTGTCCACAATAAACATTATAGCTGTATAAGCATACAGAGGGCAGATGGTGATTATTTTTTTTTATTTATGAAGGTATCCCTGCAGGATTCTCTTGCTTTTAGATTATACATGACCCTAACACACTTTTTGGGTAAATAAGCAGTTTATCCATGTGTGTTTTGGCTGCTGAACCCCATATTTGTAATCCATAGATTAGATATGGATAAATACATCCATAGTATATTAATTTTAGGATATTTGTATTGTTGTACTTGCTAAAATATCTTAAGAGATATAATGATTTACTAATCTTTCCGCATATGTTTTCAATATGATCAACCCAAATTAGTCGATTATCTAACACAATACCCAACAATTTATGTCTTTTCACTTCTGACACAATGTCACTCTGTACTTTTTGGTTTATATTACCAACAGAAAAAGGAAAGACAGTAGAGAATCGCTGTGTGAAGCAACATGAAGCATGTTAATGGCAGCTGCAATTAGTTTTTTTCTTTTTGTAATATGTTTTAGTGTTGAAACTAGTAATAGACTTAGTTAAAGTTCTTCATACGTGATGTATGCAAAGTGTTTAGCAAATAATAACTATGATGGTATACTATCTTTGAGAAATTAAATGAAAAACATCACTATAAGCTTCAAGCATTTTTTTTCCTGACAATTGTCCGATTCTTCTGCAATACAGTCCATTTAGGTTGTGAGCTTTAATTTGACGGCCACAACTTACACCACGACGGAACACATGCAGTATTATACCCCCTGTACAACTACATAAAATTTCTGACCTAAGATTTACTCGTTGACTCAGGTCCCCTGGCCATAAGTCTTTGGTTTTCCTGAGAAGCTTGTTGACATTTATTCTTCACCTTTACTTCTTTTATCCTGCTCCAATTTTCTCTTATACTATATAAGAAATCTCCTATATATCTATTTTACTTTTCTCCTATCCCCGTTAGCATGAGTACCGCTAATATCTGTTCACTTACACTGTCCCATTTCTTATCCCATATTTTTCTTCTGTAATTCGTTAACTCCTTACATTCTGTCAGGTAATGAACAGTGCTTTCTTCATCTCCATAAAATTCACATATCCCTACCTCATTACTTATCAACCCTTTTAGATATATTATTCCTACTCTCATCCATGCCATGCCTTCTCTTCCAGTTTTGTCACATTGATCTTCACATTTTGCCCTACCTCATTCTGTTTTTAATTACTTATAACATTTGAAAGCTTCTTTTCTTCTATACTTTCCCATATCCCCTGCCTATTTATGTCTTCTATAGATGTATTATTTTATCTTGACAGGAATCCTGCGTGGTAGGGATGAGTAGCAACTGTGGTGGTGATAGTGCACCTATGCGTCACACGCGTAAGATTACGAGAGGGGAGGGTGAAGCATAAGGTGTCTAGAAACAAATTTCATTCTCGAAGCCAGTTTTTGCAGCTCTTATAAACTAAGTTGTAATTCTTACTATGGTAGTAATCTCCACGCTTTTTTTGGATCTTAAATAGTACATAGGCATTTGGAACAAAACCCTGTTCTCCTCCAGCAGGCATGATAAACAACTGTCGGCCTTTCAATATCGCTGCAGAGTCCCTGTAACGAATTTCACTCCAGATATATGGTCCAGTATGTGCTGTACTTATATAAGTTTCATCCATATAAACTACATAAACTTAACTTCGATATCTGTGAATATTTCGTAAATCCTTAAGCCTTTTTGCACGTATGGTGCGATGTTCGATTAAAATTTGTCTGTCACGCTTAGTGTCTTTTTTGTTTCCAAATAATCCTAGCTTCAAAAGAACTGTTCTTAATGTTTAGACACTGCCTTGGAAGTCAGTAGAATTTTTAAGCTTCATAAGCACTTTCTTCAAAGTTGGTCTTTGTTTTTCTGTGCTTTAAAAGTTATTCTTAGTCCTGAATTAAAACATCTAAATTAGATTTTGTGCATGTTCTTAATCTTTGTTTACTGGGCATTGAGAAGCACGTTGTTGCACCAGCACCAATGGCTTTTCTTTCCTTAATAACTATCCTAAACTGCTTTCAGACACAACTGTTGACTCAGATACCTTCCCCAGATTTTTATAGCTGACCCAGACCATTGTTCCTTTTTATAAATCTATGGATATTGGTTATTACTTCTCGTGTTTTTAAATGTAGCACTTTATTTCCTAATGTGCTGCTATGAGGCGTCATTTATAAATGCTCTCTTGGAACCAGGAGACAAGCACATTTTGAAACAAGCTGTAGTGTTACCGAGTAGCTCTGCACGTGTTTAGTTGCTCGCAACTGGTACGCAACTGACCTGCCCTCCCCTCCAGTTGCAACCGTTCTGAGGTGGACTCGTACAGATACCACTGCGCATCGCTCTGCACTTTTCAAAATAAAAAAATACATCTGCACTCTGGTTCTCACTTCCTTCCAAAATCCGCTATAATTTGACTCCTCTGATCTCCATAAATCTCCCATGTCTATCTTCGATTAAATTCTTTCCAATTACGACCGCCAACTGTTTGTGTTCTTAAGGCTTTTCTGTTGCTTTATGCACAGATTCAATAATTCCCCTTTCTGCCCTTTAATACACTTATACCAGAATTTCCTGCCCTTTTTGTATTACCTAGCCCTAAACAATAGAGGTAGTTAGAATGAGTAGAAAAAATTATGCGAATATAGCACACTATGTCTTGCATTTTGTTATTTGATCATTAATACACGTCTTCAGTAGCCAGTGGTCTCCTGTATTACAAGGGTACATTTATCATGAATGTTTACGTCAGCACCTATTTCAATCTCTCGACGGGTTCCTTCAGGAACTGTCAGAGGGGGGTACACAACAGTGAATACGTAATCATTTTAATTTGGCTCGATAATAAGGTCGTGAAAGCTGATCGTGACATGTCCGAACAACCGTGACTGCCCTTCAACCTTTTCTTTGTCAGTCACTTCTTCGTGAGTTAAATCACATCCATCAACTTTTTATATCTCATGCATCACTGCTCTCTCTTAAGCCAGTGCACACAAATATCCACAATTTCCATTTGAATTTAACAGACAATTATAATGGATACAGCATTGTGGTTTTTTAGAATTTAAAGTAAGCTATACTAGAAAAGAAGAATAACCCATTTGCATTTTGGCTTTTCACGATGTTATGAATATATTTAGCAAAATCAATGGAAATATAAAATTTCAAAGATAGCTATGTGAATTTTTTATTTAATTATCTTCTTCTTCACTACACGGCATGGGCAGAGTGCTCGTTCCGTCTCACAATACTTGCTCCCTCCATCTCTTTTTAGGTCTACCAACATCTCTCTTTCCTTGTGGCTGATATTGGAATGCAATCTTAGGCAGTCTTGTTTCGGACATTCTTTGTATATGCTTCATCCATTCCTTTTGATATTTTTTCAGTTTTGCTACTTATCGACTCTACGTTGAGTTGCTTTCTTATGTCTTCATTCCTTATTCTATCCAACCTTGTACATCCCTTAGTTTTCCTTAAAAAGTTCAACTCTGCACTTTGAATTTGGCTTTTCATTTTCTTCGTGAGTACCCATGCCTCACTTCCATAAAGTAGTGCAGGGACTGCCATTGTTTTGTTCAACTTTAATCTTGTATCACTTCTTGTTTTATTTCTCAACGTTCTATGCACTGTTCCACAAATCATTTGGAATGTTGCAAGCTTTTTGCTCACATCTCTGTCTGTATTCATCATATAATTAAGATTACATCATAAATAGCTGAGATCTTTTAGTTGTTCTAGAGGTTTGTTGTCTACAATTATTTTTGATCTTATATGTTGTTTTCCCCAAAAGGCCATTATCTTAGATTTTTCCGTCGATATTTTAAGATCATACTGTTGGTATACTTGGGTCAAACGGTGTAGTGTATATTGTAGTTTATCCTCCGTTTCTTGTATTAAAACCACGTCATCTACATATAGTAAAATATTTAAAACTTTGTTCTTATTTATTTTTATTCCTGATTTAATAATACTTTTCCAATTTTGGATGATGTCATTTACATATACATTAAAAGAGTAGGTGATACACTTATTTATTTATCAACTTTTTAAAATTAGAAGTTAGTGGATAAATATTTTGCCACATGAACCATTTTAAGTAATAATAAATAGTCAAAGTTTACTTGAAGGAAAATGGCATTTAAAATTTGAGTTGAATTACAGTACTGTGTTCACGAGTGCTTTAAATGGCATAAAGAGTGATAAATATTGTGCATATTAGTAAACCAAAAGAAAGTGTATCATTGTACTAAAGAGCAAAAAACTAAAACTTCGCATTTACATTAAGATTTTTTTTTTAATTTACGTCCTCCAACGTTAAGTCATATCGGACGATGAATGGAATGGGTAAAATGATGCTCAAATTAGTCCAGGGTCCATAGAGTTTAGAGTTACCCGGCATTCGTCTTTCAGGATAAGGGAAAACCCTGGAAAAACCTTATCCAGGTAACCTGCCCTGGCCGAGATTTGAACTCGGGTCCTCTTGAATGTGAGGCAGACGTGCTAGCATCTACGCTACCGAGGCGGGCTTTGTAATACCCAGATTTTTATTTAATGTTACATGTGCATTCCCTTGGGATTTGGAATAGGGATTTCATTACGGAGGGGATTCGGTACCATGCTGGGACCTTTGTTCCTATGTCCCCAAGTGGGGACACCCCCGGGAGCAATGATGTGGCGAAGAAGACAGAGGGCGGTCGATCCAAGGAGCCACGACAGTACAGAGAGCAGAGTCCTTAAAATTTACTGGATAGAGTCAACATGAATAATTCAATGCCATGGCCGGGATTTGAACCACGGATCTCCTGGTTTCCGTCCAGTCGCTCTTAACCTTTAAGCTACCATGGCCAACGCACTGTCCTGACATTAAATTCTCCAGTTGACTCGTATATTTCCCCGGTAGACCACTAGGGGCTCTCGCATCCGAGATACACCGATAGTAAGTCGAGATAATAAGTCGCCACATACCGGGAAATATACGAGTCAACTGGAGAATTTAATGTCAGGACGGTGCGTTGGCCATGGTAGCTCAAAGGTTAAGAGCGACTGGATGGAAACCAGGAGATCCGTGGTTCAAATCCCGGCCATGGCATTGAATTTTTCATGCTGACTCTATCCATCAAATATCTTAGCCTATATACGGCTAGTGTGCAGAAATGATTAATTTCCATCAATTAGCCTTACAATTTACTTTGATAGAGACTTCCCCCGACAGGCCAGGATAAAGAACTAGCTCCCCTACTGCTGGACGGCAACGAGCCCATCAGCCGAGCCCTAATGATCCCAGACAGGCGATCCGAGCTGAATTGGACACTGAATCTTTTCTGAAAAGTTACCAAATATTCTATCAAGAATGAGATAGTGAATTTATTGCAAAAACGTGGTGTTAACTGTAAGGAATAAATGAGGAGTAACTTCCTCTTCTGGAAGTCCATCGCCAGAGAAAAAAGTAAGAAACTCGAGGAAACAGAAGCTGAATATTGAGGGAAAAACAGATGCACGGACGGAATTGTGTCGAGTGTTATAGATTACATCATTGTGAATACGGCAACAGATAATACGTCATAAACATATTTTCACAAGCACGACTGCTGTGATGTGAAAGTGAATACGTAACATTGCGTATGAATATCTGTATATTTCTTCTTAACTTTTGCCAGGGCGTCTTGAATTACCTTAAATTTCAATGTAGACTACATTAAAAAGATCACCCTTAAATAGTGTCATACTACACGGCACTAATAACGAGAGGTACTGTGGTTTTGATATTCATTTACACTGTTCAGTTCTATGCATTCATTGAAAAATCTCAAACACCACTGTCTATCTGGCCGTTAGCGCTCCTCTCTCCTCTCCAATGCCGTTCTTATTCAAAGTACACCTGAATACATTCCTCACAGCCACACAGAGCTTGTACTCTTGAAAGAGAGAAATGGAAAAAGGTTTTCTAGTATGTGTAAAACTTACTTGGACTTTTCTAACTCCATATCAGATGAATATATGGAGAAAGAAGGAAAATATTTAGGAAAAATAAAGTTAAAATACAGTAAAAGTATATCCACGGAGTAACAACACGAGTGGGGCATGGATTTATCAATCTGAATGCCAGCCTTACGCCCACATAAGGAAGGCACAGGTGGGTGATGATTCACCCAATACGCGGAGGAGATATGGTCAGCATCTCGACACCTCTTTGACAGGGATTCGTTATCTATTGCAGCTCCTGAAATTCCATACGAGTGCTGAATGGTGATACCGAAATTATGGTTTGCCAGAAGCAAAGAATCATGATAGATGTCAAAGGAATGTTGGTTCTTTGTTTCGACAGGGCAAGACCAGTTCAGTTGGGGAAAGTGTCTAACAAAGCCGTGTAAAAACCGTGTCCTTAGAAGATTTCTAAAGGAATTGTCACTTGACGAGTATGAATAGGGAATTCTTTGGATCGTGTACAATGGCGACCAAAACAGCCACAAAGGGTCTTTGTTTAAAAAAGAGTTGAGAGGGAAAGTTAGAAATATACACGCGCGCAGCTGTGGTCAGAGGAGTACTCTTCGGCGTAAGGCCGATGGAGGCAGTTCGCGGCTAGGAAGCCATTATAAACAGTCTTCGGCGTGAAGCCGATCAGAGGGTCTTCGGCGTGAGACCGATGAGAGGAGTCTGAGACGTGAAGCCTATTAGAGCGGTCAACCTGTTCTGTGTTTGAATATTTGTCGGGTCATAAAAATTTATCGAGTAATAATTAATTTGCACTCAATAACCCTAAACTGAGATTGGTAACCCTCGGTCGGCGACTTCCATTTCGATATTTTGAAAGAAGCAGTGAATAAATAATTTGGAGACGGGCATTCCAGTGTTGTGAAAATCTCCTTCTCACACTCATCCACGCATACCCTGAGAGAATCCTCATTGCTCGACAATCATTTTTGTCATCGTTCACCAATTATATTTGCTTCAAATTGGCGCACAACGTGGAGCTGTGGTAACACTTGATCGCCACCAATCATAATTTAGTTACAATGGGCACCAGTCCTTCACCCTGGACTTAAAAATCCCTCCACAGGTGGAATCTAAACCGGGCGCAGGGTATGCTAGGGAACCAGCGCGCTGCACCACGGAGTGGGATATGTTAATATAAATGTGTAGGAAAGAAGGTAAAAATTCGTAAGAACGCTAAAGAGATATAAAATATACGAGTAATGATAGATTTTAAATTATGTATAATATTTAAGTTAGCTACAAAATAAGAATGAACACAAGGCTGGCTAGGCGTGGCTGTTCTATCGCTACTAGCCAATGCGATACGTGCAACGTTATACAGTTAAGCACACATACTGGCTCGCTTTGCAGAACCATGCCACTAATTTCTTTTCCCGTTATAAAGATACCAATTAAAGACTTATTTTGTTTTTCCCATGTTACAGAGCTTTTTTTCTGAGAAGTACTGTCCAAACTCCATGTTTGTAGCACATCTGGTTTCGGAGATGTGAAAAGAAAAGGCGCCTGACTAGAAAGAAGAGAATTACTAACTCCTAGTGAAGAAAAGCACACACATGCTATATGCTACATGTACCTTACATTCAGTAAAGTGCTGATCTTTTAAGAGTACACAAGTGATTTTCAGAGTTAGTAAATATATCGCTTAGCAAGTCTAGTACTGGTGCGTCTAGTAGTAACTGCGAAACAACTCATAAGATTTTACATAAATAGGCTAGAAATATTCCTGTTAATGTGTATTCATTTCTCAAACAGATGTCAATTAAAGACCTTTCTGAAAGTACAAATTTCGCTCAGAGTCGAGAATTAATGTTACAAGCTTGTCACGTGATTGCTTATTCTGTGACGAACATTGTTAAAGAAGGCAAACAGTTTACCAAATTAGAAGTTCCGAAATATAGATCTCCAGAGAAACATCGAGCAGCTAAAAACGTGCTACCAACTTAGACAATTTTCAAAAGTGTGTTTCACCTAAAACAATTTATGATTTGTATGACAAGGATGAATAACCAACTGAAAAAAGGCCAACCAATTTAATGTGGGGGAAATAGAATGTACGGATTATTTGTCTTCTATGCATAATATTCTGAAATTTCTTGCGTTCAAATATATTAGAACCAGTGATGGTCTCAAATTTCTGCTTGAAAGAAGCGATATTGTTGCTAAAATTTCTACGCAAAATGCATAACATTAGTACATGAGATTCATGGTGTAAAAATGCTTCATAAATACACATTAATATATTCCGTATTTATTAAGTATGTTAATGAAACAAAAATTGGTTTAAAGTACATTACAGACAGTATACAAATGTGGCATCATTAAAATAGAAACGTTGTCCCCAAATTGTTGAAAGGTCATTATTTTGTTTCACTGTAGCAAACACCTTATTTCGTAGAACGCATCTGATTTGAATCATTTTGTTTTGTGTACATATGAACGATAGCTATGTAAGCAAACTGTTCTCCAGTTCAAGGTTTTAAGGTTCAGATTGTACTATAATCATTGTATATGTTCTCACACACATGCTGAAATATTAAGCCAATTTCTCTGTCAGTATTGTAACATTCAATCATTCATTGCAGGCTGGCAGGCTGTTTGAAACAGCCCGAAGGGTGGTCAAGTCGTGTACCTGCTCTGGAAAGAGCTTTACCACGTGGTGTCGGGATGTGGATGTTATAGGATGACGGCTGAAAATTAAGTTGGTTTAGAGAAGGGAGGTAGCTTGTTGCTCCTCGAAGAATGATGAACCGGGTGCTACAGTCAGAGTGCAACGCTGGTGGATTAGTTAATAAATTTGGAAGAAGTTATCCAGATTAAATATTGGGTATCTGTAATTTAGTTTAGGCAGGAATGGGGATCATATGGTTACCCGTAATGACTGCAAGACATGAGGGGTAACCGGTATCGCTTTATGCGACGCTCACGACGTACATAGTCCCCAAGGGTTCTGACTATGATAAGACAAACTCTCGAAAAATTGGTAGCCCGGCGCCTAATTTCATCCACCACATAGCGGAGGGATGAAGCCTCGTGAAGTAGTCTCACGGGGAACCTTGTGCATACAAAATGAATAATCCGAAGACATTTATTCTGTGCACGTTGGAGCAGTACCAGGTTTGAGCCTGCGGCCATACCCGAGACCACGCACGCATATAGCATGACCAGAGCCATAGAGAGACGCAACTTTAGGGAAACAGACATCGCAGACCTAAGCACAGGGTTTAGTGATGCCACGGCACCACACGACCGATGAGCTTGCTCCCGGATGTGTTCCCGAAAAGTTAGGCCCTTGTCCAGCGTGACTCTCAAGTATTTGATGGAATTCTCCCACCTAATCCCTTGCCCAAAGTATGTGAATGTGGGGAAGTTGGCGGGAAAGCGGCGCTTGGTGAAAAGTATCGCTTGGCTTTTCTCCGTGTTAATGGACAGTCGCCAAAGCGTGAACCAATCCTGGAGGAGGTTTAGATATCGTTGAATGGGTATATATATATATATATATATATATATATAAGGGCGCTCAACTACGGCGGTCATCAGCGCCCTTTAAAAAACTAGTCATGGCAAAAGCCAGATATAAAACTTTCTAAAAACTATACAAGTGTAACAAAACCTATTAAAAATACACGTACATAAAAAAAATCAATCAAAACCTACTAAAAATTTCGTTCTTTTAATCCTAAACTCTAAACTAGAAAAGAATCTAAAAACCTTCTCAACGGGTCTCCACGTACGGCCTACACGTGGGTGGGCCTGTTGACCGTCTCCCTCAACCACGAAGAGGAGCCCACACGAGGGAGACAGTTGGCTCGGGACTCCGGGTGCGCCAAACCCGTACCTACCGAAGTAGGCCCCTGGAGGGTCTTTGAATGGGGTTGAAGGCTCTGCGTGTGTGTCTTTGTGGAAAATAGCAGCACTTCTTCAGCATATTGCGCTATGTTGACGTGCTGTTCAGTGGGAAGGTCAGCCACGTAGACGCTATAGAGCGTCGGGGATAACACAGAACCTTCGAGAACTCCGCCGCGGATGGACCTACGTGTAGATGTTTTTCCCGCCACTGTGACTGTGAAGAATCTATGTTTTAGAAAAGAATGTAGAAGATGTATGATGTGAGTGTAGCATTGTATCACTGTACATCTCAGCATCTGTATGATACTTGTTAGGTTGAGACAAAGAGAGATATATCTTCCATCTTTGTCACCCGCTGGCCGTGGAGCTGGCAACATCAAGAAAGTACGATAAACGTAATGACTCAACCCATGTTCATTCTTATTTTGTAGCTACTTTAACTGCATGTATCTACATCGGGAGTAGCAAGAGAAATGTAGCAGCCTTGATTGGTGATCAATTCTTAGAGCTGGTCCCTTTGTAATGTCCTTAAAATTTCCTTTCCTATGCCTAAGAGACAAGCAATTTTACAATCATATGCTTTCACTGTTTCTATATAGATTCTGCTTCCAAACGTTTATTCTTATGTGATTCACATTAGCCAACATAAACGTTTGCAGAGCTTGTCTCATTGCTAATTTGTAGGTGCAAGTGGATATGGGACTAAGTGAGTCAACTCTTTAAAGTGCTGCTTACTGTGTAATGACGCTGAAAATTCTCTTTCTTTTTACAGTCAAGAGATACAAAAACGAGTAACCAGTTTCTATTTGAGAAATATGCAAGCATCGAAAAACTGAAAAACCAAAAATTAAGGAATATCTCGGAAAAGGTTCACTCCACAAAAGCATTGACAATTTGTTTTAACAAGATCTGCATTTGTTTGTTTTGATGTTCATCACGTATACACAAGGACAAAAATACATGGCCTCCATCATTGCATATGCATCAAGAGGAGTATGCATGATGTTTCAAATGAGTGCAAATGTGAACTGTGTGGACTAGCTTGCAATGCATACCAAATGTAAGAAAAAAACTTTACTTGTCTCATTTTATGTATACATTAAGTTTAATAAATGTATTATTTATTTGTGTTGTATAAATTGGCTTGGCTTTTATCATTTGCCAGTTATGGAAAAGTCATTCAGAATGATGAGGAGTTCAGAAATTTTTTTTATATATATGAAAGGGTATAGCCAGACTGAAAACTTCAAAGCCATAACGGGGATTTGAACCACGGATTTTCTGGTCTCCGTCCAGCCGCTCTAAACCATTCAACTACTTTGGTCAACGTGCCAACATGACATTAAATTCTCCTACTGACTCGTGTTATTCCCGATAAACCACTAGGAGTTCTCATAAACACATGAGACAACTACCTTAATGGCGACTTACTATACTGTAACCATTGTAAGGCCCGGGCTTTATAGTTCGGACCACTATTAGGTCAATTAATGGAAATTAATTGTTCTTTCACACTAGCCGTGTGTAGGACGCACTTTGAAAAGTAGAGCCAGACTGAAAAATTCAATACCATAGCTGGGATTTGAACCACGGATCTTCTGGTCTCAGTCCAGCTGCTCTAAACCATTGAGCTATTATGGCCAACGTGCCAACATGACATTAAATTCTCCAACTGACTCGTGTTTCTCCCGGTAAACCACTAGGAGTTCTCATAAACACATGAGACAACTACCTTAATGACGACTTACTATGCTGTAAGTACTTTAAGGCCTGGGCTTTATAGTTCGGACCATTATTAGGTACAATTAATTTCCATTTATATATATGTTTTGTGAAGTGAAAAAAAAAAAAACAGAGAAAAAAATTACGTGTCGCGCAATTGCAGAATGGTGATCTTTTGAAAACTTAAAGTCGCATAGTTTAAAATAGTTTAACTTAATTATTAAGTTTGTGAATGAATATTCGTATAACAATGAATAATAAAAAGAACTGCACATTAAACAATTAAGCAAACAGATAGAAACTACTAAAATTATACAATTAAGTTGAAGAACCCGGATCCGATTCCCATGGCCGACTTACCTAACCCATGGGTTTTTTCTCGGGGGGGGGGGGGCATTCCCAGATCGCTAGGTGAATATGGGTAGGTTAATGACATCCCCCGAATGTTCTCTATTTTATCTCCATTATCATTTCACACCATCTCACATCTGATGGTCTTTTTCACGGTAGAAGTGTCGGCATCTGCAAAAGGTGCAAAAGTCAGCTGGGAAGGTCATGTTTGCAGTTTTCTGGGACTGTCGTGGAGTCATCCTTACAGATTATCTTGCCAAGGGTCAAACCACCACTGGCAGATACTACTACAACCTTCTGGACAAGTTACGAGCAGCTCTGATTAAGAAACGACGTGGTTTGCTCTCCAAAGTTGTTCGTCTTCTGTCTGACAATGCACCAGCTCATTCATCTCAAGTTGCAGTTGACAAAACAAGAGAATGTGGCTTTCAGACCTTACAGCTTCCGCCTTATTCGCCCGATCTCACAGCAAATGACTTTTTATTGTTCCCGGAAATGAGGAATCCATTGGGTGGGCGCCGATTTGACAACCAAAATGACGGCATTAATGAAGTGCTAGAGTGGTTTAAAGCGAATTATGCAGACATTTACACTTAAGGTATTCGGAAGGTCAAGAAACGCTAGGAAACATGTGTAATCTCGATGGTGACTACGTAGAGAAGAACTAACAAGTACATATCTACAAAAATTCTTTATCACATTTTTTAAAGGGTGATTATTAAAACTTTACGACACCCCTTCGTCTCTTATGTCTCGTAAAATATTATGTTCAAAGTTAAAGGTATTTATTTAAAAATTAACTGATGAGGAAGGTATCCATATGAGGTTAGAGTTTAAAATCGTCATATAATAAAACATTTGATATGTTGATTTTATAGGAATTTCCTTACTCACTCCTGCAAATGCTGTTCTTATAAATTATTCCTGTATCGAGATAGATGTATGCGTAAATGTTTTGCCATATTCCCGACCACAAATATCGTTGAAATTTCTATAACGTAATACCTTTCATACGTAATACGAGGGCTGTTCAATAAAGAATGATCACATATTTTTGACAACGTACCTTTACTCATCTTCAAAGTTTTGATGGTCGTTCTCAAAATAGTCTCCCCTGAATGCGATGCACTTGTCCCAGGGTTTCTGCCAGTCTTCAAAGACATTCTGTAAACCATTTTTTGATAGATCCTTCAAAATCGCCTCCGCAGCCCTCACCACTGCTTCTGATGATGGATAATGCCTCCCACGAAGGCGTTTCTTCAAGTTAGGGAATACAAAAGAATCACATGAGGTTAAATCCGGACTATAAGGAGGTTGAGGGATGCAGTTCACATTGATTTTTACAAGATATTCAGCAACAGCATTGGCAACTTGCGGCCACGCAATATTGTGGTGCAGCATTCAGCTTGCTTCACGGAAATGTGGTCTTTTGCGTCTGATATAGACTTGTAATATTTTCAGGACATCCCTGTAATATTGTCCAGTTACTGATGTGTGGAGGTACAACATGCTGATAAACCATTCCATGAATATCAAAGAATGAGATGACCATAACTTTCCCAGCAGAAGCAACCACTTTTGCATTTTGGTGGGTTGATAATGAAGGAGATTTCCACACTGAGATTTGCTGTTTGCTCTCAGGATCAAAATGATGTAGCCAAGTTTCATCAGCACTGATTACGTTTCAAAGAAACTACGGATCTTCCTCTAACATCAACTTTAACTGCATGCAGACCTGCATGCAAATGTTCTTTTGTTCGGGAATCAACAGTCTTGGAACCCATCACGCACAAACACATCTCATGTGTAATGTTTCCGTCCCCAACGTGTGTGTGGCACACAATGAAATGTTCAGTATTTCAGAAAGTGATCGTAAGGTAATTCTTCGACCCTCTCTCACAATGGCAGCAGCAGCGTTGATGTTTTCTTCCCCAAGAGCAGTAACTGGAGCACCGGGGCCACTTTCCCTTGAAATTGATTTTCTCTCCTCTTTAAACGTTTTAAACCACCTTCGAGCTGTGCTGTAGGGAAGAACAGACTTTCCATAGGCCAGTTGTAACATTTTATAGGCCTCAACTTGTTGAGACGAAAGCAGAATTACAAAGCCGCCTATTGTTCCTCGCGTACTATCTCCGTTGGAGTGGTAGGCGATACTGAACATGTCTGAACTTGCCTGGCTCTCACAGGTGGGAACCAGCAGTAACAACAATGAAACTACTGCAGCGTGTTTGTTTCATATTAAGCTACCAGAATTATAATACGAGACGTTCAATAAAGAATGATCATAATACTTGTTACAGTCATAATTTTTCGCACTAAGATTAAACCTTATTATATTGTTAGCTTAATGTAAAACAAACACGCCATGGTAATTCCATTGTTGATACTCTTGGTTCCCGCCTGTGAGAACCAGGCAAGTTAAGAAAAGTTCCCTATCGCCTACTGCTGTAATGGAGATAACATACAGTTAAAGTTGATTTTAGAGTAAGATGCGGAGTTTCTTTCAAACGTAATCACTGCTGAGGAAACTTGGCTACTTTTGATCTTGAGAGCAAACAGAAAAGCTCAGTGTAGAAATCTCCTTTATCACCAACCCCCAAAAAGCAAAAGTGGTTGTTTCTGCTGGGAACGTAATGTTCATCTCATTCTTTGATATTCATGGAACTGTTTATCAGCATGTTTTACCTGCACGCACATCAGTAACTGTGCAATACTACAGGGATGTCCTGAAAATATTTCAAGTTCGTATCAGGCGCAAAAAACCACATTTCCATGAAGCAGGCTGGATGTTGCACCACGATGCGGCAACATATTGCCAATGTTGTTGCTGAATATCTTGCAAAAATCAACGTAAACTGCATGCCTCACCCGCCGTATAGTCCGGATTTGCCTCATGTGACTTTGTTCTATTTCCAAACTTGAAGAAACACCTTCGTGGGAGGCATTATCCATCATCAAAAGTAGTGGTGAAAGCTGCGGAGGCGATTTTGAAGGACCTCTCAAAAAATGTTTTCCAGCATGTGTTTGAAGACCGACAGAAACGCTGGGACAGGTACATCACATTCAGGAGAGACTTTTTTGAGAAGGACCATCAAAATAATGAGGATGAGTAAAGGTACGTTGACAAAAAAGTATGATTATTCTTTATTGAACAGCCCTCGTAAGATTGAACTTCAGTGCGAAAAATTATGACCGTAAAAAATTATTATCATTCTTTATTGAGCTGCCCTCTTTTATACGTGGTAGAGAATTTAAAAGTAGGCTCTGTAATTTTGCACTTTTACAATTCATTGCCTAAAAGCATCCTGATAAGTATGAAGCGAATGGAACAAGTGAAGTTTGACAGGGTTTGTGGGCTGTAAATCACTCATAACAGTTAAGCCGATTTCATATTCCCCAAAAAGTAGAATGGATCAGAAGGTAAACATGTGTTTCCCAGAAGAGAGGCAGCAGGCTTGTTAACTGGTGGGAATAGCCGAACCATTTGGGAAAACGCTGGCATATAATGAGGATTCTATCGCCTCACCTCGGCCCGATAGGGAGTGGCGATACATCAAATGATTCCCTCACTCCATGTTTAATTGCTTGTCAGATTATTGTCCGGGGCTGGAATCACTCCCACTCTATTAATTAGATGGTCTGTCCTCCATCCCTCATGAGCCCATAATTGTCAATACCGCAGCGGGGCGGAATGGATTAGAACGTTTTAGATTCTTATCGTCTGGAAAGTTGCCGCAGCTCAATTAAATGTACGGGAATCTATAATTACTCGGTGCAAAGTCGGATTAGCCTAGGCTCACAATGCATGCATTGTGTCTGGGTTCATGTTTGTCCTGCAGGTGTCTGCTCCACAAGTACTCAAACCAGAACTATTGGATGCTAAGGTTTATAATTTTACAATAAATTAACAGGAAACAAATAAATGCAGTAAATATTTTCTCCGAAAGTACTAGATAAAACTTAGTTTATTTCAAAATTTTAAAATTGCCTTATTGATAACTTTTGTCATATAACTGTGTGCTAGATAACCAATGAAAAGAGTTGGGGCGCGAAATTCCAAAGTGACTATATGCCCTAATAACACTGGGCAACAAAAAACTGTTTCGGGCTTAAAATAGATAATTACATGTATTTCTATCTGCGTAATTAAAAAAACACCATTAAAATGATAAATTAGCTCTTATTTTGAAGATAAAGTGAAATTTCACTTTTTAGAGTGAAGATTTTAAATTTAGGGGAATTTTCTTTGGGAGTTGGCACACCTGTCAAATAACACCAGAGAGAAATTGTGGAAATTAAGTGATGCAAAAGATAAGGAAGGCATTTGTGTCAGACCACAAATAAGAGAACTTGTAAAGGATCCTGCATTTGACCAAATGTTGAAGGGGAAAGAAAATGAAGCTTGGGAAGACTTCAAGGGTGTTGTTCATAGATTTTTAGGCAACAAAAGAGATGACAACCGCAAGCATTTGGTGACAGTGCTCCTACAAAAATACCGTAACCTTGGATACAACATGTCCCTTAAGATCCATTTTCTCCACTCCCACCTAGGCTTTCTCCCTCCTAGCTGTGGAACTGTTAGTGATGAACATGGGGAGAGATTCCATCAGAATGTTTCTGTTATGGAACAAAGATATCAGGGCCGTTGGAATGAAGTAATGCTTGCGGATTACTGTTGGTCTTTGTATAGGGATTCTGCGGAACTCCATCACAAGAGGCAAGCTAAAAGACGACGAAGTCAATAGGCCACCACACGATCCTCTTCAGACACGACAAGGCCACGCCGTGGCTCAGTTGTTAGACCGCTTGGCTCTTACCAAGGCGGCCCGGGTTCGATCCCAGGCGACCACAAAGTGAGATTTGTGATGGACAACGCGGCGTTGGGGCGGCTTTTCTCCGGGACCTGCGGTGCCCTATGTAGTAAAGGCGGGCGTTAAACACTACACATTTAATTTAATTTCAGACACGACTATCTGCGAAGTATTTCTCCAGAAATTTAGAACTCTTAGCATGTAATTAAAGTTTAAAAACTAAAATGCACTTTCATCGTTGTTAGCATGTATGTAATTAAAATGTATCCCTTTCTCTCAAACCGTTAATAGGTAATACTTCCACCTTGAGTGTATCATAGAAACTAGAGCTAATAAAAAATTTCAATTGTCGTATTTATTCTTCTGCACCCAAAATTAGTAGGAATTGCTTCATGAATAACTCGAAATATTCAACATTTTTGTTTTGCCCAGTGTAATCTCTTCAGCTGCTATGGCGCCAGCGCTGGGAAGCCCTGACTACTTCTGATGTTACCTGAAGTATGTCAGGCCGGACACTCGAAGGTCTACTAAAGGGAAGCTGTTCCGATTGGGTTGGCCTCGGCAGGGCAGTGGTTCCTGACGCCTATGTGTATTACGTACGTCTGGCTGACATAGTCACTCTTATTAAAGAGCATAATTTATATAAGCTTCATATATCCCAATAACGCCAACATATGTAGCAGAATGTGCATATTTAAGACACTAATTTCCACCAAGGACAGAACAGAAAGGAAATTAAATAGAATTGCCTAAGTATGAACATGTTTCTGGTCCCTCCAGTTTATAATAAGAGACAGAACGCTAAGCAGATGGTCAAGCTTGAAGTAGAGTCTGTCTACTCAACAAAGGAAACACACCCTACCGCCCACTAATGACCGTCATAAATCTATATCCACACTTCATAAATGGAACACTGTCGTTGAGGACCAATAGCAACCTTGATTTTCTGGAAGTGACAGTCGCATGTTTACTCCACGTGGAGTCTCAGTTGCCAAAGCTCCAGCTTCCAGGTGATCTGTTTCATCACGTGCAGAAATTCGTTAGTGGAGAAGCCTAAAAAAATGTTATAACAAGAACTCTTTCTAAGCAAATTCAAGCGCTTGTTTTGAACATATATAAATATTTGTTGAAAAGTAATCTTGGTAAGGGGTCATGCAATGAACCTGATGATAAATTCTGGGTATTCACAGAAATACAGTAAGAAATATTGTGAGGAAAGGAATACCAAAGACGCCGATCAAGTGTGTAAACAAAGGAAAACCTTTCTCTAAAGTACGTAATTTCACATGCGATTTAATTCGCCGTTAAATTTATAGATTCTACGTAAAAGGGAGAGCGCCCACCTTAGATGGATTGGTTGAACATTTGCAAGAAATTTGCCATTTTCCTTATGGACACTGCACTTTGCGCGGCCTCCTAAAGGAGCTGGCTTTCAAATACCGCACTTTGAATAAGATAAGGGTTATTATGGAATCAAGTAGAATTGTAGCTTGGCGATATATGTCGTCAAAACTAAGGATCTTTCGCAGTAATGGACATAAGATAATTACAAAGGGTAGAGCCAGATTGGAAAGTCAAATGCCATAGCAGGGAGTAAAGTACTTACAGCATAGTAATTCGCCATTAAGGTATATGTCTCATGTGTTTATGAGAACTTCTAGTGGTTTACCGGGAAAAACACGAGTCAGTTGGAGAATCTAGTGTCATGTTGGTTCAATGGTTTAGAGCAGCTGGATAGAGACCAGAAGATCCCTGGTTTAAATCCCGGCTATGGCATTGAATTTTTCAGTCTGGCTCTACCTTTACATAGTGCGTCCTACACACGGCTAGTGTGAAAGAACAATTGATTTCCCTTAATTGTACCTAATAGTGGTCCGAACTATAAAGCCCGGGTCTTAAAGTACTTACAGCATAGTAAGTCGTCATTAAGGTAGTTGTCTCATGTGTTTATGACAGTCCCTAGTAGTTTACCGGGAAAATCACGAGTCAGTTGGAGAATTTAATGTCATGCTGGCACGTTGACCATAGTAACTCAAATGGTTTAGAGCGGCTGGACGGAGACCAAAAGATTTGTGGTTCAAATTCCGGCTATGGCATTGCATTTTTCAGTCTGGCTCTACCCTTTCATAGTGCATCCGGCCCGCCTCGTTAAGCGTGGTGGTAGAGTGTGCGCCTCACGTTCAAGAGGTCCCGAGTTCGAATCTCGGTCAGAGTGAGTTACCTGGATAAGACTTTTTCCGGGGTTTTCCCTTATCCTGAAAGACGAATGTTAGGTAACTCTAACCTCTGTGGACATTTGAGCATCATTTCATCCATTCCATTCATCGTCCGATATGACAACGTTGGAGGACGTAAAATTCCAAAAAATACAGTGCGTCCTACACACAGCTAATGTGAAAGAACAATTAATTTCCATCAATATTACCTAATAGTGGCCCGAACTATAACTCCCGGGGCTTAAAGTACTTACAGCGTAGTAAGTCGCCATTAAGGTAATTGTCTCATGTGTTTATGAGAACTCCTAGTGGTTTACAGTGAAAAGCACGAGTCAGTTGGAGAATTTAATATCATGTTGGCACGTTGGCCATATTCGCTCAATGGTTTAGAGCGGCCGGACGGAGACCAGAAGATCCATGGTTCAAATCCCGGCTATGGCATTGCATTTTTCAGTCTGGCTCTACCCTTTCATAGTGCGTGCTACACACGTCTAATGTGAAAGAACAATTAATTTCCAAAAGAAAATGTATTTAGAAGAAAGCTCATACGATACCCATGACGTATTGAGAAAAGTAGCAACCTTGCAGAAAGGACTGGCAGAAGGATGGTCTGTGTTGTTAAACGATTATAAGGGTTCGCCAAAGCAGGCGGCCGACCTGCACTCGCGTTCACTAGACAGACTTTACTTCTGATGTTACCTGAAGAAAGTAACGCCAGACATTGGAGCCTCTCACGAAGGGAAATTGTCCGGATTGGGTTGATCTCGGTGGGGCAGCGATTCCTGACTCCTGGCTGACATAGTCGCTCTAATTAAAGAACATAATTTATATCAGCTTAATATGTCCCAGTAACGCCAACATATGTAGCAGAATATGCATATTTAGGACAGCTAATCTCCACCGAGGACAGAAGTGCAAGGAGGACAGCCGAAGTATAAAGATATTTCTGGTCCCTCCAGTTTATACCAAGAGACAGAACGCTAAGCAGATATATATCTCAAGCTCGAAGTACTGGAAACTTGCGTCTATCTGACTCTATTATATGGAAGTCATGCGTGTTCCGCTACTAGCAGGTAGTTTAAAACACTGTACATATGCCAAAGGAAAGTGGAGCGCATTATACAGGGAATAAAATGGATATATAGCACCTGCAAGGCTGCATAATCACAAACGGCATTAACTACAGAAGTAGAGCTAAGGGTCAAGAAACTGTATCAGAAGAAGGAGCAACCAACAGAATAGATACATCGAAGTCCTCTATTCTGAGAATGTTGTAGCCACCTGTCTACGACCATACCCGGTCTAACAGGCTCCCGCACGAGGGAGACCATGAGCGTCTGGAGGAGGTGCAACTACAGGCCAACTTTCAACGAACCGTAGCCTAGCATAAGGTACAGACGCGATCAAATGTAATCCGATGCGTGCCAGACTGAACTACCTGGAGGGAGGCGGGCTTCTTATCAGTTAGTTGCGCCAGGACGGTTCAACTTCCGTATACCTGACCAGCGAGCTCGGCGCACAGGTATTTAAGGCTCAATGGAAAGTAAAAACAGTTTTGCCAAATGAAACGTAAGTGGTTTAGAGTGATCCATTTAAACCTGAACCACTTCAATAGACCATAACTTTTGAACTAATAATAGGACACATGTGCAAGTTTAGGAGAATATAATACACAATTGGGAGGTGACATTACACTATTTACATCTCAGAGAAAATGTTGGAAGTGTCCTCCACCAGCATCTATACACGTTTGTACTCGTCTCACCATATTCTCTGAAGTTTTACCGAGATGATATCGAATTGAGAGAAGCTTATTTCCAGCAAGCTGGAGAAACGTGCCATACATCTAATGACACCATGGAAATTGTAGTCAGTTTATTTATATCGAATAATTTCAAAAGGACTGTGCCCCCCCCCCCCAGATCTCTTGACCTAAAGTACCGGAATTTTTTCTTGTGGCGGTATCTAAAAATAGTGTACAAGTATAGGCCACATACAATTGATGTTCTTAAGGAATAGATTCGAACGGAAATAAGCAACATTGGTGAGGATACTCTCCGTAAACCTTCAGAGAATGTGGTGAGAGGAGTACAAACATGTATATATGCTGGTAGAGGACACATCCAACATATTTTCTGAGGTGTAAATAGTGTAATGTAATCTCCTAATTGTGTATTATATTTTCCCAAAGTTGCACGTGCACACATTTCAACCAGTTTTCTCTCCCTTACTTCTTTTTAAATGCCTTTCAATACTCAAAATAGTAGCTTCATCTGGAAAGAAATACTTCTGCCTTTCAGCGGTTAGCGACAATTAATATAGAATTAAACTGCGTGGTATTTCAAATTAAGGGTATCCTGTTCCGAAAATAAATATACGAGTATTATATAATTATTTCCTTTGCTAGAGTTCAAAGAACAGCTTATATGAATATACTACTACAATTACTGTAGCCACCAAATTAAAGAACAATATATACTTTTATTAGACTTTTAACGGCCAACGAAATAAAAAAAATAATTATTTTATTTGACAATGACAGTTAAAATACAAAACCAGGCTAACATCACCGGCATGTCTAAGGTTTCAAGAAGGAGCTTTTTAAATATTGTCACTCAATTGGTGGAGGGTGTGACGGCGGCAGCTGTGAGGAGGCCGGGGGCGGCCGAGCCACGCCTCCCATTAGTCTCTGTCACTAACTGAGGGGGAAGATTAGAGGAAATGTCACTTGCGCGGGCGGCCCCTTCCCCCTTTCCCCCGGTCATCTGGAACTTTCGGGTGGAAACTAGAGAAGTCGGGAAGAGACGGCGATATTCCTATAAAAAGGGGGTTGCAGACAGACAGTGAGTCAGTGTTTGACGTGCTAGCGAAGTAGCGCCGTGTTAATGAACGAGAAGACTGTGCGTAAGTGTGTACATGCATCTGAACGGTAACGGACGAACTGGTGAATCGTAATTGTGTGCATTACGTAATTTCGTGTAATTGGCAAGTGTTCAACTGTAAGTCGGTGGAAATAAAGAACATTGTTGAGTTTGTGTAATTGGACTTTTCATTTCACGAACCCACAAAGTCACACTGGTGTCAGGAAGCGGGAAAACAACATCACCGAACATTACAACCATTGGAAAAGATTTTGGAGAAGATGATGGAAATGAAGGCCGAACTGACCTCGGAAATGAAGACGGCCAACGACGACATCACCGCAGAGTTGAAACAAATGAAGACGGCCAACGACAACATCACCGCAGAGTTGAAACAAATGAAGACGGCCAACGACAACATCACCGGGAAGATGGAAGAAATGAAGGCCGAATTAACAGCGAAGATGGAAACGGCAAACAACAACTTGGCCACGACAATGACCGCAAAGATGGCCGAACTGACAACGGAGATGAGGGAGGCGAACGAGGTCCTCGCCGCCAAGTTTGAGGAACGGTTGGCCGGCGTGAGGGATGACGTCACGAACCTGGGCAAGCGGATGGGACAAGTAGACGACCGCCTTAATGATTTAGAGGAAAAGGCCGACAACATCGCAAAACCCCTCACCCGCCTGACGGAGGAACACCGGCCTTATGTGTG
>CM060949.1:209829534-210039534 GCA_030765055.1 Mantis religiosa | reverse complement strand
AGTAATAACAAAAACACATATGCTCAAGTTTTTCTCAGGAAGCTAGCCAGGTGAAAAGACGATTTGACATCAACTTTTCGGGAGTGTGTATCTCTCCCATCATCAGGATATTTATTAAATGTTATAACGACATATGAAACACTGGATATAAGATAAACAATAACTAAACAATAACAAAATTCGCATTACTGAACAAAAGACTGTTTTCAGTAAATGAAATGCCAGGTCAAGAAATGGCGTGTGTATAGATTTTTGATTGGATCAAAGAAGCGTAATTACTTAACTTGATTATCAAGCTGTATTTTAGATCTGAGCTTCTTAGGTCGACGGATTTCCATTTTTAACTCCGGTTTCCAAGAGGAGCTGAACTGAAATCCAGTATCACGATTAAGCGGGCTCCTCTCGGAGAATAGGCCAAAGCCTCCTTAACCCTCCGCTCCCAGTAACTGTTGCATTTTACCAAGATGGTCATCTCCCGAAGGTGCCTCTATGGTCGTTATCAAAACAAGGCTCTGCCAGCCCAGACTTCTCAGGTTGCATTAAACGAATACTTTGTAGGGTAGAGATTCTTGCTTTTTGCGTTACTCCTAGGAGGGAGGGATGAGGAGAGAGACCAAGGGTGGCCAGTACCGAATGGCGTCGAACAATTGCATCGGTCTCCGTAACGTTGCCAGTTGAAACTCATTTATAACCAACGTCTGCCCTAGAAAACTGAAGCAGATGCCAATTATGGAAATGATAGGGACAGGAGGCGAGGGACAAGAAAGTTGTAGAGAACCACCTGGAGAAACCAAAAAGATACTCACGTGTCTGAGTGGGCGGTAACCGTAGTTTGAACCCGAGACATGCAGATCTTACCGCGGCGCCATCTTGCTCGGCAAGGAAGCACAGTTAGGCTGCTGTAAAAAAGGTTATAAGAAAATCACGGATTATATCGATTTTGGTTCGAAAACAAAAGTAGTGGATGAGTGTTAGAAGCAGGATATCAAAGTTTCTCTTTGCCCCAAGTTTCTGGGTCCGCAAGGTCTCGCCACGGGCATTTAATTACCTCACTACTAACTTAGTTTACACATCCCACAAATAATATCATACGTCATTTAACTTCACAACTCTGTGAGCAAACTTTGCTTCTGGACCACCACTCCTTTAACCTTCTCTGGCCCCTGGCAAGTTTTTCCTTCTCTCCGTTTCATTAAGGAGCAAGAGTCACAGCCCCCGGCTGCTGAGAGAACCGTTTAAATTCAGGGGGAGGCGCTCAAAAACTGAAAATATAACTTTGAAGATGAAAACAAATTTAAGAAAAGAAGATATGGAACGATACTCTAAGGCCTACTTTCCATTTATTTCCTTACAAAATTTCTTTAATTGTAGCATCTATCCATAATGGTTCATTACACTAGGATTTAGATTCTCCACATTTTTGACCTCCTTGTTATATTTTTGGTTGTCTTTCTTGAATAACCTGATAATTTCTCTCCTACTACACCTAAATATTCTCCATTGTAATCTTTACTGTATTGTTATTTCTTTATTTAATTTGCCCCAATTTGCTTCTCATATAACGTCTCTCCAATCCTTTACGTCATCACATTCTATTAAACAACGAAATAATTTCTTCAAGGCCCTTGCACATAATACACAATTCTTTGTTTTCTTTTTTAAAACACTTTAAGTCTATGTTGCTCACTGTATCCAAGCCACCACTCCTCCCCTCAAATGAGGTTCAATAATCCAGCTATCTCTCTCTTCCTTGATATTATAAAATTATTCGACGAGGGCTGTTCAAAAAATAATTAGCCTTTTTTTTTTTTGACAACGTATCTTTACTCATCCTCATAATTTTGATGGTCCTTCTCAAAATAATCTCCTCTGAATGCGATGCACTTGTCCCAGCGTTTCTGCCAGTCTTCAAAGACATGCTGGAACTATTTTTTGAGAGATCCTTCAATATGGCCTCCGCAACTTTCACCACTGCTTCAGATGATAGATAATGCCTTCCACGAAGGCGTTTCTTCAAGTTAGGGAACAGAAAAATGTCACATGAGGCTAAAGTCGGACTATAGGGAGGGTGACGGATACACTTCGTGTTGATTTTTGCAAGATATTCAGCAACAACTTTGGCAATATGCGGCCGTGCATTATCGTAGTGCAACATCCACCCCGCTTCACGGCAATGTGGCACGCAATGAATAGTTCAGTATTTCAGAAAGTGATCTTAAGGTAATTCGTCGATCCTCTCTCACAATGGCAGCAGCAGTGTTGATGTTGTGTTCCGTAAGAGCAGCAACTGGAGCACCGGGTTCACCTTCCTTTGAAATTGATTGTATCCCTTCTTTAAACATTTTAAACCACCTTCGAGCTGTGCAGTAGGGAAGAACAGACACTCCATAGGCCTTCTGTAACATTGTAAAGGCCTCAACTGAAGATTTGTTGAGACGAAAGCAGAATTTCAAAGCCGCATATTGTTCCTCGCGTGTTACCTCCATTGCAGCGGTAGGCGATTTTGAATGTCTGAACTTGCCTGGTTCTCACAGGCGGGGATCAGGAGTACCAACAATGGAACTACTACGGCGTGTTTGTTTCACATTAAGCTAACAGAATATAAGATAATTAGTGCGAAAAATTATGACCGTAAAATATTATGATCATTCTTTATTGAACAGCCCTCGTGTAGATGGCTGTCCCCTGTTTTAACTGTGCTATTTACGTTTTAGCAAGAACATGTTTTGCCTATGTGACTGAGATGACATCTTTTATGTTCCACCATGCGGGTTTTATGTTATCCCTATATGAGATGGCCAATCTTATATGGGCACATTACCCGACCATGTGTAATAATGATCTACTTAACGTGAATTGCTCGTTGTTTGAGGTTCAGAACTTAAATTACTCTTGAGCTTTATCGCTCGATATTCTACCTAATGAATTATGGCTGCTAATTTTTTATGTATCCAAGCTTTACCTTAAAAACAATATTGCACGACATGACTTTCTTTGTTCTTGCAAAAGGTATTTATTTTATAAATTCTTGTTCCTCTATCTACTTCATGTAAGACCAAATATACTTTTGCAGAAATAAATACCTTATTACTAATTTTCTTGTTGGTGTAAGCAGAATTTAGGAATGTTGTAGACTTTATGCGATAGTCAGGTATTTAAGGGAGAAGGTACTGTCTATCTTCCTAATGCTATTTCCACAGTACCAAGCAACTGTTATTGTCATGTACATGAAAACGTTCTGACATATTCTTAAAAACCTTTATCTTTAATAGTACCAATTAATATTTGAAAATTTTGCACCTATAATTTGTTATAATTTTTTAGTTTTGTGAAAAAAGCACTGAAATTTCAGAAAATTTTATAGTGTTGTGAATCTCAGAGAAAAATACCTTCTTATTCTTAGTCTTATGAGTCTGCTTAATACATACAAACAATTCATATGTTTTGGTTGATTAGTTTTTTTTTTATAAAAAGTGCACCGGAAACGAAAAAATGTGAAACTTATAAAACAGCTTTAAAGTTTATATATTGATTACTGACTTTTCACATGAGTCAGAACATTCCTGCTGCATAGTCTTGACCCTCTGTATTCTCACTTGTTCTTTTCAAGTTGCTCTTCATTTGTCTTGCCTTTTTGTCCAGTTCATCAACTATTTTATCTGCTTTCAGGACGCGCAACTCATCAATTTCTGTATATGACTACTATCATGATTAGCACATGTATTGTGTGAACTGGGCCTACTAACCTCAATATTACATGTGCTTTCATTTCTACTTTATTTATATTTTCTACGTTTACTTTTCTATGTTCGGTGAAACGATTGCCAATAAGCTTTCTCTTTCGAAATGTTTTTGACCTATCCATATCATATATTCACCAATAACTACTACAAAATATTATTCAGAACAAATTACTGTTCACATATACAGCCAAAGACAAAAGAAAAACTAGAATCATTGTAGTTACAGTGGTACCAGCAGAAATCTTGAAAGATCCCTTACAAAACAAGGCTTAGTTCAGAAATATCTGTTCAGTATTACAGAAGTTACGATCTACTTTCTGAAAGCTTACAAAAAGGTACGTGGCAAAAACTTAAAACCCACTAATATAATTAGAAAATTAGTTATAAAATATTTCTCCAATGAACTTTTTAACTATATATTTGTAATCTGGATGGATGACATAATAAAATGCAAAAATAAAAAAATTGAATTTTAACTCCATGTCCAGTACCTTCTCACCTTAAAGAATGGTTGCTATTTGATGGCTTTGAAACCCCCCTCCCCAAAAGGCTGATGTGTGCTATTACATATTTCCTAATTACCCTTCTACATAATATTATTAATAGTGCTTGTTAAAAGGCAATGAACTCCAATTTCAGTAAACTTTTGTGGAAAGGATTTTAATACATATTTCCATTTTAAGTTCAATGGGGATAGGGGATAGTGGGCTTAAGTATCAGTTAAATATTTTGGATCTGTTCTCAAGGAGAAAGCATTGAAATTCTATTCTCTTTGCATGTTCAGGACATACAAGTAAAAAAGTCGAATAACGACTTCCCATTGCAAAACCCAAACAACTGAAAGGAAATATCGTGGGAAGGCTGGCTCTATAAAGAAGTATTGATATGAATGAGATCTCCATTTTTGATGTAGTAAGATTTTGTCTATCTTTTACTGTTTACCACTTTTGAAAAGTCATTCAGAATGAAAATAATATATAATTATTACGTAGAAAATGAAGCTAGTTAGACTGAAGCAATAAGTACTATACAAATATAACCTTTTTTGTAATTTACGTCCTGCAATGTTAAGTCATATCGGACGGTGAATGAATTGGGTGAAATGATGCTCAAATGTGCCCGGGGCCCATGGAGCTTAGAGTTACCCGACATTCGTCTTTCAGGATAAGGGCAAACCCCGGAAAAACCTTATACAGATAATCCATCCTGACCGAAATTCGAATTCGGGAGCTCTTGAACGTGAGGCAGACATGCTACCACCACGCTAGAGAGGCGGGATAAATACAACTATTATTATAACTACGAAGCATGTTTTTTAAGTCAGTACCGTTTTGCGATTCCGCCGCAGCAGCGCTACGGTCGGCGTTCCGCGCATGCGCGCTGGTTAGCTACATCTCTTGCCTACGCACTGACGCCATTACGGTCTGATTCTTCATTGTATACGTCGGTTACTGAATGATTTAAGATGCCTCCGACAATCGTGAGTGCCGCCGATTGTGAAGTACGGGCAGTTATACGATTTCTTAGTGCTAAAGGCGTAAAACCGATCGATATTCATCGTGAGATCTGTGAAGTTTACGGACAAAACATTATGAGTTTTGGAATGGTAAGGAAATGGGTGAGAGCATTTAGAGATGGCCGCACAAATGTGCATGATGAAGAACGGAGTGGGCGTCCTTCTGTCGTTACTGAAGATTTGGTGCAGAAAGTGGACGAAAAGGTGAGAGAAAACAGACGCTTTACAATTTCATCATTGTGCGACTATTTTCCTCAATATTCTCGTAGTGTTTTGTATCGCATTGTGACCTACAACTTGAAGTACCGGAAATTGTGTTCACGTTGGGTTCCGAAAATGTTGACGGAGTTGCACAAAACCCAACGCTTAGGCAGTGCATTGAGTTTCCTTGAGCGGTACCACAATGAAGGTGAAGATTTTTTAGACCAAATTGTTACTGGTGCCGAAACATGAGTGGCCTACGTCACACCAGAATCGAAACAACAATCTATGGAATGGCGACATTCATCATCATCCACAAAAGTGAAGTTTAAGCAAAGAATTTCTGACCGGAAAATCATGTGCACAGTTTTTTTGGGACAGGAAAGGAGTATTACTAGTGGAGTTTCTGCCTCGTAATGAGGTAGTCAATGCAGCGTCTTATTGTGAGACACTGAACAATCTGCGCTGTGCAATCCAGAACAAAAGACGTGGCAAGTTGAGCAAGGGTATCGTTTTGCTGCATGACAATGCCCGTCCCCATGTGGCTAATCGGACCAAAGATCTCATCAAATCTTTTCAATGGGAAACTCTAGATCATCCTCCATACAGTCCTGATCTGGCGCCCAATGACTACCATTTGTTCCTGCACTTGAAGAAACATCTGGGCGGTCAGCGTCTTCAAGACGATAACGAAGTCAAAACAGTTGTGATACAGTGGTTAACACGTCAGGCGGAAGAATTTTATGAGGAGGGTATTCAAAAACTGGTGCCACGTTATGACAAGTGCCTCAATATTCACGCAAATTGTTTAGGAAAGTAGATTAAGGTCTGAGTGCAGAGGGTCTACTCCCATTAGCTCTGTCCCCGTAGGAACAAGACCCGGGCCTCTTTAAACCAGGGAGTATCCGAGCTGTCCCAAAGGGCGCTCGGCGTCCTCCGTGGGGCTTTCCATTAGGGCAAGACCTAGTTTCCTAACAAGCCCCCCCCATCTGGTCCGAAGACACAAGACGGGACGGAAGTGGATACGCCACTTACGCGCGTCAACACTCATATATGACCTCGGTGGGGCCGCCTGGTGATCTAGCACACCTTCTACTAGCTAAGCAGGCTAGTACCCGGAAACTTAATGGCTTCCCTCAACCCCGTCCGAAGACGTACCCAATCTCCCACGGGTATCGGGAACACACTGCCCCCTCGAAGCCATCCCTATCCGAACAACTCCCGAAGGAGGGGCTCGGCTGTTCGGCCCGAGGTTCCTCTAGTAACGTCAGAGGTACCACGAGTGTTAGGGGTCCGCAGCGCCCGCACCACGGCAGCTGAAGGGGACGGATCCCCTCCCCTACGGGAAGTAGATTAAGGTACAGGCTTTCATGTAAAAATAAAATTATTGCGATATCTATGCACGTCTTTTTTTAATTCCAAACCGGTACTGACTTAAAAAACATGCCTCGTATTTCTGCTCTTAAAAATAAAAGACGATTATGATTTTTAAAAATTTACTCATCATCCTTGGTTTAATTAACAATTTCTAAAAGTTTTTAAAGAGTTTGGTATAACTTTGGTTCCTCAAAACAAATACAGTATTAAAATTTTACTACATTTCTCTAAAAAAGTGAAATTCCTAATAATAAAAAATGTGGTAATTATCGATTTGATTGTTTAGATTGTGATCGAGTTTACATTGGTAGTATGAAACGTAATTTGGAAACCAGAACGAAAGAACATTTTCGTAACATTAAGTATAAACAAACTGATAAATCGACGTAACAGATCATTTTTGGTCATTCAACTATAATGTAAATCCTGAAGTTAAATTATTAAAACAATTAAATGCCCCGATAGACTTAATGGTTTCGCGTAATGAATCTTGAAATACTAGCAGTCAATTCTGTTTTTAAGTTTGGTTCGTTTTCAGATTTTGGTAATACTGAAGAAAAAGACATAATAATATAATTAGTAACTTTCTTAACGACGAATTTGACCGACGATGCTGACAAGGGTTCATGAAATGGATTTCAACTTCAACTAATTCATCAAATAAGAAAAATCGACATCATTTTTCTTAAGATAAGTGAATCATTTTGTTACAAATAGTTATATTTGTATAACATATAATTATATTATATATGTTTTGTTATAGTAAGTAAGTAATTTTATTTCCTTTTTACATCAACAAATGGAAATACAAAATCAAGATTACAATTGTAAAATCCATACTGAAATATGCCACATATTCCTAAATCCTGAAAATCTTATCATGTTATTATGTTGCCCACCATTGAATAGTAATTCGGTCCCCATACACTTAACCCTAGGTTTTGGTGTATTGGAGACCCTCTGCTCCTTTTTACACTTTCTGCCATTTCATCTATCCCACTCTACATTTTTCTCTTGATTGTTCTTAGCCATCTCTCTTTAACTTTCCCTAAATAATTCCCTATATTTCTCCTGTTCTTTTCCCTTTTACTGAAAACATTTTTCTAATTACTACTTCACCCCCCAAATTGTCCCATTTACGTAGCCAAGCCTGCTCTCTCCATATCTTTGTTTGACTACAATTTAATATACAATGGAAATCTGCATTCTCTTCTCCACACAATGGACATTTATCTAGCTCCCTATCTTGACCTACACCTTTTAAGTTTCTCATTCCTGTTCTCGCCCAAGCAAAACCTTCTCGCCCTAACTTACTACATATATCCGTATATCCTTCCCTCCCCAAGGTTGTTTTTATTTCTCTATATAATCTCAGTGAGCTTTTGTCACTTGCATGGCGAAAATGTCTTATCTGTCAATAACTTCTAATTGAATTATTATATACTGAATTTATTGTACCACGTTTTTAAAACGGACTAAAATCTATACACTAATATCTGCTATGTCCATAAAGATTGTCCTGGCAATATATGATTTTGAATTCATGATAACTATGGATACTTTTTAAGATTTAAAATAAAAACGTGGGTCGCATTTAAATGTTTTTATTTAATGTAAGGTATTACGGTGCAGTTAATTACGAAAATAAATATTATATGTTTAGTATTGCAGGTAGAAAATGAATGAATGTTTTAACAGAGTTTTTAAAACGATATTTCCATCAAATGCCGCACGCGTTGTGGGTTTTCAGTAGCGTTTGAAAGTGTTGCGGTTTTTAATACAATTCCGCAATGAAATGATGAGGGCAGAGGTTATCGGTAGGGCATGTGCACCGGGTCTCACGGATATCTGATAGTGCTGAGATAGAATCACCTGCAGTGCGTCTAGAATTACATTGCGGCCATGCGGGACACGTACCCTGTGGGAAACCACCACTTTGCAACTCTGTAACCCAATACAGACAAAAGACATAAAATCCTGTGAATCATTACTTTCTAGCTTTATTACACTAACCACAAGGTCACATAACTTACCTCTCGGCCTGAGTTCATCTGTCAAATAGGTGTTAAAACCCTGGGCATTTGTCATCTCTTCTGCAATGTTTTTTTTTTCAGTATAATACAGCTGATATGTACTGACACATGACTAACTTAGCTAAAAAATAGGAATGAACATAAGGCGGGGCTAGGCGTGGCTCATCTATCGCTACTAGTCAGTGCGGTACATGAAACGTTGTTCAGTTAAACAAGCATACTGGCTCGCTTTGTCGAATCATACGGCTGTTCTAAAGATAACATTTAAGAGTGATTGTGTTTTTCCCATGTTACAGAGCTATTGGATTACTGTCCAAACCCCATGGTTTCGGAGATATGGAAAGATAAGGTGCCTGACTAGAAACAAAAGAATTATTAACTCTCAGTAAAGAAAAAACACACAGCTGCTTATGCTGTAGTTGCATTTTTACCTTGCATTCAGTTAAGCGGTGATTTTTGCACACGTACTTTTCAAAGTTAGTAAAAAACTAACTTTTATTTTAGAGGAAGATCCGGAATTTCTTTCAAACGTAATCAGTGCTGATGAAACTTGGCTACATCATTTTGATCCTGAGAGCAAACAGCAAAGCTCAATGTAGAATTCTCCTTCATCACCAACCCCCAAAAAATGCAAAAGTGGTTGCTTCTTGTGGGAAAGTTATGGTCATCTCATTCTTTGATATTCTTGGAATGGTTTTGCAGCATGTTGTACCTGCACACACATCAGTAACTGGACCGTACTACAGGGATGTCCTGAGAAAATTGCAATTCTATATCGGGCGCAAAAGAGCACATTTACGCGAGGCAGGCTGGATGCTGCACCACGATAATGCGCGGCCGTATATTGCCAATATTGTTGCTGAATATCTTGCAAAAATCAACGTGAAGTACATTCCTAACTCTCCCTATAGTCCGTATTAAGCCCCATGTGACTTTTTTCTATTCCCTAACTTGAAGAAATGCCTCCGTGGGAGGCATTATCCATCATCAGAAACAGTGGTGAAGGCTGCGGAGGTGATTTTCAAGGATCTCTCAAAAATGGTTTCCAACATGTCTTTGAAGACTGGTAGAAATGCTGGGACAAGTGCATCGCATTCCGGGGAGACTATTTTCAGAAGTACCATCAAAATTATGAGGATGAGTAGAGGTACGTTGTCAAAAAAATTGTAATCATTCTTTATTAAACGGCCCCCGTATTTGTTTACCTGCCAGATATAAAGAAAAAGGAAAGTTGCATGTAGGGGTAAAGCATTACACTGTACGAGTACTTACCTTGCCCTGGCTTAAAATATCCCAACATTCACGCCATTTGAAGGAAGATATGGGAATGAAAT
Organism: Mantis religiosa; assembly: GCA_030765055.1. Lineage (NCBI taxonomy): Eukaryota > Metazoa > Arthropoda > Insecta > Mantodea > Mantidae > Mantis > Mantis religiosa. The sequence continues at coordinate 210,029,330 of CM060949.1, read as the reverse complement.
GAAGGGAAATGTTTACAATTATATGGTGGTATCAAATTAAGTGTTTCAGAATTCAGGAAGCGACAAACTCAAGTCAGAATGCTGTAGATTGAACCGGGGACCACCGGAATGCAAGTCTTACACGTTACCGCGGCGCCACTTGCTCTGCTAACATATTTAAAACTGATTTTCGTTCGCTTAGTGCCGACATTCCGTTTTATCTTTTCTAGTAGGTAAATTGTGCGCGGTTAATGCATTCAACCTTGCTACCATACCAATTACTGCCGCTACCACCACCATGCCATTAGAGCAACGAAAAAATGCCTTCTGCTAGCCGAGCTCTTTACGAATTTGAGATTTAATTATTCCGGCACAGAGGAGGCCTAGCTCCATTGCCCGCACTTCTCAAAAATGCAAAATTACCATAAAAGTATCATCCAAGCAATTTCATTCTGCTGGGATCTCCACACAAGCCATGTGGATTTGTGGAGAGTTTGTGTCTACAGCTGACTCTTGAATGATGTGGCTTCAAGGAAAATGCATTTCTGTATTACCTACTTACGGCAAGTACTGTATTTCATTCAAGAATTTGATATAGCAATATCAAAACTAAATAAAATAAATTAATGAAAAATAAAGAAGGAAGCATTTTAATACGTCATTGTGAGTGTGTGCTTGCGTGTATGTGTATGTTAGTCACATGTGAACTTAAAGGATTCATGAAAACTGGTTTAAAGATACCAACTTGGTAGTGAAATTCAAGGTATTTCAAAAATATACCGAAACATTAAAAAAAATCCCCCTGCCCCAAAACTAACCTTCACATCGATATTTCAAATCTTTTGATATTCTCAAAAATGCCTCTGACAATGAACATGCTAGGCCAACAAAGGCATTATTGGTTGCGTGTTGATAGCTCCGTAAATTTTCCTTTAATTCAGAGCTTTCACAAGGGCTGTTCAATAAAGAATGATAACTGTTACTTTGTTTTTTTTTGTTTTGTTTTTGGGAAACGTACCTTTATTCATCCTCATAATTTTGATGGCCTTTCTCAAAATAGTCTCCCTGAATGTGATGCACTTGTCCCAGGGTTTCTGCCAGTCTTCAAAGACATACTGGAAACCATTTTTGAGAGATCCTACAAAATCGCATCCGCAGCCTTCACCACTGCTTCTGATGATGGATAATGCCTCCCACTAAGGTGTTTCTTCAAGTTAGGAAATAGAAAAAGTCGCATGGAGCTATATCCGGACTATAGGGAGGGTGAGGAATGCACTTCACGTTGATTTTTGCAAGATATTCAGCAACAACATTGGCAATATGTGGCCGCGCATTATCGTGGCGCAGCATCCATCTTGCTTCATGGAAATGTGGTCTTTTGCGCCTGATCTGAACTTGCAATGTTTTCAGGACATCCCTGTAGTATTGTACAGTTACTGATGTGTGTGCAGGTACAACATGCTCATAAACCATTCCATGAGTATCAAAGAATGAAATGACCATAACTTTCCCAGCAGAAGCAACCACTCTTGTTTTTTGGGGGGTTTGATGAGGGAGAATTCCACACTAAGCTTTGCTGTTTACTCTCAGGATCAAAACGATGTAGCCAAGTTTCATCAGCAGTGATTATGTTTGAAAGAAACTCCGGATCGTCCTCTAACATCAACTTTAACTGCATGCAGACCTGCATGCGAATGTCCTTTTGTTCGGGAATCAACAGTCTTCGAACCCATCTCAAACAAACACGTCTCATGTGTAATGTTTCTGTCACCAACGTGTGGGTGGCACCCAATGAAATGTTCAGTATTTCAGAAAGTGATCTTAAGGTAATTCGTCGATCCTCTCTCACAATGGCAGCAGCAGTGTTGATGGTTTATTCCGTAGGAGCAGTAACTGGAGCACCAGGTCCACCTTCCTTTGAAATTGATTGTCTCCGCTCCTTAAACATTTTAAACTACCTTAGAGCTGTGCTGTAGGAAAGAACAGAAGCTCCATATGCCTGCTGTAACATTGTATAGGCCTCAAGTGAAGATTTGTTGAGACGAAAGCAGAAATTCAGAGCCGCATATTGTTCCTCGCGTGTTACATCCATTGCAGCGGTAGGCGATACTGAACATGTCTGAACTTACCTGGTTCTCACAGGCGGGAACCAGGAGTACCAATAATGAAACTACTACGGCGCGTTTGTTTCACATTAAGCTAACAGAATATAATAAGATTGAATTTTAGTGCGAATAATTATGACCGTAAAAAAATATGATCATTCACTATTGAACAGCCTCGTACAATATCAGGAACTCTACGCTCAATAAAGAACAACTTTCTGCCTAATGTGATATTTTGGTATTCATTTTCATTGTTGAAACCATGCGTCGCTCGTTTGTGACGACAGAGAAACATGATGCGAACTAGTGTTACCAGAGAATTTGTAGTGAAGGACAAGCATTGTTAACACACACAGCTGTGCTAAACTCAACTAAACGTTGACCGATTTTAGGAAGCCGTTTGGAATGATCTGACCATTAACTTTCAATGCAGACTGACATTAAACTTTACTAAAATACCGGGCCCGCCTGCATTGCAGGCCATTTATGCCTAGTCACGCTCCTGTTACCAGTGATGCAAAAGTAATTCAGATTTCAGAGCATATTCCCCAAAAAAATGAAGACATGTTTCATTTTACGTGAAAATATCATAAAACGTGGTATTCAAACAAACAAGTTCGCCGTAATAGGTTAGCTTACGCTGCAGGTACTTCCTTTAAAATTTCGCTTCATATCTTTTGAGGACTGCGCACATGCACTGAGATTAGTGCTGTAGATAGATCAAAATGTTTTGTCGATTAATCATGTTACTTCAATCGATTAATCGATCGATGAATCGAGATATTATCTGTTCGAAAATTAGGTGTAATCATTATATAAAGTACTTTAATACTCTGTATATTCAATTATTTATGAAACGTTTAGACATTTACATTCAAAGTTTGTGTTTGCATCAGATGAACATGCTTTATATATGTGCTGAATTACGAAGGCTGTTCAATAAAGAATGATCACAAATTTTTATGGTCATAATTTTTCGCACTAAAATTCAGACTTATTATATTCTGTTAGTTTAATGTGAAACAAACACGCCGTGGTAGTTTCATTGTTGGTACTGCTGGTTCCCGCCTGTAAGAAGCAGGTAAGTTCAGACATGTTCAATATCACCTACCGCTGCAATGGAGGTAACACGCGAGGAAGAATATGCAGTTTTGAAAATCTGCTTCCGTCTCAACAAATCTTCAGTTGAGGTGTATACAATATTACAGGAGGCCTATGGAGAGTCTGTTCTTCCCTACAGCATAGCTCGAAGGTGGTTTAAAATGTTTAAAGAGGGGAGACTAACAATTTCAAAGGAAGGTGGACCCGGTGGTCCAGTTACTGCTGTTACGAAAGAAAGCATCAACACTGCTGCTGTCATTGTGAGAGAGGATCGACGAATTACCTTAAGATCACTTTCTGAAATACTGAACATTTCATTGGGTGCCCCCCACATGTTGGTGACAGAAACATTACACATGAGACGTGTTTGTGCGAGATGGGTTCCAAGACTGTTGATTCCCGAACAAAAGGACATACGTATGCAGGTCTGCATGCAGTTAAAGTTGATGTTAGAGGATGATCCGGAGTTTCTTTCGAACGTAATCACTTCTAATGAAGCTTGTCTACATCATTTTGATCCTGAGAGCAAACAGCAAAGCTCAGTGTGGAAATCTCCTTCATCACCAACCCCCAAAAAGCAAAAGTGGTAGCTTCTGCTAGGAAAGTTATGGTCATCTCCTTCTTCGATATTGTGACTTTGTGGATTCGTAGAATAGAAAGTCCAATTTGCCGAAATTCTAAATGTTCTTTATTTGCGTAGAAATACACTTCGTAGCAGTAGAATTACATCACATACACAATTACAATCTACAACAGCGTTCTCATTACACCTGTTTACATAAGCTCTCTTTGCAACACCTCACAGCTGATTACTACTACCACTCTTTGCGACTGGCTCTTGGCGAGTCATCGCTCCGTTAAGTACCTCATTGAGAAATTCGAAAGATTTCTGGAATAAACGAGAAATCAACTGTCCTCTGTCAAGATATCACTAGAATGTTCCATAAGCATTACTTAATCTGTGCTGGCGAGTCCTTTATCTCCGCTATCTTCATTTTCCGGCTCTTTGTGTACACACTGTTTGCCCATCAGTTCCTTTGTGTAAACAAGCCGCTCGAACCCTTTTTGCGCGTACGCCACCAGTCGTGAAAAAGAATTCGCGAACAATATTTATGGAATGGTTTATCAGAATGTTGTACGTGCACTCACATCAGTAATTGAACAATACTACAGGGATGTCCTGAAAACATTGCAAGTTCATATCAGGCGTAAAAGGCAACATTTCTGTGAAGCAGGCTGAATGCTGCACCACGATTATGCGCGGCAGCATATTGCCAATGTTCTTGCGTGAAGTGCATCCCTCACCGTCCCTATAGTCCAAATTTAGCTCCATGTAACTTTGTTCTATTCCCTAACTTGAAGAAACGCCTTCGTTGGAGACATCATCAGAAGTAGTGGTGAATGCTGCGGAGGCGATTTTGAAGGATCTCTCAAAAATGGTTTCCAACACGTCTTTGAAGACTGGCAGAAATGCTGGGACAAGTGCATCGCATTCAGGGGAGACTATTTTGAGAAGGACCATCAAAATTATGAGGATGAGTTCAAGTATGTTTTTTTTAAAGAAAATGTGATAATTCTTAATTGAGCAGGCCTAGTATAATCGATTAATTTAACTCGTCTCGATTATTCGATTAAAATGTTTAATCTTTAATTTAAAAATAATAATCGATTAATCGTTTCGGTTAATCGATTAAATCACGCAGCAGTAATACAGATCTTTTTCTATACATACTTTTTTCTTATCCAGAGTCTAAAAAGTGGTATCAAATATTTCTGTGGAATGCAATATCTTTCTGACCAACGAGTACATGATACAAACATAAAGAACATTATCCTGAAGGCGGTATTATATATAGTTCTTTAAGCATCTGCTGGCATGTGTTTCGGTGTGATGGTTTGGATGCAACACTCAAGACATCCATAGAGTAAAAAAGTCACTTGACCTTATAATATACATTTGCTTGCGTTAACTTTCTTTTAAACAAAAGACTAGCAGAGACTACACTCTTGCTATGCTAAACAAATGAGTAGCAGTGTAATATCAAATTCTTCTGCATGTATTATAACCTTAAGAATGGACAACTTTACGATTATTTGTAAAGTATAGGAGAAACTTGGTTCAGTAATTTTAATTGAAAACTGAATTGTATCGACTAAAACACGAATTATTTTGTAAAGTGTCCTCAATAATTTCAAGATATTTTGTTATAATTAAAGCATCAGTTTGCCATGGAAACAAATCGCATGAAGAGTAATTATTTCAGAATCCCAAAAGATTATATCACTTCTCCGATCTGAGACTAAGACCCTGGGTGCAGAGATCATCCCTGGAGAGCAGCCGTGGTGAACAATAATTTTGCAAGAACTTCAACAAAGGTGAGAATCCCAGCATCAAACTCCCAAAATAAACCGCTGCAATCCTCCAGAAACATAACCTCACCCTGGGCTTCAAATTAACACAGCTTTCTGCTACTGACGTTCTACTTTGTAACACTTTAAAGAACGTTTTGGTATATATAGAACGGTGACCGTAAATAAGAACAAAAGTGACATATGCACCACATTTTAGCACAAGGAGGCGGAGTAGCCAAATGCCTCCCGCCTCAGCTGTAATTATTGGATGGGGGTGTAAATGCCCAGAGAGAATACTACTACTTGGCTTTGTTCCTTGTTTCAGGTGTGCGGGTTCGACGAACCGAACCCAAGGGCACATTGTCGTGGGCACAATAAAAATAACATTTCTTGGCAACAACACTTACAGCTAATTGGCGGCCAGGTCGCCAGCGCCATTTTTACTCACATTCACACCCCCTTCCGAAACCAGGGCAACCTTTTGTGAGCGCTTCTCGCTACATTGCCAAAATGTTTTCGAAACTGAGGCACGCCATTAGTTACGTTAAACCACATCTTGATTAGGAATGCGTTTTATTGATAGCGCCCGTTCGTTGGCTAGAAGCAATTTAAAGACACTGTTACCTCATAGAAGTTTGGTAACAGTTTGTTTCTGCTTACTATTTTAATGTTATTAATATTGTATTGTCCTTTTTGTAGATGGAATGTTATTCAATTTTGTTTGGAATGAGGTTCAATTTCCACTTTATTTTTATCGTTGGTTAGAGACATCATCTGACTGAGAGAAAGCTGGAATTACTTAATCTTTTTATTTACCCTATCACAATAATCCTCTTGAATAAGCAATTTTACTTCAAATATTTTTCTTTTTCTTAAGACAATTTTAATTAATCCAATTGTTCTCAATTAAATAATTTTATTCATTTCTATTCAAACACTTAAGCATAAAATAAGAACTGGAGCTTTCCTGTCAACGAACGTGCTCAAGTTGTATTCGGGAAGCAAGCCAGCTGAAAAGACGATTAGAAATCGACGTTTCACGAGTGTGCATCTCTCCCATCATCAGAATGTTTATTAAATCTTATAACCACAAATGAATCACTCGATATAACACAAATATAAACAAAGACAAAACACTATCAAAATTCGCATTGCTGAACAAAAGACTGTTTTCAGTAAATTAAACGCCAGGTCAGTTTTTTTGTTGGTAATTTGCGTCCTCCAACGTTAGGTCATATCGGATGATAAATGAAATTTGCGAAATTATGCTCAAATGAGCCCAGGGTCCATGGAGCTTAGAGCTACCTGACATTCGTCTTGCAGGATAAGGGAAAACCCCGGAAAAAACCTTATCCAGATAACTCACCCTGACCGAGATTCGAACTCGGGACCTCTTGAACGTGAGGCAGACACGCTACCATCTACGCTACCGAGGTGGACTCGCCAGGTCAGAAGGTGGCGTGAGTATAGGCAATTAATTGGGTCAGAGAAACGTAACTACTTAACTTGATTATCAAGCTTTATTGATCTGTGCTTCTTAAGTCGTCGCATTTCCATTTTAATGCCGGTTTCCAAGAGGAGCTGAACTGAAATCCAACATCACGATTAAGCGTCCTTGTGAATGTGGGACACCGTATATAGGAAAACCCTGAAGGACAATTGCTACCAGAATAAACGAACATGAACAGAGCATTCGTTTAATGCAACCTGAGAAGTCTGGACTGGCAGAGCATTGTTTTGATAATGACCATAGAGCCAACCTTTGGGAGACTACCATCTTGGCAAAATGCAACAGTTACTGGGAATGGAGAGTCAAGACGGCTTTGTCCAATTCCTCTGAGAGGAGCACTTTTTATAGCGTCTCTGCCAGTACTTGAACACGTGCTGTAGACCATTCTTTGTCAGGTCCTTGAGAATCGCCTCACTTTTCTTGAGCACTGCTTCAGAGTTCTCAAATCGAATACCCCTAAGCTTTGCCTTTAGTCATGGGAATAAAAAAGTCACAGGGTGCAAGATCGGGGCTATAAGGTGGATGTGGTACACAGAGGCAGAAACTGTATGACTTGAATTGCGACGTGAGGCCGTGCATTGTCATGATGAAGTCGCCACCCAGTCCGAGAAAACTCTGGTCGTTTCTTTGAAATGTGCTTCCTCAGTGCAGCCAATACTGACGTGTAGTATGCTGCTGTAACAGTAGTATTGGGGGGAACAGCATGTGAAGTGAGGGCGTGCATTGTCATGATGAAGTCGCCACCCAGTCCGAGAAAACTCTGGTCGTTTCTTTGAAATGTGCTTCCTCAGTGCAGCCAATACTGACGTGTAGTATGCCGCTGTAACAGTAGTATGGAGGGGAACAGCATGTGAAGTGAGGGCGTGCATTGTCATGATGAAGTCGCCACCCAGTCCGAGAAAACTCTGGTCGTTTCTTTGAAATGTGCTTCCTCAGTGCAGCCAATACTGACGTGTAGTATGCTGCTGTAACAGTAGTGTGAGGGGGAACTGTATGTGACGTGAGGCCGTGCATTGTCATGATGAAGTCGCCACCCAGTCCGAGAAAACTCTGGTCGTTTCTTTGAAATGTGCTTCCTCAGTGCAGCCAATACTGACGTGTAGTATGCTGCTGTAACAGTAGTATTGGGGGGAACAGCATGTGAAGTGAGGGCGTGCATTGTCATGATGAAGTCGCCACCCAGTCCGAGAAAACTCTGGTCGTTTCTTTGAAATGTGCTTCCTCAGTGCAGCCAATACTGACGTGTAGTATGCTGCTGTAACAGTAGTATTGGGGGGAACAGCATGTGAAGTGAGGGCGTGCATTGTCATGATGAAGTCGCCACCCAGTCCGAGAAAACTCTGGTCGTTTCTTTGTAATGTGCTTCCTCAGTGTAGCCAATACTGAGGTTTAGTATGCTGCTGTAACAGTAGTGTGAGGGGGAACTGCATGCTGGTAAATGATTCCATTACAGTCAAAAAATGTTACCACAGTAACTTTTCCTGCAGATGGAACAACTTTTTCCTTTTTTGGTGTTGGACAACCTGGCGATTTCCACAATGTGCTGGCTTGTTTTCCTTCAGGATTATAATGAAGCAGCCATGACTCATTACCGGTGATAATCGATTTAAAAAATGCATCCCATCTATCAGCAAAGAGATGCAGCACCTCACGGCTCGTCTCCATTCACACAGCCTATTGTTCCAGAGTCAACAAACGTGGCAAACAACGACCACAAACTCGGGTCATATGGAGATATTCGTGCATATTTGTAAACACACTGTCATATGAAATTCTCAGCACTTCACTTAGGTTACGTAGTGTTATACGCGGATCCTCTCGGGCAGTCACAGCAGCTGTGTTGATGTTGACTTCAGCCACAGCAGAAGTCTGAACATCAGCCGGCACTCGTAGCCATGGTCGTTAGAACGTATGTCTCTAGTGTTGCACCGCGTAGAGAGTCGCGGGTTCCTGTCCCGTCCTGGGCATGGGTGTTTATGTGTATAGTGTAGGTGTGTGAAAGTACAGAAAATAGATAGGTAATTAAACGGAAACAATAAAAACCCGTTAAATAAGGAAAATAAAAATATATATATATATATTTATAAAAAAGAAAGAAAAGAAAGAAAAGAAAAAGAAAAAGAAAACACCAGGCCCACCTTGCGTTAACACTGACAATTCGGCCTTCTTTGAAGTTCTTGAACCACCTTAACACTGTGGCACGAGGTAGTGCATTTTCACTGTACGCTTGCTTCAGCTTTTCATAAGTTTCGGTGGCTGTATGGTTTAAACGAAAACAGAATTTGGTTGCGCTGTACTGCTTCTCTCCCTTCACCTCCACTGCCTGGTATGCGAAATGCACGTAGGGTCTAAAAATATAGCATTACCACCAACCTACCAATACGAGAGTGCTGCCGCCTACTGACAGTAATTAAAAGCCTGCTCTTTTCAAATATTTATGTTACAGATACGAAACTATCACGGAAGCTACAGGAAAAAAATCAGCCTCAGTCTTTGTTGATCAGCCCTCGTATTTATCTTATCACAATAATCCTCTTTTTACTTCAAACAATTCTTTGTTTAAAGGCAATTTTAATAATTCGATTGATCTCGATTAAATAATTTTATCAATTTTTATACAAATACTTAAACATAATTTATATAATATAATCTACGAGCTTTTATTCAACTGGGATAACATTGCAGTAAATTAATGCACTGCCAACTTTACAATGATATTTAGCAGTATCAGACAAATCGGTAAAACATATTTTGCTAAGTTTGGTTTGAAGAAACATTGGATTGAGCTGTGTTTAGATGTATACCAAATTTTAGACATACAACTGATGATCTAATATGATATAGACACACTTATGAACAGCTGATTTAAGTGCAGCTGTAACTACAAAGAAAATAAGAAATACGATATGCTTAATTGTTATTGTAGTTACTATTATCTTTATTTTTAAGTTTGCATCCTCCAACGTCGGTCATAAACATGACTGAAATGAACGACGAAACAACTGGTTCTCAAATGAGCAAAAGGCGCACAGAGCTTAGAGTTATCCGGCATTAGCTTTCACAACAGGGGAAAAACCCCAAAAGTCCCTGACCAGATAATTCATCCTGACTATGTTTCAATTTTGGGACCTCTTGAACGTGAAGCAAACACGCAAACAATAAAAGTACAAAAGTATTGCAGACAAAGAATCTAAATCTTGAAAAAGCACACAATTTATATCAAATAAATTCTTTAGCACTAACAATTTCCGAAATATTATTTGTTACTCGTTACACTTTAAAATACTTTCTCGTATTGTAACTCACTATTAAGCAATAGTTATGTATTTCTGGGATTAAATATTAAAATTTTATAAAATAGAATCAATTGAAAGCAGCATAAACAACATATGAATTACACTAGAATAACAAAACTGTTTTACAGTGTGATCCACATAAATCTGAACCACTTTAATAGGCCATAACTTCTGAACCAATAATAGGATACACGTGTAACTTTGAGAGAATATATTACATAATTAGGAGATTATATTACACTATTTACACCTCAGACAAAATGTTGGAAGTGTTCTCTACCTGCATCTATACATCATACTATTGTAGACATTGAAGTTTATATGGGCATCTTCAAGACATTTGTGGAGCAGCTGGATGATATCGAACTGAGAGAAGTTTATTTCCAGCAAGATGGAGCAACGTGCCATACATCTAACGACACAATGGAACTAGTAACCAGTTTCTTTGATAATCGAATACTCTCAAAAGGCCTGTGGTCTTCCAGATCCCTGACCCAGCCTCACTAGAGGTTTTCTTGAGGGGGTATCTAAAAATAGAGTATACAACAATAGGTCACGGACAATTGATGTTCTCAACGAATCCATTCGAACCAAAATAAGTAACATTGGTGAGATTACTCTCTGTAAAACTTCAGAGAATATAGTAAGACAATTGCAAACATGTATAGATGCTGGTGGAGGACACTTCCAACAGCATCTCTGAGATGTAAATAGTGTAATATAATGTCTCAATTGTGTGTTATATTCTCCCAAAGTTGCATGTGTATCCTATTTTTTTTTTCTTTTTTTAATTTACGTTCTCCAACGTTAAGTCATATGGGACGATGAATGAAATGGATGAAATGATGCTCAAATGAGTCCGGGGTCCATGGAGCTTAGAGATACCTGACATTCGTTTTACAGGATAAGGGAAAACCCCGAAGAAACCTTATCCAGGTAACTCACCCTGACTGAGATTCGAACTCGGGATCACTTTAACGTGAGGCAGACATGCTACCACCACGCTACCAAGGCGGGCGTGTCATTATTGGTATGTATAGATGCTGGTGGAGGACACTTCCAACATTTTCTCCGAGATGTAAATAGTGTAATGTAATCTCCCAATTGTGTATTATATTCTCCATAAGTTGCACGTGTGTCCTATTATTGGTTCAAAGGTTATGGCTGATTGAAATGGTTCAGATTTATATGGATCTCACTGTAGAAGATAATACAAAAAAAAAATGCCCACCTCGGTAGCGTAGATGGTGGCGTGTCTGCCTCACGTTCAAGAGGTCTCGAGTTCGAATCTTCGGTCAGGGTGAGTTACCTGGATAAGGTTTTTTTCGGGGTGTTCCCTTATCCTGAAAGATGAATGTCGGGTAACTCTAAGCTCCATGGACCCCAGACGCATTGAGCATTATTTCACCCATTCCATTCACCATTCTATATGACTTAACGTTGTAGGACGTAAAATTACACAAAAAAGAAAAGGACCTGCATATTTGAGTTAGATGATTGGGATTGGGAGTTCATTACGGAGGGGATTGGGTACGTAGGCTGCCATACCGGGTCCATTGTTCCTATGACCCCAAGTGGGGCACCCCCGGGAGGAAGGATGAGGCGAAAGACACAGAGGGCAAGGTCCCTACAGTTTACTTGGATAGAGACATCCCCCGACATGTCAGGACAACGAACTCGCTCCCCTACAATGGGACGGCAACGAGCCCAGCAGCCGAGCCCTAATGGTCCGAGGCAGCTGATCCAAGCCCCAAAGGTCCCTGTCTGGCTGTCCCGAAATGGTCCCAGCAGAGGAGCTGAAGCCGGCAAGCAACCTACCGGAGGAAGAAGTAGTTTTCCTCAGAGCAAATCATCCTACCATGTACCACCGAGACACCCGCCGACACTTCTACCCTGAAAGAGACCCCAAAGGTCCTAGACAGGCGATCCGAGCCCCAAATGTCCCTTGCTGGCGGTCCCGAAATGGTATCAGCAGAGGATAGGAGGCCGGCAACTGACCTACCGGAGGAGGAAGTAGTTTTTCTCAGAAAATATCATCCTGCCATGCTCCGCCGGGACACCCGCCGACACTTCTACCCTGAAAGAGACCCCAAAGGTCCTAGACAGGCGATCCGAGCCCCAAATGTCCCTTGCTGGCGGCTCCGAAATGGTCCCAGCAGAGGAGCTGAAGCCGGCAACCGACCTACTGGAGGAGGAAGTAGTTTTCCTCAGAGCATATCATCCTGCCATGCACCGCCGAGACTCCCACCGACACTTCTACCCTGAAAGAGACCACCAATTGAGAGATGATATGAAATGATAATGGAGATGAAATGGAGGGACAAGAAATTCGGAAGATGTAATTAACCCACCCAGCAGTCACCTAGCGACCCGAGAAAACCGCCGAAAATCCCATGGGTAAGGTAGGTTGGCCACGGGAATCGAAACCGTGCGGGACACAAACCAAACCGCCTGAGCTATCCCACTCGGTGAGTCAGATGATAAAATAATGTTCAGAATTTAATGAAGTAAATATACATTTTTGCTCAAGAGCATTTTGTATCTACCTATAACGAGATGTACAATGACGTTTTATCTATTATAGATTTGTAAGAATATCTTGTAAATGCGTGAAAACTCAAGTGGATTCATAAATGAGCTATAAGGTACAAAGGGTATAGAAAATGATTTCATGGTAACACTTCAGAACTGTTTGGGAATATTAAAGTTTGAAAATGTGTAAGGACATACTGAATTCAACAATGGACCAGCACTTTTGAACCGTTCCTGAGGCATCACGTAACTTCCGTTTCGCAGTATATGCAAAGCAAGAGATAACTAAGTGGTTCTAAAATTGAAAAGAAGTGTTTGCTAATTAACGAGGCATAGAAAAAAAGAAGAAGAGATGGGAATGCTTCAGCGCGCAGCCATTTTAACGTCAAACGAAAGCACAAACAAGCGAAAGCTTTTGTTTACCAGGGAAGAGTGAAGTGAATAATTTTTTTTGGCCGACCGCCCCGTTGTTATAAATGGAGCTCTCTTTGAATACATATACATAAACTTGCCAGACATGAGGTTTAAACAGCTTAAAAGTCAAAAAGAACGCCAGCCAGATTCTTTTGTGAGTCTATATTTAAGCCCCATCTGGCTTAGCGATGTCCTTCAATCTGGCATTTCTCTGGAGATTAATGTGCAGCTTTTGGGCGCTTCTTTTGAAGTATTAACCAGGACCTGCACCTGAGAGTGAAGAAAAGGTGGGGTTATTTCAATGCTGGTAATTAACAGCGTGAACTGCACGTAATTTTATTTAATCATTTTCAGGAATGAGCACTTCCTCCAGTTATAGTGGTTTAGCCTAAAACAGACCTGAAGATGAAATGACTTAGATGAATTATATAGTTGACAAAATTGAACCTTTTTTTTTTCACAAGAATTAAAATAAAATTTTTAGAAGTATTTTTTGTGCTGAATTCAAATATAATTTTAGTTTTTCCCCATCAGGCAGGAGTTTTGTGTGATATTGATTTGAATTTTTATAATATTCTAAAAAAAATCTGTAACTAGCTAACTCAAAATTATAACTACTCATTCTGACTTACCTAGAAAGTGGTAGGTAGTGATTTTCGGGCACATTTTGTATCTGGAACGTCTCTCTTCTTGGTCCAACATTAGTCAGCCGGCATATTGGAACTCCAGTTGCCTTAGTAACTCTTTTCCATAGTAGAAATTTGCTGATGAAAACGCTCACCTTGCTCATCGCTGACAGCTCCAGGATTTTCGGGGAAGAAGTCCAAGTGAGAGTCCAAGAAGTGAATTCTTAAAGACGTGTTGCATCCCATAGCTTTATACCACTTTCTTCAGAGAAGCAGTCCTTGAAATCACTATGGCAGCCACGATAACTACATATTCTTACTTCTTTTTGGAGTAGATTCCACCTTTTGAGTCTGGAAGTTAAACCTTCAGCTTGCTGTTTAGACAGATTTAAATCCCGAATCAGGTCATTAAGGTCTTTCTTCTTGGGAAAGTATGTTCTGATGATCAGGTATTGGCTTCATATGTAGGATCATTTTTATTTTCATCTGAAGCATTTTCAGTTTCAGTTAGGTCAGAATCAGTTATTATCTAAGGTCGTATCTGCATATACTGGTACAGGGAACCGTTCATTGTGTAAGACAGGTCTTATTGTAGATTGCAAATTCGGTTACTTAATTGTATGTTTTGTTTTGGATGTAATTCCTTTTATATTTGTCAAATAGAAATAGCAATCACTTAAATGGTCCTTCGATCCCCTCCATAATCACAAGAATTGCAAATGGAATACGATGTCACCCATTTTCCACCTTTGGAAGTGTTGAAAACAGTGTTGTTATAATAAATTAAATTTAAAGGGAGTCAATGACATTAAACAACACTTACCTTTAAATTTTTCTGGAACATGTTTCAGAGACTGCCTCCATCCTCAACCGGCCATCGACTGGTTTTCATTGGTGTAGTTGACAGAGGAGACCTATGACAAAATATTGTCAACTACACCAATAAGAAGCAGTCGATGTCCGGTCGAGGAGGGAGGCAAAGTCTCAAACATGTTCCGGAAACATTTAAAAGTGTTGTTCAGTGTCATTAATCGACTCCCTTTAAATTTAATTTGACAACGCTTCTTTACAAGTGGGGTCAAATTTTGCCTGTGAGACCTGAAGATCAGCTCATCACAAATATAGCAGAAACTGTCTACATGATTTACAAACTTTCTTGGCATGATGACAAAACAAAGCACTAAAACACTGCATACACAATACACCTTCGAAAAGAAAGGAAGGAAATATTTCACTACTGAACAAACTCACAGTCAGCTCAATATTGACACATCACACAGCCAGATGAACAGGTCGGTACATATCCAAACATGAATGAACCTGCACATCCTTGTTTTATGGTTCTTAAGCATATTACAAATCATTCCCTTATATAAAGTTTTGATAAAAGCACTAAATATGAGGTAAAGTTTCCTATAACAGGTCAAAGAAAATGCTAAAATCCTATTTTAAAAAGCAGCGGTCACAAAAAAACTGTGCCTGATGAAAAATTCTGACTACAATACTGAATTCAGTATGAAAAGGTACACTCTATTCACTAATCAGATTTCTTGTGAAGAGCACCTTGTCGACTAGTGTTACATATCCAGATGAAAAACTATTTAAAGCATTGACTATTTTCATTACCTAAACTCAATTCTACACGGTTTTCATTTTTATTTCTTATTTCCCGCCTTCTGATTGAGCAGGAATGACGTCATAGTTGACTGCTGATTCTATCTTGAAACCATAGTGCTCTCTACGGAGAAGAAGCGGTTATTTTGGCGGAACACTAAGCAAATTACAGCACTCTCAGCGTGGTTGCACTTGTAACTAATACAAGCAGCTTCCCCTGGATATAAACACAGAACATCAAGTCTTCATGTTTGAATGCTACCTTCGTACTGGCATTAAAATTGGTGCGACAACGCTATCCAACATTCAGACAAGTCCCTCGGAGCGTAATGTTGTCAAAAGTGTCCAGGTACCATCAAATTGATGTACCTTTGTTTGCAACATAAACGTCTTACGTTTTATCAGTATGCGATATAAATTTTCTGTCATTCTCACACTTAACTAAAATGTCCATTAATGTTGGTATAGCCCGCCTCGGTAGCGTAGATGGTAGCGTGTCTGCCTCACGTTCAAGAGGTTCCGAGTTCGAATCTCGGCCAGGTTGAGTTATCTGGATAAGGTTTTTCCGGGGTTTTCCCTTATTCTTAAAGACGAATGTCAGGTAGCTCTAAGCTCAAAGGACCCCGGACTCATTTGAGCACCATTTCATCGTCCGATATGACTTAACGTTGGAGGACGTAAATTACAAAAAATTGGTATCCTTACGTCTTTTAAAACCAACAGCTGCATTAAGCATTTCCAAGATACAGAATCAGTTACACGAAAAAGACACTGAATGCTATAAAGTGACTGGTCCCAATCTAGAAGCAATAAATAATGTTTCGACAGAAAGGCCTCAAGCATACCTTCTCGCAATACAGACAGTGTTTAAGGGGAAGAGAGAAAGGAAATATATGAAAATGGACTCATAAGACTATGTACTAGAGATATTTTCTTGTTTAGACTTGGATAAAGGCTTTGTACATATTGTAACAGTAATTTATTTTTCATTCCTAGAACATGTTCTGCTAATTTCCTGGTTTGTAATGAAGTTACTTTGTGAGGAAACTGTTGGTGATAGAAAAGATTTGAGAACAAATTGAAATATTTCTATTTTATGTGACAGGTTTACAATGCATATATGTCTGCTATAACAGAAAAACATATGTACATTGTGAAATAAACTGTGGACAGCTGCAAATACTTGGGAGTGTACCTGGCAAGTAATGCTGGATGGGACGAATAAGTAAATTCCACATCTAGGAATGCGTGGAAGGCATTACATTTCGTAATGAGAATATTGAAAAAGGGGAGCGCTAGGTCCAGGGAAATTGCCTACAAGGCCTTAGTGCGGCCGGTTATGGAATATGGAGTAGCATGCTGGGACCCGTATAGAGCTAACCAAATCGATCCATTAGAAAAAATACAGAAGAGGACAATAATATTCATAAAAAGAGGCAAGTATTTTGCGCCTATAAAAGGAGATTAGACTAAATGGGAGGAATTAAGAATTAGGCGTAAAAAAACATAGGTTGGTAGCATTATTCAAAGCTAATGCTGGTGTAAAGGCATGGGTGGACGTTAGTGTAAGGTTAGATAATCCGGATTATTATGGTCGAAACGATCATAGGTTTAAAATTAAGGGTAGAAGATACAGAACCGACGTAGGAAAATTTTCTTTTGTTAATAGAACCATTGAAGAATGGAATGAATTTCCTGTAGCAGACTTTCAGGGCTGTCCCCTGTCGCTGAAGGAATTTAGAAAAAATCTAGCTGGTTTATAGTTTAACTTTCGCATTATAATGGTATATAATATATAAATAGAGAAGTAATTAGATATGTTTTAAGCGACTAAAGTAAAATAATATCATGTTTGTATTGTTTATTGTGTTATTGTTGTAAATCTAGTATTTGTAATTTGATCTGTATTCTTAACTTTGCCACCGGGTAGTACCCAATTGCAGTGAATAAATAAATAAATAAATAAATAAATAAATAAATAAATAAATAAATAAATAAATAAATAAATAAATAAATAAATAAATAAATAAATAAATAAATAAATAAATAAATAAATAAATAAATAAATAAATAAATAAATAAATAAATACATACATACACACATACATATATACATACATACATACATACATACATACATACATAAGTGTTCATTGACCTATCATTTCGTATAATCCTCATGGTCTACTTTTATGGCTGGATAATTAGCTTTGCAGTACATTGCATGCAGTATAAAGTTTTTATAGACAGTTATCGTATTTATGCACCAGGAGAAATTACACACCTTTATATTACGCGGGCAAACCTACTTCTCAAAGAGTATACTTACCTTCCGGTAGAGGGAGGCCTCAAAGCTGCTGTCAGGACATCAAGTACGATCGCAAGTCACTAGGGTACTTGTATATAAACTCGGTCCATCAATGATGCTATTGATGACGTCAAATTTTGCGTGGTAAAATTACGGATAAAAATGAACACGGTGTACAAAGCAGAGGGTATATCGAAAATGGATATCAACTTAAAAAATGGGATGCGTTATACTCACATGACTTTTTCTACTCTTGTAGCAACTATTCCTACGCAACTCTTATCTATTTTCTATTTGAGAAAAAGGAGGAACTGAAAAATTCAAACAAAGAGAAGCAAATATCTACGAAATGATATGAAATAGATGTCGAATCTCAAAACTCACGCAATTAAACGTTTCTTTTGAACCGTAATGAAGTTATGCTTTAGAGTTGTATACAACTTAAAACACCAGAAATTTCAACTTACAAGAACTTAACAATTCTTTTCTTTTCGACTAAGGCTATAAAAGGAAATTGTGTGATAGATTAATTAATTGATGGAAATTAATCATCTCGAATGTGAGAGCCCATAGTTGTTTACCGGGAAAGTATACGAGTCAAATGGAGAATTTAATGTCATGACAGCAAATTGGCCACGGTATCTCAATGGATTAGAGCGACTGGACAGAAACCAGGAGATCCGTGGTTCAAATTCCGGCCATGGCATTGAAATTTTCATGTTCACTCTATTTATCAAAAACCTTAGCCTATATAGGCTAGTGTGAAGAAATGATTAGTTTCCACCAATTAACTTAAATAATGAGAGTTAAATGATGAAGCCTGGGGCTCAAGTACTTACGATACTAAGTCGCCACAAACTGTGTATATCGAATTGAGAGCCCCTAGTTTTATAGCGGGGAAATATATGAGCCAAATGGTGAGTTTAATGTCATGACTGGAGGTTGGTCATGGTAGCTCAAGGGTTAGAGCGACTGGACGGAAACCAGGAGATCCGTGGTTCAATTCCAGGCCATGGCATTGCATTCTTCATGTCTACACTATCTGTACTTGCAGTTTTAAGATCTTACTGAAATGATGTTATTGTTAACTTATAATTTGGTAGGGTGGATGTTTGAACGGCTAATTTTGTGCCCTTTTTCTAAACAAAACAACTTATTCCTTTGCACTTAAACTCATACATTCTGGGACCCACTAAGAGCGACTGCCTAAACTTTAGAACCTTTAATGATTCAAGTGTTTCATTTATTGTGCTCTTACTTGATTATTGTTTGTTATTGCTTGTAAGGCACATTTTGAACCATAGAATATTCTTGTCTGTTGAAGTTATAATTAAAATGTTGGTTTAGAGTGGTACTAATGAGTCGCATCTCCCCAACAAAATTTGTTATGTTTGTACTTACTGATAAATAGAAATTCAACACCTTGTAGTATATTCCAGTTCCAGGATTTCCAGTTTTCTCCATAAGGGAGTTTGTGTACATATGTGACCATTTTTGTTCTATGTAGCGTGTTTGTAGAATTAGTAACCTTAATTCAGCTGTATCACAAAATATGTTTACTGTAGAAACAATTCATACAGCTAGCCAAACAAAATGTCAAAGCAAAGTTCCTATCAAAAATGAAGTATTATATCCATGAAGTTTTAGAAGATAATTTGGGCAACGTCTATTGGCGTGTCTACAACTGCACAACATAAGCACGCCTTGAATATCAATCATGGCAGTAGTAATGATATTGACAATGACTGTAAGTGACATGATGATATATGTCAGGATGGTGATGACAAGACAGCGCCTCTTGTCACCAGTGAACGTCTAAGAAAGACATTGTGTGCATGTCTCATATCATCAATCAAATCTTCAAACATTAGTCATTATTACTTCTCACATTCGTTTGGTTCATTTATCAATATGATATGCACAGAACGGAATGCTACATGAAATTTAACAAAAATTGATATTTGTATTCTATACTTTATAGTGAGAAGGTACTGCCTATCCCCACAGTGCTATTATATACATATTATTATTTGAAAATTTAGTACTGATAATTTGTTATAATTTTTTGGTTTTTATAAAAAAACACTGAAGTTTCAGATCACTTTTTTAACAACTATTGTGAATTTCAGAGAAAAATCCCTTCTTATCATTATTCTTATGAATCTGCCTAATATACTCAAAGAGTCATATGTTCCGGTTGATCAGTTTTTTTTTTAAAAAAAAGTGTACCGGAAGCTGAAAAATGTGAAACTGAGAAAAACAGTTTTAAAGTTGATATATTGATTACTGACTTCTCACATGCGTCAGAACATTCCTGCTGCATAGTCTTGACCCTCTGTATTGTCACTTGTTCTTCTCAAGTTGCTCTTCGTTTGTCTTGCCTTCTTGGCCAGTTCTTCAACTATTTTATCTGCTTTCAGGACTCGCAGCTCATCAATTTCTGTATATGACTACTATCATGATTAGCACGTGTATTGTGTGAACTGGGCCTACTAACCTAAATATTAC
Source organism: Mantis religiosa (assembly GCA_030765055.1). Taxonomy (NCBI): domain Eukaryota; kingdom Metazoa; phylum Arthropoda; class Insecta; order Mantodea; family Mantidae; genus Mantis; species Mantis religiosa. The sequence continues at coordinate 210,008,985 of CM060949.1, read as the reverse complement.
ATGTGATTTCATTGTCTATTCTATTTATAATTTCTATATTTACCTTCCTATGTATAGTAAAACGACTGACGATAAGCTTTGTCTTTCGAAATGTTTTGGCCTACACATATCATATATTCACCAAAAACTAGTACAAAATATTATTAAATAACTGTTCAAATACACAGCCAAAGACAACAGCAAAGCTAGCTTCATTGGAGTTACAGTGGTACCAGCAGAAAGCATGGAGGATCCCTTACATAACAAGGCTTAGTTCAGAATTATCTGTTCAGTATTACAGAAGTTATGAGCGATTTTATGAAAGCTTACGAAAGGGGCGTGGGAAAAAATTTACACCCACTAATATTATTGTTGTTGTTTTCAAATGCTAGGCTTTAGCAATGAAGCCATTAGCTCTCTTGCTCTCCCATATTTCTCTGTAGTGGATCCGGCAGGTAGGGCAAATGATAGGCTTTGGCAATGAAGTCATTAGCTCTCTTGCTCTTCAATATTTCTGTGTAGTGTGTCCGGCAGGTAGGGCTTCACAGGTTAGAAGATGTTCTTCAGTCATTTGCTCTTCTTTTTTGTCAAATGCTAGGCTTTGGCAATGAAACCATTAGCTCTCTTGCTCTCCAATATTTCTGTATAGTGGGTCCGGCAGGTAGGGCTTCACAGGTTAAAAGACGTTCTTCAGTCATTTCCTCTTCTTTGTTGTCAAATGCTAGGCTTTGGCAATGAAACCATTAGCTCTCTTGCTCTCCAATATTTCTGTGTAGTGGGTCCGGCAGGTAGGACTTCACAGGTTAGAAGACGTTCTTCAGTCATTTCCTCTTCTTTGTTGTCAAATGCTAGGTTTTGGCAATGAAACCATTAGCTCTCTTGATCTCCAATATTTCTGTGTAGTGGGTCCGGCAGGTAGGGCTTCACAGGTTAAAAGACGTTCTTCAGTCATTTCCTCTTCTTTGTTGTCAAATGCTAGGCTTTGGCAATGAAACCATTAGCTCTCTTGCTCTCCAATATTTCTGTGTAGTGGGTCCGGCAGGTAGGGCTTCACAGGTTAAAAGACGTTCTTCAGTCATTTCCTCTTCTTTGTTGTCAAATGCTAGGCTTTGGCAATGAAGCCATTAGCTCTCTTGCTCTCCAATATTTCTGTGTAATTGGTCCGGCATGTAGGACTTCACAGTTTAAAAGATGTTCTTCAGTTATTTCCTCCTCTTTGTCGACAAATGCTATTCTTTGGCAATGAAGTCATTAGCTCTCTTGCTCTCCAATATTTGTGTGTATTGGATCCGGCAGGAAGGACTTCACAGGTTAAAAGATGTTCTTCAGTAATTTCCTCTTCTTTGCTGTCAAATGCTATTTTTTTGGCAATGAAGCCATTAGCTCTCTTGATCTCCAACATATCTGTGTAGTGTGTCTGGCAGGTAGGACTTCACAGGTTAGGAGATGTTCCTCAGTCATTTCCTCTTCTTTGTTGTCAAATGCTAGGCTTTGGCAATGAAGCTGTTAGCTCTCTTACTCTCCAATATTTCTGTGTAGTGGGTCCGGCAGGTAGGGCTTCACAGTTTAAAAGATGTTCTTCAGTCATTTCCTCCTCTTTGTAGCACAGAGGACAATTTGGACTTGTATAAACTGATATTCTGTGTAAGTTTTTGGCCAAAATAATCATATTCTGTAAGTAATCTAAAATTTGCTACTGCAGCTTTACGTGGGATTTCTGAAACCATTTCTGGATTTTTTAATTAAAATGTTCCATTTTTTATCTTTGGCTTTGTTAGATATTGATTGATTTTGTTTGTTTTTATATTTGCTTTTGATTATTCTTTTTATGGATGTAAAGGGTAAGTTTTTACATTTGTTCTGAATTAAATTTGCACCGTTTTGGCAAGAAAATCTGCTGATTCACTTCCAGTAATTCCACAATATGCGGGTATGCATTGTAACATAATTCTTTTCTGTAGTTTTTGAAGTTGCTGGATTATTTTGTGACATTTTTTTATTTGGATTGACCTTATTTTATATGAACTTATTGCACATAATGTAGCTTTAGAATTAGAATATATTTAATATAATGCATAATATAATAATATAATCCAAAATACATTTTTTTCAAATTTACGTTTTTAAAAATTATGTTATTTTTTAAAATAAATCCATATGATGCGATTTTCATATCCATAGAAGCTTAAGAATTACACATTTTAAACGAGAGGATTTAATTTTCTCATATCTAAGCCACTAATATAATTAGCAAATTAGGTATAAAATATTGCTCCAATGAACCTTTTAACAATATTTGTAGTCTGGAGGGATGATATAATAAAATTTAAAAATAAAAATGTGAATTTTAACAAGAAATGAAGTACCTTCTTAGCTTAAAAATGCTATTTCAAAATGTTGTTGGCTTGTTCTATAAAAAATGCATAATTTATAGGACATCCAAAATATATATTTTTTCAAATTTAGGTTTTTAAAACTTATTTTATTTTTACAAAAAAATTCCATATGATACCATTTTCATATCCATAGAAGCTTAAGAATTACAATTTTTAACGAGAGAATTTAATTTTTTCAGATCTAAGCCTCTTGAAGAATTATATAATTGGTTTGTCTTAAAAATACAAATGGCATAGAAGTTTTAGGAAGTTCTGTTTAAAATTCCATTATGTTGCACATTTGGCATAAGGGAATAATATCCAGATTTGAATTTTAATCACTCGGAGAGTAAATCAAATATCACACTTAAAGTTAGCTCATCAAACACAACATTGAAACAAAATGTTCAGTTAAATTGGTTGAAAAGTTTTGACAATCACAGCTTTACTGGTGCATGATGGAAAAATTGATATCTATGACTATTACATATGCACCCAAGCACACACATATAGGTAACGGTAAATACCCTTTGACAACGTCATTAACATTCCAATTTACTGTACTTCTGGATTTTTTATTTAATTAGGCGGTGTTCCATTTTCAAAAAGTGCATATTTGCTCCAAAAGTACACCTCAAAGCGTCATTGTAATCTATTTATAAGCTAAAACTACGAGCACCTAATTATAAAACAATGCTGTGAAAATAGCATATCAATAGCACTTTCCATTTCTGAAATATTGCCCTCTCCTTTCATTGTCGTTATGATAACGTCACAAGGTAAGCGTAATTACTGCCTTACGGCCCCACCTATTCATTTGTTTTAAGATTCTTTTTTTTTTTTTTTCCAGCCGACGTGACTAAAACTATATATTTGAAGAGTCTTTTACAGAATTTGTAGGTCAAACACATTTGCAATAACTTGGAAACATATAAAATTTTTCGAAATAACTCGAAAATCTAAACCTCTTAACTATTTTGGTATTTGAGATAAGACCGACAGAAATCATATGTGCTAACAGTAGGAATTGGTTTTATTTTTATTTTCAGTTCACTGTTATCATGGATACAGTTTTGTTTAATAAATCGTTCGTAATTTTGGATGAGTAGAGTCAGACTGAAAAATTCAATGCTATAGCCGGGATTTGAACCATGGATTTCATGGTCTCCGTGCGGTTCCTCTAAGCCATTGGGCTACTATGGCGAACATGTCGACATGACATTAAATTCTCCAACTGACTCGTATGTCTCCCAGTAAATAACTAGGTTGAATTAAAAAATCACCATAAAGTGATAGATTAGCTCTTGTTTTGAAGATAAAGTGACATTTCTTTTTTTTTTTTTTTAGAGAGAAGATTTTAAATTTAGGGAATTTTTTTTTGGGTGGGGGAAAGTTGGCACATCTGTCAAATAACATCAGAGAGAAATTTTGTCAATTAAGTGATGCAAAAGTTAAGGAAGTCATTTTTGTCAGACCACAGATAAGAGAACTTGTAAAGGATCCTGCATTTGATCCAATTTTGGAGGGGAAAGAAAAGGAAGTTTGGGAAGCCTTCAAGGGTGTTGTTCATAGATTTTCGGGCAACAAAAGGGATGAAAAATACAAGCATTTGGTGACAGTGCTCCTGCAAGAATACCGTATCCTTGGATGCAACATATCTCTTAAGATCCATTTTCTCCACTCCCACCTAGACTTTTCCCCTCCTAGTTGAGGAGCTGTTAGTAATGAACATGGGGAGAGATTCCATCAGGACATTTCTGTTAAGGATCAAAGATATCAGGGCCGTTGGAATGAAGTAATGCTTGCGGATTACTGTTGGTCCTTGTAAAAGGATTCTGCGAAACTCCAATACAAGAGGCAAGCTAAAAGACGACGAAGTCAATAGGCCACCACATGATTCTCTTCAGATACGACTATCTGCGAAGTATTTTTCCAGAAATTTAGAACCATTAGCATGTAATTGCCAGTTTAAAAAAACCAATGCACTTTCATTGTTGTTAGCATGTATGTAATTAAAATGTATCCTTTTCTCTCAATTCGTTAATATGTAATACTTCAACTTTGTGTATATCATAGAAATTAGAGCTAATAATTTTTTTTTTTCATTGTCATATTTGTTTTTCTCAACCTAAAATTAGTAGGAATTGCCTCACGAAGTGCTCGAAAAATTCAAAAATTATTTTTTGTTGCCCAGTGTTATTATAATTATAGGGATTTAATAAGGAGTTAAGAGGAATGTGGCTTCTTTATTTTCAGTTCACTGTTATCATGGGTACAGTTTTGTGTAATAAATCATTAGTAGTTTTATTCATGAAAATAAGATCAGGCTGTAGATCCGTAAGAATTAAAATGGAATTTCAAGGCCAGTATACAGCAGTTTTTAGACATGTAACAGCCAATTAGTTAATTTCAAGCAGAGAAAAGAATAAGTGTGAGCAAAGAATGGTTTGCAGGGGTTAAGGGGCGACGTACGGGAAAATGTTCAAAAAAATCTAATTCTTTTTTATTGTTTTGTAAAATAGTATATAGTATTAGCTATCAAACACCAAAATATTATGACTCTACGTGGTCTGTATGTACCTTTAAAAAATTAAATGCCGCAGTGTTGCATAGTAGCAACAGCTTCCATCAGCTGTCTTGGAATCTATAAAGCCCACCTACCAATTCTTAGCACATCCAGACTTGCTAAAAAGATGTCTCTATGGAGAGACACAAAACCCAAATGAAAGCCTCAACAGTTTGATATGGAAAAGGTGTCCCAAAACATCATTTGTGTCTTCCATAATGGTGAAAATTGCTACATCTGATGTTGCAATAGTGTTTAATGATGGGAATGTTGGCAGAAAGAAAGTTATGCATCAGTTAGGGTATCAACCTGGTGTGTTTATGGAAATAATTTTGCAGAGTATCGACAACATTCGCATCGCTGGTGCAGAAAGAGCTATGAAAATAATGCATAAATAAGCAAGACAGAAGAGGAATTTAAAAGGAAAGGCTGAAGAAGACCAGAATGAGGATACAGACTATGGACATGGGGAATTCTGACTTAAAATTAAAAGCCAAACTGAATAATACTTATTGTATTTTTAATTGCCTTTCCCCGTAACTTGCATTTTCTACAACTTCAACCCATTTTTCTCTCAAACTACTTCATCTACAGTGATGCAATTTAGCACAAAGCTTTCTTATGCCACAATGAACATTTTGTTGGTTCTAGAATTTAAGATTAAGCTCTAGATGGAATGTAATGATCCAAATATATAAAATTATTTTAATTTTAAAGGATGCATATGATTAACAATTTTATTTTGATTCATACAGCTTCAATAAGAAATCTAAATCCAACCAATTCATTTTTAGTGTGTTTTAAAATAAAATACAAAATTTCAGAAAAATAGCACATGTGAATTTTGAAAAACATGGGCTTAACTTTGTAAATATCTCTGCATATAGAAAAAATATGTAGCATTAACTCCACTAACTATGATGTCCGGGCTTGTAGGCCGTGGTCCATTTTTACTACCTTCCAACGTTTCGCCGAAGGCTGCGTTCGGCATCATCAGGGTTCTAAGTATATAGACCCGGAGTCCAACACAAGACTGGAGCACCGAGTCCTGAAGCATGGAATTTATAGCCGCGCGTGGCTAGGGGGCGTGGCCTGGTGGTGGGCGGAGCGTGATTGCCTATTGGCTCTGTCGGTCCGTGGGTTGTCTCTGTTTTTAGGCATAAATTGGAGCGCTTCGTCTTGCTGCGGTTTCACTCTTGTATTCTCCAGAGCCGGGATCCATGCCCTGCTCATCTGTTGTCGCTCTTCTTTCCGATTGTAGCAATTCTTATGCTTGTAAATTTCTATAGCTTCCCTTGTCAGTCGAGCATGGTAATGTGTAGTTCTTGACAGAACCGCAGTGTCCTTATAGCTTACGTCATGTCCAAACAATAAAGAATGCTCTGCCACTGCTGATTTTTCTGTCTGACCCAATCTGCTGTGTCTTTCGTGTTCTTTTAAACGTGTACTGATGCTGCGCATGGTGGTTCCAATGTATACCTGGCCGCAACTGCATGGGACTCTGTATACACCAGCTGCGCTGTGAGGATGACGCTTGTCCTTTGCAGAATTCAGTAAATCCTTTATCTTCTTAGTTGGTCTGAAGATGGTACTGATGTTTTGTGACCGTAGCAGTCTGCCTATTCGGTCCGTAACTCTCTTAATGTATGGTAAGCAGATGGTAGCTAATGGCGGTTCCTTCCTGTCTGTCCGTACCGACGGGTACCTCGGATGCCGGGCTCTAGCGATTTCTTTGTATGTGTAGCCATTCCTTTTGAGGGCTCCATTTAAATACAGGATTTCCTTGTGCAGCTTTCTTGGTTCGCAGATTTTCTTAGCTCGTTCAGTAAGAGTCTTGATTATGCCTGATTTTTGCTGGGGGTGATGGTTCGAAGTCTTGTGCAGATACCTGTCCGTGTGAGTAGGTTTACGGTACACTGTGTGACCCAGGCGTGATCCATTTTCTCTTGTTACCAAGACATCAAGGAAAGGAAGACTGTTGTCTGTTTCCTTTTCCATGGTGAACTGTATGCCTTGGTTTCGGCTGTTTAAATGTTGAAGGAATATTTCCAGTTTCTCAGCTCCATGATTCCAGATGGCAAAGGTGTCGTCCACGTATCTAAACCATACTTTCGGTTTATATACAGCTGTCTTCAGAGCCTGGTCCTCAAACCTCTCCATGAAGAAATTGGCAATCACTGGACTTAGTGGACTGCCCATGGCCACACCATCTGTCTGTTCGTAGAAGGTGTTGTTCCAAAGGAAATAGCTCGTCGTTAGGCAGTGGTGGAAAAGGTCAGTGATGTCGGACGGAAAGATCATGGCGATATGCTGCAGAGCTTCTGCTACCGGAACCTTGGTGAAAAGTGAGATGACGTCAAAGCTGACTAATCGGTCTTCAGGGTCCAGTTTTATGGAGTGCAGTTTTTCTATGAAGTGGCTGGAGTCCCTAATGTGGGACGCACTGTTGCCAATGTGTTCATGTAGTAGAGTGGCCAAATATTTCGAAATGTTATAGGTGGGGGAGCCAATGGCACTAACAATGGGCCACAGTGGAACGTTTTCCTTGTGGATTTTTGGCAGTCCGTAGAGTCTAGGCGGTAATGCCTCGCTGCTGCAGGTTTTTTGTTTCATCTTGTCAGTCAGTGAGGAACTCTTTATGAGAAGATTGGTTTTCCTTAAAATCCGGCCAGTTGGATCCTTCTGTAGCTTTTTGTAGGTGTTAGGATCCAGCAATTCTGAGATTTTGGTGTTGTACTCTTTCTTCGACATGACTACTGTGGCATTCCCCTTATCCGCCTGGAGAACGACGATATTATCGTCATCATTTAGTGTTTTGATGGCCTTCTTTTCCAGAGCTGTTAAATTGCTTTTGGGGGCTGGTGTTTTCCGTAGAATACGTGCAGTCTCGCCCCTTATTTCTTCAGCTAGATGTGACGGTAGCAGTCGTAAAGCAGGTTCCACATTGGCTATAATATCTTCCACAGGAACATAAGCAGGAGTGATAGCAAAGTTTCCACCTTTAGATAAGAGCGATACTTCGCCCTCTGTAAGAGTGCGGTCAGTAAGGTTGACCACGACGCGTGACGGATCCAACCCAGGGTTGTTGTAGGTCTTAGCAAGGTTGCTGAACTTTCTCTTTTGTCGCCTCACAGTTTGTTCATATGCGGATGCCATGGACAAAGATGTGATTCCGTCTATGTTGATCCAATCCTTTGGTGACAAAGTGGTGCTGAGCTGCAAATGCAGACCATACAGGCGCCTATCGGTGATGGCTAGCTGTTTTCGTGTTGAGTGTATTTGCTCCCTCAGGAGAGCGTTTTCTGTGCGGTTGTAGATGCGGTGTGCCTGTGCAGAAGTGAACAGTCTCCTCATCCTTAGGAACTTGGGAATAGTTCCTGTGTCCCTGCAGCGTAGCAAAAATGTCAAGGACGAGAGTAGATGGGCCTTCTTCTTGCGTAGTTTTTCCAAGAGACGAACGTCTCCTAAAACTTCCTCCCCGTAGAGGCGTGTTACATAAATACTGAGGCTTTCACGGCCGGCGTCGTTAACTCCACTAACTATGATGTCCGGGCTTGTAGGCCGTGGTCCATTTTTACTACCTTCCAACGTTTCGCCGAAGGCTGCGTTCGGCATCATCAGGGTTCTAAGTATATAGACCCGGAGTCCAACACAAGACTGGAGCACCGAGTCCTGAAGCATGGAATTTATAGCCGCGCGTGGCTAGGGGGCGTGGCCTGGTGGTGGGCGGAGCGTGATTGCCTATTGGCTCTGTCGGTCCGTGGGTTGTCTCTGTTTTTAGGCATAAATTGGAGCGCTTCGTCTTGCTGCGGTTTCACTCTTGTATTCTCCAGAGCCGGGATCCATGCCCTGCTCATCTGTTGTCGCTCTTCTTTCCGATTGTAGCAATTCTTATGCTTGTAAATTTCTATAGCTTCCCTTGTCAGTCGAGCATGGTAATGTGTAGTTCTTGACAGAACCGCAGTGTCCTTATAGCTTACGTCATGTCCAAACAATAAAGAATGCTCTGCCACTGCTGATTTTTCTGCCAATTTATGCCTAAAAACAGAGACAACCCACGGACCGACAGAGCCAATAGGCAATCACGCTCCGCCCACCACCAGGCCACGCCCCCTAGCCACGCGCGGCTATAAATTCCATGCTTCAGGACTCGGTGCTCCAGTCTTGTGTTGGACTCCGGGTCTATATACTTAGAACCCTGATGATGCCGAACGCAGCCTTCGGCGAAACGTTGGAAGGTAGTAAAAATGGACCACGGCCTACAAGCCCGGACATCATAGTTAGTGGAGTTAACGACGCCGGCCGTGAAAGCCTCAGTATTTATGTAACACGCCTCTACGGGGAGGAAGTTTTAGGAGACGTTCGTCTCTTGGAAAAACTACGCAAGAAGAAGGCCCATCTACTCTCGTCCTTGACATTTTTGCTACGCTGCAGGGACACAGGAACTATTCCCAAGTTCCTAAGGATGAGGAGACTGTTCACTTCTGCACAGGCACACCGCATCTACAACCGCACAGAAAACGCTCTCCTGAGGGAGCAAATACACTCAACACGAAAACAGCTAGCCATCACCGATAGGCGCCTGTATGGTCTGCATTTGCAGCTCAGCACCACTTTGTCACCAAAGGATTGGATCAACATAGACGGAATCACATCTTTGTCCATGGCATCCGCATATGAACAAACTGTGAGGCGACAAAAGAGAAAGTTCAGCAACCTTGCTAAGACCTACAACAACCCTGGGTTGGATCCGTCACGCGTCGTGGTCAACCTTACTGACCGCACTCTTACAGAGGGCGAAGTATCGCTCTTATCTAAAGGTGGAAACTTTGCTATCACTCCTGCTTATGTTCCTGTGGAAGATATTATAGCCAATGTGGAACCTGCTTTACGACTGCTACCGTCACATCTAGCTGAAGAAATAAGGGGCGAGACTGCACGTATTCTACGGAAAACACCAGCCCCCAAAAGCAATTTAACAGCTCTGGAAAAGAAGGCCATCAAAACACTAAATGATGACGATAATATCGTCGTTCTACAGGCGGATAAGGGGAATGCCACAGTAGTCATGTCGAAGAAAGAGTACAACACCAAAATCTCAGAATTGCTGGATCCTAACACCTACAAAAAGCTACAGAAGGATCCAACTGGCCGGATTTTAAGGAAAACCAATCTTCTCATAAAGAGTTCCTCACTGACTGACAAGATAAAACAAAAAACCTGCAGCAGCGAGGCATTACCGCCTAGACTCTACGGACTGCCAAAAATCCACAAGGAAAACGTTCCACTGCGGCCCATTGTTAGTGCCATTGGCTCCCCCACCTATAACATTTCGAAATATTTGGCCACTCTACTACATGAACACATTGGCAACAGTGCGTCCCACATTAGGGACTCCAGCCACTTCATAGAAAAACTGCACTCCATAAAACTGGACCCTGAAGACCGATTAGTCAGCTTTGACGTCATCTCACTTTTCACCAAGGTTCCGGTAGCAGAAGCTCTGCAGCATATCGCCATGATCTTTCCGTCCGACATCACTGACCTTTTCCACCACTGCCTAACGACGAGCTATTTCCTTTGGAACAACACCTTCTACGAACAGACAGATGGTGTGGCCATGGGCAGTCCACTAAGTCCAGTGATTGCCAATTTCTTCATGGAGAGGTTTGAGGACCAGGCTCTGAAGACAGCTGTATATAAACCGAAAGTATGGTTTAGATACGTGGACGACACCTTTGCCATCTGGAATCATGGAGCTGAGAAACTGGAAATATTCCTTCAACATTTAAACAGCCGAAACCAAGGCATACAGTTCACCATGGAAAAGGAAACAGACAACAGTCTTCCTTTCCTTGATGTCTTGGTAACAAGAGAAAATGGATCACGCCTGGGTCACACAGTGTACCGTAAACCTACTCACACGGACAGGTATCTGCACAAGACTTCGAACCATCACCCCCAGCAAAAATCAGGCATAATCAAGACTCTTACTGAACGAGCTAAGAAAATCTGCGAACCAAGAAAGCTGCACAAGGAAATCCTGTATTTAAATGGAGCCCTCAAAAGGAATGGCTACACATACAAAGAAATCGCTAGAGCCCGGCATCCGAGGTACCCGTCGGTACGGACAGACAGGAAGGAACCGCCATTAGCTACCATCTGCTTACCATACATTAAGAGAGTTACGGACCGAATAGGCAGACTGCTACGGTCACAAAACATCAGTACCATCTTCAGACCAACTAAGAAGATAAAGGATTTACTGAATTCTGCAAAGGACAAGCGTCATCCTCACAGCGCAGCTGGTGTATACAGAGTCCCATGCAGTTGCGGCCAGGTATACATTGGAACCACCATGCGCAGCATCAGTACACGTTTAAAAGAACACGAAAGACACAGCAGATTGGGTCAGACAGAAAAATCAGCAGTGGCAGAGCATTCTTTATTGTTTGGACATGACGTAAGCTATAAGGACACTGCGGTTCTGTCAAGAACTACACATTACCATGCTCGACTGACAAGGGAAGCTATAGAAATTTACAAGCATAAGAATTGCTACAATCGGAAAGAAGAGCGACAACAGATGAGCAGGGCATGGATCCCGGCTCTGGAGAATACAAGAGTGAAACCGCAGCAAGACGAAGCGCTCCAATTTATGCCTAAAAACAGAGACAACCCACGGACCGACAGAGCCAATAGGCAATCACGCTCCGCCCACCACCAGGCCACGCCCCCTAGCCACGCGCGGCTATAAATTCCATGCTTCAGGACTCGGTGCTCCAGTCTTGTGTTGGACTCCGGGTCTATATACTTAGAACCCTGATGATGCCGAACGCAGCCTTCGGCGAAACGTTGGAAGGTAGTAAAAATGGACCACGGCCTACAAGCCCGGACATCATAGTTAGTGGAGTTAACGACGCCGGCCGTGAAAGCCTCAGTATTTATGTAGCATTAGTTATAAACAATGGAAAATTATGAAAAAACTTGTGCATATTAATTGAATTATCTTAAATGAGTATACTAAGTTTCAGTTCTCTAACTTGAAAACTTTGGATGTTATGGCTATTTATGTAAGACCCCTTAAATAAGTAGGTAGAAAAAGTCCAGTAAATATAGTATATCATTTAAGGTAGTTACTATCTATAGGAGAAGAAACCTTCGCTAGATTATTGTAAGCAAATGAATCGGAAAATGAATAAAAATTAGAAAATGGCAGTAAACACAAAGGAACAATCACATTGCGCTTAATCAACTGATGTTGCCAAGTAGTTGAATACAAATTTGCATTGTTTAAAATTACTCTGCCTTTATATAGCCACATCACATTTCTTAATGGAAGTCAGAATGGCATTCTGGGGTGAAATTTCATAAAATGAGCTATTGTCAAAATAATCTTCCCTGATGTTTTTAGAAGAGAATAACGATATTTATTTACCTGTCCCATAGTTTTAAAAGTCCTAAATAGACTCATTTTGAAAAGGCTACACAGTGTACCATGCCCCCTATTAGCCATTTGTAACTGTGTTCTGTCCTTGGTTGTAACCTTATTGAAGATATATTCCAGAGCACACCCTTATTAGGAAAGGACGTCCTTCTTTTGTCTATTAATATTAATCTGTACATCTGATGTTAATTCTTCCATGCTTTGTTTATTATGTTTTGAATTACTAGTGCTGCTCTCAAGATGGGAAGAAGCAATAATTTTGGTGTAAGAAATCGGCATGGGAACCAGTATAAACAGTTTAAGTAATCCCGTTTACGTAATAAAAGAGTTACAACCCCGAAAATAGAAAAAGTGTAGTAACACATGACAATATATTGACTTCATCAAACCTAACCTCAAACATTGGCGATGAATGTGAAGTGAAAATTGGTTCAAGGTAAAAACTATTTCCTTCATTGTGTAATGGCAGTGACGACTATTGCACTAAAATAAATAATTATATTAGATAAACGAATTTTCAGTTAGTAAATATAGAAACTTTGTACAGTGTAAATTTTGTGAAAAAGAAAACTGTTTTCATATCAGAGGAAACCAAGAAACGATTATTGGCTACATTATCATTTAGTTGTCAAAAGTGTAATAAAGAATATTCGTTTGAAACATCCAGAACTATTAAAATTAGTGCAGAAGTAAATGTGAGGTTTGCTTATGGCTTGAGAAGCATTGGCAAGGGAACTGAGTCAGGTAAGATATTGGTTGCTGCTCTCAATTTACCAGCCTCCACCAGGCAAATTTAACAGAACAATAATACCATAGAGCAACAGACCATGGAGTTTAGGAAGAAGAGAAGGAGTGAAAAACGAAAGAGGAAGTGTGTGTGTAGTGTTTAACGCCCACTTTTACTACATATGGCACCACAGGCGGTGACACTGATGGTGCATGAGATGAAGATGGAGCACCCGTGGAATGAGATGGCGGGGGAAACTGCAGGTCCCGGAGAAAACCCGCCCCAGCGCCGTGCTGTCCACCACAAATCTCACTTTGCGGTCACCTGGGATCGAACCCGGGCCGCGTTGGTGAGAGCCAAGCGGTCTAAGCACTGAACCACGGCGCGGCCCGAGAGAGGAAGGATGCTGATGACTAAAAATATGCAGAATATGGATCTGGGGAAATTCTGAGTTGTAGTTCCAACAGAGCAAAACTTTAATGTAGTTTTTCTCTATTTTTTTTTTTTTTTTTTTAACTTTGAGTGAGCTGATCTACAAAACTACTGCAGCTACAAGTATACATTTTGTTCCTGGAATTAAAGCAAAACCTAAACTTTTTATAAAGGTACTTGTAGAAAAGTTAGTGAATATTTGAATTTAAAAAAAACAAGTGTTGAATATTTTTATAAGTATATTTAAGACATTTATTTTAAAAGTCACATATCCTTTATTAAAATTCCAAAATAAGATCTATTATCTTTAATGAAATATGAAGGTGTTGAAAAATAACAAGTACAAGTTTCAAATTGATGCATTCAGTGGTTCCTGAGCTAAGCGCACCAGAAGACTTATTTTAACAATGGTAAGATAGGCTGATCCAACTTCCTTGGAGTTTATGGCGCGTTAGGCTATATTCTGAAGTTATATATTTATCACAGAGGCAATTAAATTGGTTAACATTGGACACGGTATCTCGCGTAGGGACAAATTTTGCTGGCCACTAACACGTTCCATTTGGAACTGAATGGAAAGGGGATTGAACATGGCAGATAAAACATTAACTGGACCATTTAACTGAAGTTGCCGACAGATGTCACACGATGGGGGGTCGGGGGGGGGGGGCGGCAGCGTTAAAAATAATATCGAAAGAATAACGTCGATAGTTGTTAAGGGCACAGCTGTATCGTGACACGTGGTGTGTAATAATAGAGTGCGGCCAACCTCTGGCACGGCCTAAGATAGGCCTCAACGAGCACGGGCTATCTATACACGTTGCCAGGTACACGTGTTTATCTTGCCTGGTGTAACCTCCTCCACACATACAGCAACATGTCTAACGTGGTAAACAGTCCTTAAATAAGGGTAGTGTTTAACTTTTAACTGATATTTAGTTACCTGGAAAAAACTAGCCTATAATCACTTTAGTTAATTGATGGAAATTAATCATTTCTTCACATTAGCCGTATATAGGCTAAGGTTTTTGATAGATAGAGTCAACATGAAAACTTCAATGCCATGGCCGGGATTTGAACCACGGATCTCCTGGTTTCCATCCAGTCGCTCTAACCCATTGAGCTACCATGGCCAACGTGCCGTCCTGACATTAAATTCTCCATTTGACTCGTTTAATTTCCCGGTAGACCACTAGGGGCTCCCTCTTCAAGATACACCGTTTGTGGCGACTTAATATCCTAAGTACTTTAGTCCCGGGCTTCATTATTTAACTCTTATTATTTTATTTAATTGATGGAAATTAATCATTTCTTCATACTAGTCGTATATAGGCTAAGGTATTTGTAGAGAGAGTCAACATGAAAAATTCAATGCCCTGGCCAGGATTTGAACCACGTATCTACTGGTTTCAGTCCAGTCGCTGTAGCCCACTGAACTACCATGTTCAACGTGCCGTCCTGACACAAGACAATTGCAAGACAATTGGTATCGACTTAAAAAGGTTACATTTATGCTACTATAAACTGATGTCAATCCAAATTAAAGAACGTTACAAAATTATCCAGCAACTTCAAAAACTACAGTAAAAAATTCAATTACAATGGATACCTGCACATTGTGGAATTGCTGGAAATGAATCAGCTGAATTTCTTGCCAAAAAGGATGTAAATTTAATTCAGAAAAAAAATTACCCTTTACGTACGCATCCACGTGTATTGCTTGGTATTATTTAATTATTCAGTGATTATATAATTGCTAGCTGAGATGTCATATGATAATGATGATAATGAGAATGATGATAACAACAATAACAGCAATAACAATGATGATGATAATGCTGTTGTGAAGGAAAGCGGTGCTAGTAGCAGGCTTATGCGTTCAGAAGAAACTTAACTTTTAAGGGGGCGAAAAAAAGTTACGAGGGAAAGTTCGGTATTAAGTTTAAGCTACGACCTGCTACAGTTTTGACACTTAGTGAGGTTCTTTCCAAGACTGACGGGGAAATATTTCTGGGTTAGCTAAGCTGCTGACGTCAGCTTGATGTTCACATTTGCATTGTTCACTTGTTCACAGTCCCTCATGGGAAAATCGGTGTGACAGGCCGGCTTCTGTGTAGACCGCATAACGCTGTTTTATAAACATGACAGCCAAAAGCTGCGGAAGACTTTCTTTCCGCAGGCATTCAGATTGCATCGCCGCGTTTTTTGGTTCAAGCGTATCCAATACAAGGCTACAGCTATGGCCACTGGCTTGGTGCAAAATAAAAATGAATCCAGTCATTTGGAGGTAATTAGGAAGTCAATTTCTGAACCTCAGTTGCTCTGTGGGTTTTTGATACACTGCCAGCTGCTACAGTGTGGTACAATGTGAGATCTTTCTCTGGGGGTGTGTGGGAGGGTGTGAGAACACCAATTATATTCATAGATAAATTTAAAAGAGGCTAATAAATATGCTATATTGGCTATCTGAGTTATATAATTATTTATTTATCTTATTTTACTTATTCATTTGTACTAAGCTTCCTACAAATAAACATAAAAGGAATACGAGGGGGCGCTGTAAAGTTTTAAGTATCACCCTGTAGTTTTTAAGCTAGAGTGTTGAAAATTTCTCAGTGTCATCACTCATCCCTCAGGATATAATTTTGGTAGTTTCAGTAATTTTAGTTTTTTTTTTTTTACAGTTAGTGCTAGAAATGACTGAGGCGTAAGATGGAGAAAATTGAGGCTCGTAGTGTGATCAAGTTCCTGCATTTGAAGGGCAAAACTGTCTGGGATATCCATAATGATATGACGGCTGTTTATGGAAATGATTGCCCATCGTATGACACTACTGTGAGGTGGAAAAGGAATTTTCAAACTGGTCACATGTCCCTGATAAATGAGTCAAGAGCTGGTAGACCGTCAACTGTCACAGTGAAGAAAGTGGAGTGTTTAATACTGGAAGACAGACAAATGATCATGAATGAGATACATCTTAGTTATGGTAGTATGTAGACGAACTGCACATGTGTAAGGTGTCTGCACGGTCGGTTCCATGTTTGCCAGCCCCTTTCCAAAAGCAAACACGGCGTGACCTTACAAGACAGATGTTGATGCTGTTGGAACAGAATGGTGTTGATTTTTTATATCCTCTGGTAACCATGGATGAATCCCGGATCTATCAGAATGATTCAGAGTCAAAAACCATGAGCATGGAATGGAAACATGCCGATTCCCACTCCCAAAAAGGCAAAGGTGCAAAAGTCAGCTGTGAAGGTCATGCTTTCAGTTTTCTGGGACTGTCATGGAGTCGTCCTTACAGATTATCTTGCCAAGGATCAAACCATCACTGGCAGATACTACTGCAATCTTCTGGACAAGTTACGAGTAGCTCTGATTAAGAAACGATGCGGTATGCTCACCAAAGTTGTTCGTCTTCTGTCTGACAATGCACCAGCTCATTCATCTCAAGCTGCAGTTGACAAAACAAGAGAATGTGGCTTTGAGACCATACAACATCCGCCTTATTCGCCCGATCTCACACCAAATGACATTTTCTTGTTCCCGGAAATGAATCCTTTGCGTGGTCGCTGATTTGACAATACAAATGACGTCATTAATGAAATGAAAGAGTGGTTTAAAGCGAATTTTGCAGACTTATACAATTGAGGTATTCGAAAGGTAAAGAAACGCTGGGAAAAACGTGTAAATCTTGATCGTGACTACGTAGAGAAGAACTAACAAGTACATATCAACATAAACTCTCGATCACACTTTTAAACTTTACAACATCATCTCGTATGGTTAAGTATACTGTCCAGCTTGTTTAGTATTATACATGTTCTACTATCTTCTTTACTTCTCCTTTTAATAATGAATGTTATTTATTTTGAACTTTGTACTACTGTTCTCCAGCTTTCATATTGCCACTACCAAAGGTTTTTCTTATTTTTTATTTTTTTTTATTTTTATTTTTTAATGTACGTCTTCCAACATTACGTCATATTGGACGATGAAAGAAATGGGTGAAGTGATGCTCAAATGAGCCGAAGGGTTCATGGAGCTTAGAGTTACCCGACATTTATCTATCAGGATAAGGGAACACACGGGAAAAAACCTTAGCCAGGTAAATCACCCTAACCCTGCCAAAGTTGCTATCCTTTTAGAGTCATTTATCATTTATACGTTCTTTTCTGCATACTCTGTCCTTCATACTCAAATATTATTTGCTCTATATTGTCACCCGAACGTCAGAACTCCCTATAGAACCGGCCGGCAGTAGGCCAGAGGGAAAGCATTGAAGCCACGCCTACCCATTTGTCTCGTGTCACTAACTGAAGGGATGATTAGGAAAACGGCGGGAGCCCTGTAGGTCTCTTTCCCCTCCCACCAGACGTCTCGAAACCTCGAGATAATTGTGCGCGCCGCAAAGTTTCCAGAAACGGCGATCATCCCTATATAAGATCTGTAGTTGGCGAGTCAGCCAGTTCTTGGCGAGCAGATGTGATGAGCGCCTAGTGAGCGAACGAACCGGAAGACTGTGTACGTGCATCGGAGGAGTTGCGTCTAATTGCGAGTGCAGAGAACTGGCGAATTGTAATTGTGTGCGCTACGTAATTCTGTGTAATTGGCAAGTGTTCAAGTGTAATTCGGTGGAAATAAAGAACATTTTGAGTTTGTGCAATTGGACGTTTAATTTCACGAACCCACAAAGTCACAATATCCTCTTTTCTCTGACATATTGAGCACTGTTTCTGAGGAAAAACTTTTCTTATCACTTTCAATCTCCAATCACTCGCTCTCATCTAAATGGGGCATCCGTGGGAGGAAGGATGAGGTGATAGGAGACAGAGCGCGACTGCGCAGAGGGCGGGGTACCTATTAGCCGGTTAGAAACTGCCCGGCAGGACAATGCCGCCAGCATCCCAACCACCGTGCTCTTGAAACGGTCCACTACGCCGTTGGAACGCGGCAAACACCCATAAAGCAATAACTAAGCAATAGCTTCTTTATTGCTGTTTCATAAGCCAAATAATAAATCCTTAATAGTAGCAAGCTACCGTAGAGTATGTCGGTATGTTTACAAACAGCCACAGCAGGCGGCACGGTGTGTCATCTACCTTCGAAGTTCGATAGTGTGAGGTACGCAGCGTTGTACCTGTCACTGACTAATCCACATTCATTCTGGAACGTCTTTTATGCGGCTCTTTTGATGGTAAAGCTATCTATATGTGTCACATAGAACGTTGAGCAACTACTTCTTTATATTAGTTCTTCAGTGTCGTGTCGTTTCGATATATATATATATATATATATATATATATATATATATATATATATATTCTATGAAAGGGTAGAGCCAGACTGAAAAATTCAATGCCATAGCCGAGATTTGAAACACGGATCTTCTGGTTTCTGTCCAGCCGCTCTAACCAATTGAGCTACTATGGCCAACGTGCCAACATGACATTAAATTCTCGAACTGACTCGTATTTTTCCCGGTAAACCACTAGGAGTTCTCATAAACACATGAGACAACCACCTTAATGGCGACTTACAATGCTGTAAGTACTTTAAGGCCCGAGCTTTATAGTTCGGACCACTATTAGGTACAATTAATAGAATTTAATTGTTCTTTCACACTAGCCGTGTGTAGGACGCACTATCAAAGGGTAGAGCCAGACTGAAAAATTCAATGCCATAGCCAGGATTTGAACCACGGATCTTCTGGTTTCCGTCCAGCCGCTCTAACCGGGCCTTAAAGTACTTACAGCATAATAAGTCGCCATTAAGGTAGTTGTCTCGTGTGTTTATGAGAACTCCTAGTGGTTTACCGGGAAAAACACGAGTCAGTTGGGGAATTTAATGCCATGTTGGAACGTTGGCCATAGTAGCTCAAGGGTTAGAGCGGCTGGACGGAGACCAGAAGATCCGTGGTTCAAATCCCGGCTATGGTCTACCCTTTCATAGTGCGTCCTACACACTGCTAGTGTGAAATAACAATTAATTTCCATTATATATTTTCTGTTAGGCGTAATTTTATGCAGCATTAAATATTACATTATTTTGTGATTAGGCGGCGCAGGAACCACTGATGTGCGAACTTCAAAAGTTGTTATAGGGAGACACCAGACACGAAAAAAAAAAAAAAAAAAATTACTCCTTGCTCTTAATCAGTGACCCCAGTCTACCTCTCAGGTAATGGGACAAAGGAGAGTTACTTGTGCAAAAGTTGACTAATAACTCGGACAGTTGAAGGTTGCTCTTCAGTGTAAAACTACACATTCCGTCCTAACAGAGGATTTTGCGTGTACTTAGATAACAAATCCAAGCAATATGGAGCGCTATACGAACGTCGAAATAACGGATATGGTTTTGATGGATGGAAGAGCAGAAGGGAGTTCAACGAACGCACGATTAATTTAGTTTCATTAAAAATATGAATTGTAAAAATAGCTAAATCAATTATAATATTTATTTGCTTAACTTTAGAGCATTTTGTTATGATCATAATTGTGCAATACCTTCAATCACTTACTGTAAATATCAACAGCTTCCTTTTCAGTTACAAATGCTTTATTTAGTATTGTCAAACACGTAAAATAAAATGCTCGTCTCATTGTATAAGCCATTTAGTTTTGGTTAATTTATCTACAATAGTTTGATGCTGTTTTCTGTTCTGTTTATCATTTAATGCTTCCATCCTCAACCTCACTAGCATTAACTTCCCTCTAAAAGGTATAAGTTGCATATGTTCATCAGCTTATTTGTCATCATGGACTGTTGGGACACGTTAAACACTCATAAGTAATAATTAAGCAATAGTTTCTTTATAAGCCAAAGAAGTTCTTAATAGTAGCAAGCTACTGCGGAGCATGCCGGTATATTTACAAACAGCTACAGCAGGTGGCACGGCGTGTGACCTATACCTGCGAACTCCGACTGTGTGAGGCACGCGTCGTTGTTCCTGTCACTGCCTAATCCACACTCGTTCAGGAGAATTTTTATGGGGTTCTATTGGTAGTATTCAAAAATCCTGTATATACAGACTGCAGCTTTTAATCACACTGATAAGCTATCAGCTTGGCTCGGATCTGAACCCGGGTCCTTGGGTTCAGTGAGACCGTGTCTAACAACTAATTAGAGAAATAGATAGCTATGTGACTGCAACACAAATATTTTCGTCTTTGGAAATAAAAGCAACAGAGATTTAGTTTTAAAAATAGCAGAGAAAATCTAAATCTCCGTAAACAAAGTGAAGAAGAACAGCACTTAAGAGCACAGTGGTTTCAAATGGTTTTGATTTGTGCAGTGTCAATAAAGTCTGTGCTTGTATTCTCTGGAGTTCGTTTTCGATTCCTCTCTAATGGTGTGGCAGACGTTTAAGTGGTGCTCCATGCGACCAAGAACATCAAGGGTGATAGATGCGATAGCTGTCGCTAATGAGTATACTGTACACCTCCTAGTCCCACAAATAAAAGTGCCCTCTCAACATACCGAACAATGTTGGAGCATCATTTTAGTTGAAAGTTCCTGTTAAATTTGCCAATTGATCCTTGTAAAGTTTTTTTAAACATACAGCTAATTCTATTATATACAGGGTGTCAAAATAAAAGATTCAGTAATTCCATTATATACAGGGTATATAAATATTAATGCTCTTGATATCGTCCATCACATTGATTGGAGGTTTCTTTCCCTTGAGGCGGTCCCTATGGAAAGCCCCACGGAGGTGCCGGGCGCCCTTTTGGGACAGCTCGGTAGCTCCCTGGTAGAAGGAGGCCCGGATCCTTGGCCTTACGGGTTCAGGACTAATTGGAGTAGAACCTCTGGCATAACTGATACTTTAGACTGTAAACCGTGGTAACTCAAGGCCTCATTTCACTTACTTCATTAGCTCATTGTCTTATGATGTATGGCTTAAACGATACATAAAAGAACTATGCATTGACACCTCAAATAAACCATGCTTGAAAATCTTAAGCTACGCATTATTAATTCTAGTGACTTGAGATAGCCGTATAGTTATGACTAGGCTTAACTGTAGAAACAGCTTTCTCAAAATTACCTTAGCGTCACTCTTTTTTACTCATTCTCTGTTCTCTAATATAGGAAATGATATCTATATTTTAAATCGAGTGAAGTATCCCTCGCGTTAGCACATACTTGTAGTGGTCTATAGGCCTCAAGAACCTGTATCCTTTCTGTTCATTCTTATACAATTTACTTCACCGAGGCTTAACTATAGAAACAGCTTTCTCAAAATTACCTTAGCGTCACTCTTTTTTACTCATTCTCTGTTCTCTAATATAGGAAATGATATCTATATTTTAAATCGAGTGAAGTATCCCTCGCGTTAGCACATACTTGTAGTGGTCTATAGGCCTCAAGAACCTGTATCCTTTCTGTTCATTCTTATACAATTTACTTCACCGAGGCTTAACTATAGAAACAGCTTTCTCAAAATTACCTTAGCCTCACTCCTTTTTACTCATTCTCTGTTCTCTAATATAGGAAATGATATCTATATTTTAAATCGAGTGAAGTATCCCTCGCGTTAGCACATACTTGTAGTGGTCTATAGGCCTCAAGAACCTGTATCCTTTCTGTTCATTCTTATACAATTTACTTCACCGAGGCTTAACTATAGAAACAGCTTTCTCAAAATTACCTTAGCCTCACTCCTTTTTACTCATTCTCTGTTCTCTAATATAGGAAATGATATCTATATTTTAAATCGAGTGAAGTATCCCTCTCTTTAGCACCTACTTGTAGTGGTCTATAGGCCTCAAGAACCTGTACCCTTTCTGTTCATTCTTATACAATTTACTTCACCGTTTCCATCGTTTGAAGTAGACTCATGTCTTGCAGATGCTCGCCTCTGTAGAGTAGGTAGTAGTGTGTCTAACTTACATCCAAAAGGTCCGGAGTTCGAGACTTAGTCAAGATAAATTATCAGGATAAGGTTTCTTCCCCGAGATTTTACCCTATCCTGAAAGATAAATGTTTTGCAACTCTAAACTGTATGGACCCTGAACTTATCTGAAAGTCATTTAACCCATTTCATTCATCGTCCGATATGACTTACGTTGGAGGTTGTAAATTAAAATGCAGAGCACTCAGATGTTTTCTAAATCTACCATTACCAGTTATAAAACTAATAACTTGTCTTAGTGCAGGCCTAGTTAATGACTACAATTTTAGTTTGCGACTAAATTGATTATATTGTAGACAGTTTTTGATCCTATAAAGGGAAGACATTCGTTCTTGGCTAGGAATAACCTTTTTATTTCCAGTAATACCCGTATGTCCAGGTACCCACCAAAGTTCCACTGAATTAGAAGAAGAGAGAGTAGCTAAGCAGTTAGAACGATCGACTCTCACCAAAGGTTCGATCCCAGGCGACTGCATATAAGATTTGTGATGAACAACAAGGCGCAGGGCGAGTTATCTCTAGAATCTCCGGTTTCCTCCGTCATCATTCCACAAGTTGGACCATTAACATCTTTCCTATCATATATTTTGCCCTTATACTGTGGTCCTTTTCTTTCACTCACATACCAGGTATTGGGCTGTTCATCCATCTTAGGTTTTCTATCGGATCCAGAGCTTCGGTTGCTAAACACTACGCCTAAAGGCATAAGTGATAGAGGGACAAGTAACCCCTAACACTACAAAAAGGGTTATTCTAGGTAAAGTTAAAGAAGAAGGGAGTAACTAAATATTTGTGACATTTGGACACCAATAAAAATTTAAAAGGTTCGAAATTCAGTGATTTTAATGCAGCGTTAAAGAGGATATGTGCAAAATGTCCTGTAACCTTTGTGCGAAGATGAAGATCACGAAGCGTCACGTCTGGCATTTATGGTACATGTGATAGCAGTGTGGTGCGTTCAATACGTTGTTTAAATAGCAATGCCTGCATTTCTATACAGAGTTGCATTCCTAAACTATTCACTCTAAAGCCTTCTCACAATATGGACGAGAATAGGCGCTGCCGTCTGCCGTCGAGACGTAAAGATAAAGACAGTGCTTTCGACTTAACTTTAAACGGAAACATAATAGACATTTTGGAAACATAATTTTTTACAGGATACCGGTATGAATAATAAAATTAACATAATGCTACTGGAACAGCTAGGAGATTTCCTGGAAAAATTGTCTAAACCAGTGCAACAAGAATTACGAGGGCTGTCCAATAAAGAATGATCACAATAATTTTACAACATACCTTTACTCATCCTCATAATTTTGATAGTTATTCTCAAAATAGTCTCCCCTGTATGCGATGCACTTGTCCCAGCGTTTCTGCCAGTTTTCAAAGACATGCTGGAAAGGATTTTTTGAGAGATCCTTCAAAATCGCCTCCGCAGCCTTCACCACGGCTTCTGATGATGGATAATGCCTCCCACGAAGGCGTTTGTTCAAGTTAGGGAGTCGAAAAATCTCACATGGGGCTAAATCCGGACCATAGGGAGTGTGAGGGATGCACTTAGCTTTGATTTTTGCAAGATATTCAGCAACAACATTGGCAATATGCGGTTGCGCATTGTCGTGATGTTGCATCCAGCCTGCTGCATGGAAATGTGGTCTTTTGCGCCTGATATGGGCTTGCAATGTTTTCAGGACATCCCTGTAGTATGGATCAGTTACTGATGTGTGTGCAGGTACAACATGCTGATAAACCATTCCATGAATATCAAAGAATGAGATGACCATAACTTTCCCAGAAGAAGCAACCACTTTTTCTTCTTTTCGGTGTTGGTGATGAAGGAGAATTTCACACTGAGCTTTGCTGTTTGCTCTCAGGAACAAAATTATGTAGCCAAATTTCGTCAACATTGATTACGTTTGAAAGAAACTCCGGATCTTCCTCTAACATCAACTTTAACTGTACGCAGACCTGCATGCAAATGTCCTTTTGTTCGGGAATCAACAGTCTTGGACCCCATCGCGTACAAACACGTATCATGTGTAATGTTTCTGTCACCAACGTGTGGGTGTCACCCAATGAAGTGTTCAGTATTTCAGAAAGTGATCTTAAGGTAATTCGTCGATCCTCTCTCACAGTGTTGATATTTTCTTCCGTAAGAGCAGTAACTGGAGCACCGGGTCCACCTTCCTTTGAAGTTGTTTGTCTCCCCTCTTTAAACATTTTAAACCACCATCGAGCTGTGCTGTAGGGAAGAACAGACTCTCCATAAGCCTCCTGTAACATTGTATAGGCATCAACCGGAGATCTGTTGAGACGAAAGCAGAATTTCAAAGCCACATGCTGTTCCTCGTGTGTTACCTCCATTGCAATAGTAGGTGATACTGAACATGTCTGAAGTTGCCTGGTTCTCACAGGCGGGAACCAGGGGCACCAACAATGAAACTACTACGGCCTGTTTGTTTCATATTAAGCTAAAGGAATATAATAAGATTGAATTTAGTGCGAAGAATTATGATCGTAAAAATTATGATCATTCTTTATTGTACAGTCCTCGTATATGACAATCCAAAAACCAAGCTGAGAATTTCATTCTGAAACTAGACATCAAAGAAAGAAAGAATTTAGAAGAAAGGCAGATTAAATTTCTGAACCTTTATTCAGGTATGTAGAACACAGGAAGGTCGCTACGGTGGTGTGTGCGAATCACATTTTGGAGGCCTTAGGTTTAATCCCCTTTGACCGTCCACTCTGTCTTCCATTTTTGTTGTTTTCTCTTACCGCTTAAAGAAATGCTGCGGTGCTTACTTTCAAATCACTATTTCTTGTCTACCATTTCCATTTATTGTATTTCCTTATCATCTTTCAAGTGTGCTTTCAGTCGTTCTTGGTGCTGGATGATGTTGTCACATAGTAAGGGGATGTTTAACTACATCGGGTAAGTAGACAACCTGGGACAAATTGAATTTATTGAAATGCAATTTGTAATTAATGCTAATGATATCAACAAAACTGACTTTATTTCATATATAGGTTATTTGTTGTTATTCAAATATAGGTTTCTTATTTGAGTATTTAGATAAGTCAGTTTGGTGCCTAATGCCGTGTGTTGATTTCAAAATAAAATAGTGAGCCCACAAGGTCGATTGATAATGTTTTGAGGCAATTCTTTGTAATGCACCAAGAATACATGTTCTGAAAACGAATTTATTCCTTTTGATATTCTCCAATCCATTAATTGTGAATAGAATTTCTCATACATCTTTATTGACTTTTGTGACAACAAGTTATTGGTAACATTGACTGCTTTTGCCGTAATTTCTGCGGGTGTAAGTTCAGTGTAACTGTTACTATGTAGTGTCAGACATTTTGACTTACTTCTAAACTGGCGCTATTACCGTTGTCAATCGAAACAATAGTAATGGATACTTACGCTTTTACAATGTTACATGGCCACTTCTAATTCGTGTAATATCAATACTTTAATGAACAGGTAATATAGGTAAGGTCTATTAAAGTACTGGTACCAGTCGTTTGCGAACGTGCGTGGGTAGTATAATGCTGATCTTAGAACACCGTTTAGTACTGATCTGAGATCACAAAAACAAATGCGGCAACGTCGCCAAACATGTTGCAGCTTTCGTGTTGTATCGAAAGGATTCGAGAATTATCGGAACTGTTCGGCACTGTTTAATTCAAGTGCACAGAGTAGCCAATATAAATCTAACAAACACCGAATAAATATTTCGCTTTATGGTTATTATTCCTAGAAATAGTGTTATTTCATATAAACAGTTTAAGCATTTACTCCATATTGAAACATTGTGTATCAAAATTTAATCATTTCGCATACTTTATCTTCATTATAAGCCTAATATTCATCCTTTTCATTTTTGTCTGTTTACAATACTTGGAAAACATAAACAGAAAATGGAAGTTCAAGCAAAAGAGAAAATGCATTCCACCAATTTTAAATCTCGCATAGCCCTTCTTATTTCACCCTTTTCCATAGGCATCCTGATGAAATGAGGTCTTAGAGCTGCAATCTCCCTTGTAACTTTGTGTATTGTTCTATATGCAGTCCCTTTATTTATATTAAATATATCCCCAATCACCATTTGGAAGCTTTTAGTTGCATAGAACCGTAATGTGAGCAGGATCATAAATATTGCATTAAGTGCATATTTCCTCAGGGTTTGTGTTCTTAACTGTGCATGTATCCTATGCTCCAGTTCTTCAATTATATGCTTTGGTAGTCGAAATCTCATTTTGAATTTTCTGTCATTTAGTTCTGAGATGGGATTTCCTCTATGTTGGAAAACACGAGGAGACCTTTCAAATTGAAAATTCTCATCATCAGATACATCAGAGTAATCTTAATTCTGAAAATAATAAAAATATATAGGTTATGAACACACACAATACATCATTAAGAGGCATTTGTGAAATAAAGAGGATAATTATTTATCCAGGTAACCACAAAAAATGAATTACTTACCATTTTATTTAAAGCTGCACTACTTATTTCTTCCCAGAAAGTATTGTGTAAATTCTACAGTTCTGCTGATCTAAGTTCAATCAAGTTAACTGGAGAAAATTCACCAGTTAGATTTTATATTAGATCAAGACGCCATGAACCTAAATCAATGTTTATGCAACCAAAATTCTAATTTTAGTTTGACTGAAGATCATTTTGTATGCTTGAACTTAGATTATATTTTATGCAATCGGCCCTAAAACAATTAAATACGCACCTAGGTTAAGAGAGTGCTGGTTATCCGTAATAAGATATTTACATTAGCTTAAACTGCATTAATGCCAGTTGACAAACAGAGCTAATGGTTTATAGAAGAAAAGCAGAAGCAGCAGCAGCAGCAGCAGCAGCAGCAGCAGCAGCAGCAGCAGCAGCAGCAGCAGCAGCAGCAGTAGCAATTGGGAATATGATTACAGTAGTTCTTCTTTAACGAATTTCAGAGGACAGAAAAGTTCCCTTTCCGTTTAAGGAAGTTTGAAATAGCCTGGTCTAGTAAACATATGCATGTACTCCCCACCTACCTGAAGGTGCTCTGTTTTATTAGAAGTAAAAATAACTACTTAGTAATATGTACTTTGTTATGAACGCATATTTTCGAACCATTCAAGGGTCGTATTCTCAACTTGTTCATGTTTTCTCATGTCCTTGCTAAATGAACATCTTGTCAAACTTGTCTACATATATTTCCTCTCTTGAGGGTTTAATCGATGAGAGAGTAGACTTCAGGATCTTAAAGTGTTCTGAACCTGTTTTAGTTTCTGTCGACTATACGTACAGCCTCTGCTTCAGTGTGAAAGCACATTTCTCTTTTCCGTGGCATATTGTGAGTGATGGAGCGAAAGGGAGGGAGGGGGAAAAAGAATGAAAAAAGGAAGGAAAGGGGAAAAATATCACATTCTGTTTTCATAAGCAGAGACAGAAGGCGCTCTAAATTGTTGCAAATACTTCCCTGACCAGTGATCTTACGCTATGAAAGTGACACATAAACAATAGCATTCGGGCCATTGTTTAAACATCCGTCCGTCCGCCGTGGTGCTGACTGTCTATACATAGCCCGAGAGTTTTTGCTGCGTGCTCATTCAAAAAAGTGGTGTTATCTTGCCGGCTTTGGGTAACGTGCTAGCCTTTGGTTCTCCAGGTCACGGGTTCAAATCTATTATAGGGTGAACAATTTTTAAGGCGTAAAAGTCGTATCATAATTTCTGGCTTCCTCCGGAGGGAAAGTGAGAAAGTGGTCCCGTGTTGTGTATTTACGGCAGGTAAAGGTAGCTAAATCTTGTACAGGTAGAGTCGGAAACAATGCCGTAGCCGGTTTTTGAACACAGGGATCTCCCGGTCTCCGTCCGGTTGCTGCAAACCATTGAACTACTATGGCCAACATGTCAGCATGACGTTAAATTCTCCAACTGACTCGTATTTTCCCGGTAAAAGTACCTGAAATTTGTAAAGGGAGCCCGTGAGCAAAATTAAAGGCTGCTTCAGACTCTATATAGAATGCGACACTAAAGGTCACAGCAGTTAAAAGGTGTCCATCAATAAAAGCTCATTTTCGATTTGGTGTTACATTTTTAGGATTTTCTGCATTAGTTACTTCGTTGGAGGCAGCCGGACTGCAACCCCCATCATGATGCAGACAACAGGGTGGAAGGGGTTTATACAGATGTTACAACCATACAATTATAATCACAAGAATAGGGGTTCATAAATACAATTGACTTGAAGGGACCCTTCACAGTTCATATAATTTAGATAGACCACCCCTCGTGCTTATGAATCATTTTCAGTCCGCTAACTTATGGTCAGTAGGTACGACTGCATGTCCAGACTTCTGAGGTTTGAGTCCCGCCAGGTGCGTCTTTGAATAGCATAACACAGCAATGGTGTTACTTTCGCGCTAAGGCTGGAAGATTTAGATAGCCAAATTATATTTACCAGTGTAAGGGAGAAAAGATCAGTGAGGACATATAGGGAAATAACTACAGTGTGGGGGAGGGAGAAGTACATAGATGTGTGTAATAAGTGAGGGCAAGTGACTGGGCAAGGACAGAAGTTAGAAATTTGAAAGGTATTAGATATGATAAGGATACAGAGAAATGCCCATTGTTTGGAGAAGAGGATACAGATTGGCATAGTATACTTTATTGCAAACAAAGATATGGAGAGAACAAATTTGGCAACAAACGTGGGACAGTTTTAGGGGATGGGGGAGGAATTAATAATAAAGAAAATGTTCTTGTTAAAAGGAGAAAAGAATGTAAGAAGTATCGCTGAATATCCGGGGAAAGTTAGAGAGAAATGGTTATGATTGAAGAAGAATAGCTAACAATTAAGTGCTGAAAAACTAGAACGAGGGTTACAGGGTAGAGGAGGGTCATCAATACACGGAAACCAGGGGTTATGTGTATTGAGCCTGAGACTCGAGGCAAGAAGGTAGAAAGGGAATATTAGATGTGAATACGTTATATTGTTATTGTGTGAAAGAAATGTTACAAATGTCAATGTATCAATGAAATTGTGTGTAGAAGAAAGATGAGAGATAAAGTGATCCATTACTACTTTCACGCTACCTTCTCTAAGTATTCTTCAACATACTATTTGTACAAATCCTCAATTACTGTAGAACGTTATCAGTTGACTTTTAAAACAAGACGGGACAGAGGCTGTAGAAGAGTATTTTCAGAATCTAGGATAGGAACTAATAGTATCTTTGTTTTTTTAAAAAGTTTAATTATGGATGTCCTCTAACTACTGGTCCCGTTCTACATTGGGCGTGACGGTTGGCTTAGATTTTCTCACAGGCCTCCTTCTTCTACGTGCTGTGAATCTATAACACGTTACTACCGAAGGAAGCAATGCTAAGGATTTTAATGCCCGAAAAAAGACATTGCCCTTCGCTGAGTTTAAACTCGCGACCAAAGAAACTAGAGATCAGCATATTTCTCCTAGATCACCTACAAAGGAACAGTTATATGTATACAAGTTGTTAAAACACTGATTTAAATGATTAAGTGGAGCAGGAACAGCCTGTCTGACCAATGTTAAAATGAAAGATTTCTGGTGCGCTTAGCTCAAGAACCATTGAACACATCAATTTGAAACTTTTACTTGTTATTTTACAATACTTTCGCGATTCATTGAAGATAATAGATCCTGTTTTGGAGTTTTAAGAAAGGATATGTGATTGTTTAAATAAATGTCTTGAATTTATTTCTAAAAATATTTAGGATTCTTTTTTAATTCAAATTTTCACATATCTTTCTACAAGTACCTTTAAAAATAGTTTAAGTATTGCTTTAATTCCAGAAAAAATTGTAGACTTGTAGCTACAGTAGTTTTGTAGATAAGCGCACCCAAATTTTAAAAAAATAGTACAGAGAATGACTACATTAAAGTTTTGCTGTGTTGGAACTACACCTCAGAATTTCCCCAGATCCATATGATGTATCTTTTTCATCATCAGCATCCTTTCTCTTTCATTTTTCACTCCTTATCTTCTTATTAGACTCCATAGTTACTTACTCTATGGTATTATTAATTATTCTGTTAAATTTGGCGGGGAGTTTAGTAAATTGAGAACATTGGCCAATGTCTTATCTGCCTCAGTTCCCTTGTCAATGCTTCTCAAGCCATAAGCAAACCTTACATTTACTTCTGTACCACTTTCAATAGGTCTGGATGTTTCAAATGTATATTCTTTATTACCCTTTTGGCAACTGATTGATAATGTAACTAACAACCTACTTCGTTTCTTGGCGTGTCCTCTGATGTGACAATATTTTTCATTTTCACATAATTTACACTGTACAAAATTTCTATATCTATTAACTGAAAACTTGTTGACATAAGATCGTTATGTACTTTAGTTAAATTGTCATCGCTGCCATTACTTAATGAATAAACCAATATGTTTCCTTCAAGAACCAATATTCACTTCACATTCATCGTCAAT
This sequence comes from Mantis religiosa, assembly GCA_030765055.1. NCBI lineage: Eukaryota > Metazoa > Arthropoda > Insecta > Mantodea > Mantidae > Mantis > Mantis religiosa. The sequence continues at coordinate 209,978,062 of CM060949.1, read as the reverse complement.
GTTTGAGGTTAGGTTTGACGAAGTCAATATATTGTCATGTGTTACTACACTTTTTTCCATTTTAGGGGTTGTGACTCTTTTATTATGTAATCGGGATTACTTAAACTGTTTATACTGGTTCCCATGCCGATTTCTTACACCAAATTTACTGCTTCTTCCCATCTTGAAAACAGCACTAGTAATTCAAAACATACTAAACAAAGCATGGAAGAATTAACATCAGATGCACAGATTAATACTAATAGACAAAAGAAGAACTTCCTTTCCTAATAAGGGTGTGCTCTGGAATATGACTTCAATAAAGTTACAACCAAGGAGAGAACATAGTTACAGAAGGCTAATAGGAGGCGTGGAACACGGTGCAGCCTATTAAAAATAGGTCTATTTAGGACTTTTAAAACTATGAGACAGGAAAATAAACATCGTCATTCACTTCTAAAAACATCATGGAAGATTATATTCGCAATAATTCATTTTGTGACATTTGACCCCAGAATGCCGTTATGGCTTCCCTTAAACCGTGAAAAATTTATGTCAGTACAAATATTTCCTAAACGACCAATCATTTATAAGTGAAGAGGACAAAGAGATATAATATTTTGTTTCAAGGGATGGATAGAGCAATTTGCTGAATTTCTAGAACACAAAGGGGTTAGAGGACATCCATAAATAAACTTAAAATCAGTGATACAGAATGGACAGGAAAGTAGAGAAAAAAAATGTTAGTAAAGTAGAGATTAGAGAGGATAAGAGAGATATGGCACATAGAATGGGAACGAATAGGCAGCTCAGTAACTATTATGGTCAATAAAGTGCACCATAGGAGGGGATCATAAGTCAACACCGGGAAGAAGAAACGAAATGAGAGCGCCCAACGGGTGTATCCCTAACAATGTTTGGCATTTCTTCAGCCCTCCTTCAGGGACCGCAGAACAGCCAGTAACAGCTTGGGTCCCTTCGTACGAGGACAACGTCACCCCAATGCCCAGAACAGCATTTACTATTATGTGTTTCAAATGGGAAGGTGTTTGTGCTAAAGCGCTACTAGGTGAGCAAACAATCGGATTACTGCGGTGTTGTCGTACTGCACTCCCCCTATGTGATGTGTAACGAGCGCCAAACTAATCAATCTCTAATAAATACTATTCGCGCTAAGACAAAATTCAGATTTTGCAAAAATTTATCCATGAGGAAGGAGAAAGTAATGTATTTAACATAACCGTAAACCCCCCATATTTTAGATCAAATAGTTTTCCTAATACAAATAAAGTGGATACCATTATATTATAACAATGCATTGTGACGTAAGCACTGTAATGAATATCATTATTGGTTGGCATGTATGCGTGAACGTATATTTGAAATTACGCAGAACTGAAACGTAAACATTTGACATGACGTGATAAAACAAATGAAGAAGCCAAGGTGTTTGTTAAATTCGATGAGAGGAAACGATACACTTCCTGCTGGTCTGGCAGAACGTCTCTGGTCACATTATATTTTTGTTTATGAATGATTCGTAATCTCTATTTACTCTAGAGAGTTCAAAGCAGTATTATTCAGCTACTCTTCCATGAAAAAGTGTATCAGCTGGAACAATGAGACCCGATCCACTTTCCTCTCCTTACTACTGCTAGAACAATCTAATTGAGTTAATGTGGGCTCAAATTAAGTTGCGAACAGAAACAATATTTATAAACTGACCGATGTTGATCGACTCATTCAGGAAGGAACACAGGGAACAACGAATTGACAAGGAACACAAAAAGACTGGGAAAACTGCGTGAGACATCAGATAAACTAGAAGAAGACGACTTTTAGAAAGAAATAGCACGTAACGAGATTTTGGAACCTATCATCATAAATTTGCAGTACTCAGACGTTGAAGACAATAACAATGATGAATTATCTCTTAACGTAAGTAACATTGACAGCTATACGGATGTACCGCTGGTATTTTCGTTAGATTAGAAAAATATGTAATTCATAAACCATAAATAACTTTAAACTAAACTTTTAAAAAATTGCGTAATATACGAATATTCATGTTTCAATTGTGATTTGAACAACTGCGTTATTATAAAACTTTGGAAAATTCAGTTTGCGTTCCCTTACGTCTAGCGCCACGAAAACTCGCAAGTGTGCGAGAGAGAGAGGGAAATATAAAAAGAGTGCGGATAATGAGATGGCAACAGTGAAGACTCTAACGCATCTGATTGGCTACGTGCGAGAGCTCTTTCCATTTGAAACACATACTGTAATCATGTCCACACCAGTACCAAACCAGCATTCGCCTCGTGACGAAGGAAAACTGCTGAAAAACCTTTGGTCAAATTGATCAGTATTCAGGGTCCAAACCCCTGATTTCCCCAGTACGAGTCTCATATACTCGTATTACCACCTCAATGTTGTTAAGGAGTAGGTACTCTGATCTAATCAGTACATTAGGCATAATGAAGCAGATTACATATGGGACATTAATTTGTCCACTTGTAGACTAGCAAATAATGAATGATAAAATTTAACCGTAACCCTAAAGAGGCGAGACTATGGAAGGAATCTTCGTGAAGTCGGAGCAGACTAAAAGCTTAATCCTTGAATTGAAGAAGGTTATTATATTCTAGAGATGAAGAAAGCTGTTCAAAAGAAAAGGCAAAGAACAGACGAGAAGAATCTGGGTAACAAACACCGAATTCTGTGCACGCCTCTTGGCTCAAGAGGAAGTTGAGACAGCTGTTGTGATATACGCAGAGAAAGATACAACTGCTTTTGAATATGCTGTTTGCAGCAAAGTGTAAGGAGTCTTGGAAAAAAAGTTATACTTCCAAACAGAGCTACCCTTCTATTCAAGCGGAAATTTATAGCACAAAAGCAATTCTCAGTACCAAAAGGCATCATGAAAACATTTTCTTCTCATAGATAAGGTCTCTTCGCTTCCTAGGAAATCCCTATTAAAACTTGAGGCATTCTCAATTTTTCCCCTTTACAGGCATTTTCTGTTATTCATGAAGTATTTGATAAATAACACAATTACCTTATATAAGGATATATACCACGCCATCTTGCTGATACTGTGAATATCTTCCAGATGTATTTTGGTTATTTGGGTGACGTACAAATCAAAATAAGGAAGTACTTCATTCTGAGAAAACAGTCAATATGAATCAAATCATTACCAAGGGAGAGCATACGTTCAAGATTTTATTTACCACTCAATAATTCGAGGCCTCTAAGTTCAAAAATCTATTATGTAACATAGAAGCTGCTTTGAGACAATTCTTTATTTCCGAATATATTTATAACAATGAAAATTAATTAATGTTAGAAATTATACTAGCTGAAGTATGAAGAATAACATCTGAAGTATAATAAGTCTATATATTTAAAGAAATTTAAAAATAATTTAATTTATATTATGTTTTCCTATAACTGTAATAAGAAACTAAGATTAGGTATCCCATTATTATCATTGAAAAATTGTAAGGTTATATTTTATATTTATTATCAAGAATTAGAATATTTTCTTTAAGAGTTATTGAATTTATTCCAAAATCATCCTTTGTATACGAGGTGCGTTCAAGTTATAACACACGTGGAATCTTTACGAATGCCTGACAAGAGATGCCAGCACTGTACAGTGCATAGAACCCTTGTGGCAGAAAGGAAACTTAGGGCCGTTTTTGACATTTAAAATGGTGACGTTTTCATTGCAAGAACAGCGTATAATCATTCGTTTTCTCCATTTTCGTGGTGACACCTATTGAAATTCATCGCCAGTTGAATGAGGCATGTGGTGATGGTACCATGGATGTGTCAAATGTACGTTCCTGGGTGCGACAGTTCAATGAAGGCAGAACATCGCGTGACAACAAACCAAGACAGTTGCAGACATCGCCAGTTGAGTGAGGCATGTGGTGATGGTACCATAGATGTGACTAATGTACGTTCCTGGGTGTGACAGTTCAATGAAGGCAGAACATCGTGTGACAACAAACCAAGACAGTTGTAGACATCACCATTTTAGTGAGGCATGTGGTGATGGTACCATGGATGTGTCTAATGTACGTTCCTGGGTGTGACAGTTCAATGAAGGCAGAACATCGTGTGACAACTAACCAAGACAGTTGCAGATATCGCCAGTTTAGTGAGGCATGTGGTGATGGTACCATAGATGTGTCAAATGTACGTTCCTGAGTGCGACAGTTCATTGAAGGCAGAACATCGTGTGACAACAAACCAAGACAGTTGTAGACATCACCATTTTAGTGAGGCATGTGGTGATGGTACCATGGATGTGTCTAATGTACGTTCCTGGGTGTGACAGTTCAATGAAGGCAGAACATCTTGTGACAACAAACCACGACAGTTACAGACATCGCCATTTTAGTGAGGCATGTGGTGATGGTACCATGGATGTGTCTAATGTGAGTTCCTGTGTGCAACAGTTCAATGAAGGCAGGACACTTTTCGCATTTTCAATCTTCATGCAGGATTGTGTGCACAGATCCCAGGGAAATGCCAATTTTGGAGGCGATGTCTGCAGCACTCAGTAGGCGATGCTCCAAAAGATCGTTCTCCACTCGCTGGATCATGTCATCAGATCGGCTAGTCTGAGGCCATGACTGTCTTGGTTTGTTGTCACACGATGTTCCGCCTTTAGGTCGAGGACATAGCATCTGGTGACCGTGACGCCGCATATTTTGACAGTGTAACTTCTGTTGTACTTTCGCTTTCATTGACAACTACCAAAGTTAAATATGTTCCTGACGAATCTCTGTCTCATAAAGCTTCCGGGGCTGCGATGTGAGCCAGTTCCACACGTACAGCTGGACGTCGTCGTCCGAGGTGAATCGTTTGCCCTCAGAGCTTTTTAAGGAGACCAAAAATTGTGTATTAATCGGGAGAGAGATCTGGACTATATGGAGGGTGGCCGAGAATCTCCCATTTGAATTTCTGCAGGAATGCCGCGACTGTGTTGAAGTGCCGCGAGGCTTTGCATTGTCGTAGAGCAATGTTAAGCATTTGTTAAGTATGTCCGTCAAAATTGGGGTCAACATTTCTGATCCTTTATCTACTATGACGGTCGTGGTATAGTTATGTTTAGCACCAGATAGAAAGCCGTGCAAACAAATGCTAAAAACGTGCAGTTGTTTCCTGAGAGGGTGCGACCACAGCGACACAGCGGAAATCTTATGCAACACCAAGTACTAATAGAATACTACAGATGACGCCCAAGTCACAATTCCTACATATAGCTCAGAGACCTTAGTTATTAAGGACAATTTACGAAGTATAGTACAATAATGCTTTGCTTTGGAACAAAACTTGTGCCGAATATAAAATTTAGTAGATTATAGCCGTAGTGAATAGAAAAATAAAAATAAAGAAACACTGTGGAACGAAGTTATGCAGAAACTTATATAATTTAGCATCAGCAAATGTTTCTGTTTATGATGAAAGTCACAGTCACTTTGGAAAATTTCTAATAAGTGCAAATTTGGAGATGTAAATTCAATTAAGTTTTCCTTATGAAATAACACAGCACTTTACAGATAAGATGCTGAACGGTGGACAGATCCGTATGCATTTATCAGTTAGGTCGATCTACGTTCAAGAGGTCCTGAGTTCGAATCTCGGTCAGGGTGAGTTACCTGGATAAGGCTTTTTCCGGGGTTTCCCCTTATCCTTCAAGATGAATGTCGGGTAAATCTGAGCTCCATGAACCCTGGACTCATTTGAGCATCATTTCACCCAGTTCATTCATCGTCCGATATGACTTAACGTTGGAGGACGTAAATTACAAAAAAGTCTGTCAAGTGCCGGTAAACGATCCGATCAGATAACCTTCTGCCATTTAACAAGTCGACAACATGACAAATTCCACTTTAAATAATAGTGAAATCAAACAGATAATATCACCGAAGTTCGGTATTTCATTAACTAAAGCCATAATAATAGGAAAATAAAACGAGTGTGCTAGTTGGAAACAAAAGTGTTAGGAATTCGCGAAAGAGATGTTTCATTTAAGAACTGGTTACTTTTATTGACAATTTTTCATCCAGATGTACTCCTACTGGACATAATCCTTCTAATCCGCCGATCCTGGGCAGCACGGAGACTTTACCAGCGTCACCGCACGCCACATAATCGAGCGCTCCTGCGACGTTTACGTCGCGAGGTCAGTGTCCGACTGCGTGAGCACAAGGTGCAAGCGTCGAAGATGGCGACGTGTGGAGGATAGCAAAAGCCCTCAGAAAACACAAAGGTTAATACACCTCTCCCATCCACGGCACCCAAGGCCTGGCCTATGATCCCCAGGCCAAAGCAAATGCTTTCGCTGACTACCTTGAGCGTACCATGCGTCCAAGAGACGACCCCCGGGACGACATCTTTTCCGAACTCGTCCGTCGGGAGGTACGCCGTTTCTTACGTCGCCCTCCTGAGGACGCGGAAAGACTCCCAACCATCCGCCCCAGTGAGGTCCAAGGCGCACTCCAGCGTCTCAAACCTAAAAAGGCGGCGGGTCCTGATGGGCTGACACCCCTCATGGTCCGCCATCTTCCCTTCAACGCCGTTTTATTCTTAACCAGGGTTTTCAACATGTGCCTTATCCTTGGGTACTTTACACGAGAGTGGAGGGAGGCCCGGCTGATATGCATATTGAAACCTGGGAAGAATCCGGTGCAACCTTCCAGCTACCGATCCATCAGCCTCCTTTCCACCCTCTCGAAAGTTGTCGAGAGGTTGATTCTAACCCGATTGTCCCCCATCTTGGGAGACATTCAAGCTATCCCCGACCATCAGTTCGGATTTCGTCCTGGGCACTCGACAGTGAAGCAATTACTGCGCGTGGTGGAGACCGCCGCCCTGGGCTTCCAGAAAGGCGCCTTCACGGCCGCGGTTTCGTTGGAAGTCGAGAAGACTTTCTCAACGACATGGCATGCCGGACTTCTGCATAAACTGATCCAACTGGGGCTCCCTACCCAAATCATCAACATCTTACACGGCTTCTTGCGACACCGCACATTTAAAGTCACAGTTGCGGGGAAAACATCTACACTTAGACCAGTGAGACGCGAAGAGAGAGGCTCTGTACTATCCCCTACACTATTCAATGTCTTTATGGCAGACTTCTCCACAGAGCCACAAGTGGTAATGGCACAATACGCTGACTACGTGCTTCTGTCCTGCAAAGACAAACACATCCTCAGAGCCTTCAACCCCATACAGACACCTCCGTCTCACACAACAGTGGTGTAGGCGTTGGCGGATGTCCGTTAATCCGGACAAAAGCCACGCCATACTTTTTACTAAGCGCCACAGTCCCGCAGACTGCCCCAGCATCAGCTTCCGAGGTCTAAGGATTGAGTGGACTAACTCTGTCCGGTACCTAGGAGTTACTTTGGATAAACGTCTAACCTTTCACCAGCACCTCAGGGACTTAGCGGCAAGGGTACTGGGAGCAATAGCTTCTCTGTACCCAATGCTGGGGTCGAGCTCGATGCCGCTTGGCCTGAAGTTATACCTTTTCCAAGTGCTGGTGATGCCCGTCATGCTTCATGCCTGTGAAATCTGGGGCATGGCCACAGAATGCTGGTTGGCATGGCTTCAACGTGCACAGAATAGAGGACTACGGTCTATCTATACTGTGGGCCGCTACTTTCCCACCAGGTTGCTTCATGAAGCCTCAGGTCTTCCATACGTGGAGGACGAGATTAGGCGTCGGGCTTCAAAATTATACGCCAACTTACCCAAGCGCCCTTGTCAGATCATTGGGAGATTATGACCCCACTAGACGTCGCTCTAGCCTGCAACGGGTACCCCGCATGGCTTGCGGGCATCCAAGATAACCCAGAAGCTAACCCTAAAAGCAGCTAAAGCTGAGCTCCACATATTCTCCTAAGCTGTTTGACATCAAAGTCACCAACCTAAATTTCAAAACAAAACAAAACACCAGGGTGCTAGGAATTGCATCCTATCCTCTCATTCCCAAGGTACTGTATCCTTATAAATTAATTCGAATCTAAAAACCCACCAGACACCCTACAACATCCCGAACAAACTTTACCTGCTGTTAAATCCAAAACGGGTGGGCACGCAGCAAAAACCTTCTGGCTAAATACAGCCAGCAGCACGACGAGCGAGCGATTGACAATTTCTCTTTATTGTGAGTGGCAAAACGTAAAAACGCAATAAATTAAATGTAATAACACGTAAATAATAAAATATTCACGTATTAAAATGACGTTTATTTTCATTTACAACTTATATGTTTTTCCACAAACTGAAAGACCGACCGAGGGTCAAGAAAATGTTGTAATATCAGTATCAATTATGACAAAATATTTGGAATGAATATGTCATATAATGCAATATGTATGAAAATGTGTACGAACGTGCAATAAAATATGGAGTAATGAATATATGTACGGATATGTAATAACATGTATAAAATGTATACGTAACCAAACATTTCCGAATATTCAAAAATATGCAAATAAGGAAACGAATGCCATATAATTATGTATGAACTTGTATTTTTATTAAAATTAAAACTACATTTAAGCAGCAAGAAACAAAATATGAAAAAAGATTGTGATTTCATTTCCTATATACATCCTTTATGCATAGCCCTATTCGCACGGTTGCAAGTCCGTGGTCATTCAATTGTTTCAGAGTATTTTCATCTGCGAGCGTAAGGCATGAAACTCGCAACTGGGCTCTTTGTGCAAGAATGAGTGTCAACATTAAAATTTTAAAATTAATGATCATAACGTTTTTACGGTCATAAGTTTTTGCAATAAAATACAGTCATATTATATGAAACAAACACGACGTAGTAGTTTCGCTGTTGGTACTCCTGCTTCCCGCCTGTGCGGACTAGACAAGTTCAGATATATTAAGTATCCCCTACCGTTGGAATAGAGGTAAAACGCGAAAAATAATATGCGGCTTTGAAATTCTGCGTTCATCTAAACAAATCTACAGTTGAAGCCTATACAATGTTACAGCAGGCCTATGGAGAGTCTGTTCTTCCCTACAGCACAGCTCAAAGGAGGTTTAAAATGTTTAAAGAGGGGAGACTACCAATTTCAAAGATAGGTGGACCCGGTGCTACAGTTACTGCTCTTACGCAACAAAACATCAACAGTGCTGCTGCCATTGTGAAAGAGGATCGCCGAATTACCTTAAGTCACTTTCTGAAATACTGAACATTTCATTGGGTGCCACCCACACGTTGGTGACAGAAACATTACGCATGAGACGTGTTTGTGCGCGATGGATTCCAAGACTGTTTATTTCCGAACAATAGGACATTCGCAAGAAGATCTGCATGCAGTTTAAGTTGATGTTAGAGGAAGATCCGGAGTTTCTTTCAAACATAGTCACTGCTGATGAAACTTGGCTACACCATTTTGATCCTGAGAGCAAACAGTTGAAATCTCCTTGAGCAAACAGTTGAGCTCAGTGTTGAAATCTCCTTCATCACCAACCCCCCCAAAAAGCAAAACTGGTTGCTTCTGCTGGGAAAGTTATGGTCATCTCATTCTTTGATATCCATGGAATGGTTTATCAGCATGTTGTACCTGCACACACATCAGTAATTGGACAATACTACAGGAAAGTCCTGTAAACATTTCAAGTCCATATCAGGTGCAAAACACCGCATTTCCGTGAAGAAGGCTGGATAATGCGCAGCCACATATTGCCAATGCTGTTTCTGAATATCTTGCAAAAATCAACGTGAAGTGCATATCTCACCCTCCCTATAGTGCGGATTTAGTCCCATGTGACTTTTTTCTATTCCCTAACTTGAAGAAACGCCTTCGTGGGAGGCATTATCTATCATCAAAAGCAGTGGTGAAGGTGATTTTGAAGGATCTCTAAAAAAATGGCTTCCAGCATGTCTTTGAAGACTGGAGTAAACGTTGGAACAAGTGCATCGCATTCAGGGGAGACTGTTTTGAGAATGACCATCAAAATTATGAGGATGAGTAAAGGTACGTTGTCAAAAAAATTGTGATCATTGTTAATTGAACAAACATCGTACTTTTAAGAATAATTTATATTGAATAGTTTTTAGGTTTTCACTTTGGTCGTTTGGTCTTAAGCACACACAATTTTTATTTAACTGTAATGCTTTTTTTAATCCCATTTGTGTGCACTGTAATGAAAGATAAAATCCTTTGCTTTTCCAGTTAATATTCCATTAAGAGCTGAACTCCCAAGGCATTTGGTGTATCTTAGTGACATTTGTGTATCTGTGCTCTAATTTGGAGTAGTGATGCAGCAGTTCAGAAAGTTACAAGCACCATCTTCCAACAAGGGACGACCTCTTTAGCTCTGCGCTTTTGTTGAACTACCTTCCAGGCAGATTTTGCTTCTCTGATTAGAAAGCAAGGCAACGAAAGCTAACTCCTGGTGAAACGGAAATTAGTTACACGCTTTGCCTGCCACATCAATACCGATTGGCACAGTGGGATATCTGTGTGTTGTGGGAATGAATAAATTAAGGAATTCCATAGCAACTTATCATGGTTAGAAATACTTAAGAAAGGTTTAAGTTAGCTTACGTGGTGCATCTAAGACAAAACACTGTATAAATCGGATTTACGTTGCCGTAAACGGTGTATTTTGGAAGAAAATTTAGTTTTAGTTTAGAACTAATCTTAATATCGTACATTTCTAGACCACATTCAGGTTCACAATGTTCTCCATCTCTTTAAGCATCCCTGTTAGTTTTCCTGCCCTTTTGAAAGCCTCTCCAATTCATAACCAAACTTCTGTAGAAAACTTTCTTGCAGTAAAGCAAGGAAATCAAGACTCTAAAAGGGGGCGTAACCTAAGTGTAACATGACATTTAATCAATCACCGATATGGAGATCATACGACGTCCTGCATAGCTTCCTTAAGTATTCATTCTGAACATGTGCTAGTACCCCAACATACAAAACACCTATTATTCTTTTGTTTTCATCCCTGTTCCAACAGCACGCTTTTAACTCACCTTATTGGCTAAATTTGAAGGTTTTAAACTTACTTTTGCCTTACTCTTGCCTTTAGGGGCAATATCAAACCAAACAATTATAAATTCTGAAAGTACAATATTCAAAATGTAATAAACATTAAGAAATTTCAAAATTGATATTTTTGACAAATGTGCAGCGTATACAGGATGCCCTCCACGTTTTATACGCTTCTGGCGTAATCGTGGTGTGTGCATGGATCCCTGGTCACGTAGGCTTGCGGGGGAATGAAATGGCGGATTCGGCAGCCAAGACGGCTACCATGAAGCCCAGGGTTCAAGTACCATGTGTGACATCGGAAGATTTTAGGGCCGTATTGCGGAGAGTTGTGCAAACCTGCTGGCAGGAAGAGTGGTCCGCTCTCCGCAATAATAAACTTAGATCTGTGAAAGAACTTCCGATTCCCTGGGTTACCTCCTGTTGGTCATCTCGTCGTGGGGAAGTGACTTTGGCTCGGTTACGTATTGGGCACTGCCTTTTTACTCATAGTTTTCTTTTTTAAAAAGGAGCCTTCTCCACTGTGTCCGTTTTGCAATGAAGCGTTGTCTGTACGACACGTGCTGCTAGAGTGTTTTTGCCTAGCAGACCTTAGAACATCTCTACAGCTGCCGGTCAGCTTTGCAGAAATGCTAGCGGACGATAACGCAGTAGTGGATAAGGTTCTTATATTCTTTTCTAGATTAGATTTTAGGATTTAGTGAATAGAATTTATGGCTTTTTAGACTATATTTCGATTGTTTTTTATAGTTTTTTTACGTGTATGTATTTTTTGTAAGTCTATTGGCATATTTATAGTGTTTTAGAGGAATTTATATAATTTATAATTTATAATTTATATCTGGCTTTTGCCATGACCAGTTTGTTTTAAAAAGGGCGCTGATGACCTCTTATACTCATATCATCATCATCATCATCATCATCATCATCATCATCATCATCATCATCATCATCATCATCATCATCATCATCATCATCATCATCATCATCATCATCATCATCATCATCATCATCATCATCATCATCATCATCATCATCATCATCATCATCATCATCATCATCATCATCATCATCATCATCATCATCATCATCATCATCATCATCATCATCATCATCATCATCATCATCATCATCATCATCATCATACACGATATTCGGTATCAAACGTCTTCACGCCGTCTTCACTTCGGTCGTAGTCACATTTAATGGTTATACCGTACGAATAAGCGTCTTTTATGAATATTCTGCTACCAGCTGCTGCAGTGGTGAGCTAGGGGTTATGCGTGGGTGAGTGTGAGAATATACAAAATCACAGTTCGCTGATAAATTGAATGGAAAGTGTTTTAAATGAGTTTTCCTTTGTTTGAGGATGTAGAATGGAACTATTTCTGAATCTTAGCACAAGAAACTGTAGCTACTAAAGTATTGTACCTGCTGAAGTATCAATGCTGCTTTAGGGTATATGTTCGCTTTTATTCGTTATTTCCCGCTCTGCAATTGAGCAAGAATGACGTCATAGTTGACTGCTGAGTCTATCTGGAAATCACAGTGCCCTCTACGGAGAAACGGTAATTTTTGTGGAACAGTAAGCAAATTAGAGCGGTCTCAGTGTGATATCGCTGGTAACTAATACAAGCAGCTTCCCCTGGATATTGTGACTTTGTGGGTTCGTGAAATGAAAAGTCCAATTGCACCACTCAAAAATGTTCTTTATTTCCACCGACTTACAGTTGAACACTGTAACAAAAATGAAGGTGGCTATCACAGGTTACCACAGCTCCACGTTTTGCACCAGTTTGAAGTAAATATTATAGTGAGCAATGAGGTTTCTCTCAGGGTATGCGTGGATGTGTGTGAGAAGGAAATTTTACAACACTGGAATGCCCGTCTCCAAATTATTTATTCACTGCTTCTTATTTCAAACCTCGAAATGGAAGCTGCCGACCGAGGGTTGCCAATCTCGGTTTATAGTGACTGAAAGCTAATTAGATTTCTCGATAAATTTTGATGACCCGACAAATATTCAAGACCGAACAAGTTGACCGCTCTAATAGGCTTCACGTCTGACTCTTCTTTATATCGGCTGCACGCCGAAGACTTTATAATGGCTTTCTAGCCGCGACCCGTCTCCATCGGCTAAACGCCGAAGAGTGCCTGACCACATCTGCGTGTGTATATTTATATAACTTTCACTCTCCAAAACTCTTTTAAACAAACAATGTCCTTTTGTGGCTGTTTTGGTCGCCATTGTAAACGATCCAAAGAATTCCCTATTCATATACAAGTGACAATTCCTTTAGAAACCTTCTAAGGACACTGCTCCTTTCATTAATGGCTTTGTTAGAACACTTTCCCCACTGGACTGGCCTTGCCCGTTGTCGTAACAAAGAACCACCATTCCTTCGACATCTATCATGACTGCTTCTGTCAAACCATAATTTCGGTATCAACACTTGCCAATTACACAGAATTACGTAATGCACACAATTACGATTCACCAGTTCGTCCGTTATAGTTCCACTTCCACTCGCAATTACGTAAACTCCTCCGACGCACGTACGCAGTCCGTCCCCTCACTGGGCGCTCCTCAGAGCTCGCCAAGAACTGACTGAACTCACTAACTGCAGCCCCCTTTATAGGGATATCACAGTTTTCTCGAAGTCTCTCGTTTCAGTGAATCACCGCGAAGGTTCCAGACGGCAGGGGAAGGGGGAAGAGGCGGCCAGCGACAAGTGACACTTCCCTAATCATCCCCTTGGTTAGTGACTGAGATAAATGGGTGGTTGTGGCCCGGCCTCTGGTCCCTTATTCAGCTGTCGTTGGTCGTGCTTTCCGATAATTGGGTGACAATATAAACACACAGCACCGCGTCTGCATGGTTGAATGCTACTTTTGTACCGGCATTAAAATTGGTGTGACATATAAATATAATTTAAACCACTGTATAGGGGAGTTTCTGTAATGCTATCCGGCATTGAGTAAAGTCCCTCGGAGCGTAATGTATTCAAAAGTGTCCAGGTACCGTCAAATTGACATTCTTTTGTTTGCAACATAAACGTCTTACGTCTTATCAATAAACGATATAAATTGTTGTCATTCTCACACTTAATTAAAATGTCTATTGATGTTGGTATCCTTATGTCTTTTAAAACCAATAAGTGCATCAAATATTTCCAAGATACAGGATCAGTTACTCGCAAAAAGAGAGACACTGGACGCTATAAAGTGACTGGTCCCAATCTAGAAGCAATAAATAATGTTATGACAAAGGCCTCAAGCATACCTTCTCACAATACAGACAGTGTTTAAGGGGAAGTGAGAAAGGAAATATAAGAAAATGGACACACAAGACTATGTACTAGGTATGTAAAAAACTGAAGCTGCTGACAGTGAAGTAAACTAGGTTATCAATAATAACTAAACACTAGTAACACAACTTCACTTATCTTATTTAAATCCTGGGACCGGTTTCAAAGCAAACATCTGCTTTATCCTCAGCCACTCAGCTTGACACTCACCCACTTACTGACTGACTGACCACTACCGGAATTTGAAGAATAGCTCCTTATCTAACTGCCATCTACCGGGGACAACACAAACTTATTGATGACATCTAGTGGAGGGATATCATAATTCATTACGCGATCCTTATTTTTTAAAAATAAATATCTTCTCCCAAGCCATTAAATCTATCGGTTCTTTAAATTGTTTCAATAATTTAACTTCTGGATTTACTTCATGATTATATGACCAAAAATGATCAGCCACTGCCGATTTCTCTGTCTGTCTATATTTAATATTTCTAAAATGTTCCTTTGCTCTGGTTTCTAAATTACGCTTGGTTCTGCCAATATAGATCTTATCGCATTCTAAACAGTTAACTTGATAGATACCAGATTTTTTGTTGCCTGAAATTTTGTCCTTTTTAGAAAACTGTAGCAAATTCTTTATACTGTAATTATTATAAGGTGCTAGTATTATACCCACTTCTTTGAAAATTTCTTGGAACTTTTTATTTGCCCATGGATGATAAGTAAATTTTTTGAAAATATAATCTTTTTTTACTTTTTAAGAGTGGAAACATCATTAAGATTTTTTTGATATTTAAATTTTTCTACTCTTCTGATTATAAAATCTTTATTAAAGCCGATAATTAAAGCAGTGTTTATAATATGTTTATATTCCGCATTAAATTCTTCTTCATTTAGAGGTATGTTTATCAATCTGTAAATCAAACTATTAAAACAGCAAATTTGTGTGACATAGGGTTAAAACTTTTATTTTTGATATAATTATCCGTGTGAGTTGACTTTCTATAGATGCCAAAACTTAATTTATTGTTATTTTTCATTATTTTAGATCTATGTACTAGAGATATATTCTTGTTTAGACTTGGATAAAAGCTTTGTTCATATTGTAACGCTAATTTATTTTTCATTCCTAGAACATGCTCTGTTAAATTTCTGGTTTGTAATGAAGTTACATTAAGAGAAAACTGTGGGTGCTAGAAAAGAATTCATATCTGTACAAAATGACTAATAACAGATTGCACTTCGCTAAATCCGTTAAAGATTTAGGTGTCAATTTTACAAAGTACACATCGATTCGGTGGTGAATCAGGGCTTTAAAAGCATAGGATTCATAATTAGAAATGGCGTACCCTTCGCAAATATAGCTTCTCTCCTCTGCCTTTTCAATAGTTTTGTAAGATCCAAACTGGAATGCTGTTGCGTAATCTGGTCACCGTACTATAAACCTCATATAGCACGAATTGAAAAAAGTACAGAATAAGTTTTTAAAATTACTGTATTACAAACAGTTCATGATATATTCTAATTACATGAAGTACACTGAGCTGGTAAAAGTATATAAAGTGAGGTCATTAGAGAACCGGAGGAAAATACAACAGTTATTACTTTATAAAGTGATTAAGGGCAATATAACTAACACTAGATACAAGAAATTAATTTAAACACCAAACATCCAAATCTTAGGTTCCGTCCTTATTTTATTATAATAAATCCAAGACGTTTGGTATGTACGGTAAAATACCTTGGCGTTATACTGAATTGTACATTAACTTTTTGATCACACTTTGTTTATATTGCTGAAAGAGCCAGCAAGCTCCTTGGTGCCCTCGCAACAACAACAAGACCCACCTGGGGTCTGAATTCTAGTATTCTTAAAATTATATATCAAGGTGCTGTAGGGCTCCTAATTTTGTATGGTGTATCTGCATTCCAGGATGTTCTTAATAAAAAATGGGCAGTTAACAAACTTGCACAAATTCAAAGGGGATTCCTCCTTCGCATAATTCGAGGATATCGTACAATCTCCGCTGATGCAGCTCAGATTATAGCTAACATCGAACCTTTGGCTCTCACTGGTTTATCAAGAGCAACTATTATGAATTTAAGACATGAACGTGAATGTGCGTCTTATCTGTCTCACTTAAAAGTACAAATCCCAGAGCATCCTACCAGAGCAGGACACCCATCAAGTTTTGTAACCTGTTTAAAGGAAATATTTAATTTTCATGATTATTAAATATATATAGATGGTTCACGTTACCAATTTGAAGATAACATATCTGCAGCAGGATGTGCTTTTGTTGTTTATGAAAACCAAACGGAACTAACTCACTCCATGTTTAAATTGTCACCTGAATGTTCTGTATTCCAGTCTGAGCTCTTAGCAATTAAAGAAGCTATAAAATGGTGTACTGTTAATAGGAACAGTGCCCGTATTTTTAGTGATTCACAATCAGCTCTACCTGCTATTAATGATAAACACGATTTAAATTCATTAGCACATGAAATCAGAACCTTGCTTCAAAACCATCCAGGACATATTTGCATGGGATGGCTTAAAGGACACAGTGGAATTTTAGGTAACGAGAGAGCTGATTGCTTAGCTAAGAAGGCTACAGAATCCAATCCTATTTCTCATGTAAGGAGAATAATACATTAACATATTCTTGAAGAATGGAACCAACAATGGCTAACAACTCCAAATGGAAGTTTAACAAAAACATTATTTTTCCCTAGTATATATGACAGAGGAAAATGTGAAACTCTTGTACCAAATTTTGTTTTGACACAATTTTTAATTGGACATGGTAAATTTGGTGAATACTTATCACGCTTTCACTTAACATCCAACCCCGAGTGCATGTGTGGTGAAGAATTTCAAACTGTGGTTCATCTCCTTTTCTGTTGTCCCATTTTCTGGAGAGAAAGACAAGAATTAATATTCAAGCTAGACTCTCTAGGAACTGAATTTTCTGCTCCGCTCACATCTTTGCTAATTAAGCCATAACAGTATAAGTACTTCACGATGTTTATAAACTCAGTGTTTAAACGTCTGAAATAGTTTAAATTAACATGCATTAAATTAAGACATCATTTCTTCCTTCTAGTATTTAAAATATTTTTGTTAAAACTGTATATTTTATGTATCAACTCTAACCCTAATATACCACTGTGTAACATGGGGTTTAATAAATCTGGAAAAAAAAAAAAAATCCAAGACGTTAATTCACCAGAACTCTCCGCTTATAGAAATGGTAGCTCAGTTACATTTACCATCTTGATCATAGTACTACCTATCGTATATTTAAAAAACAACTTTACAACATATTTCTGTACCTTATTTTGCTTTATAAAGAGGGAACTATTTGGCAAGTCATTAATTTTAATGGGATATCATCCAATAATTCTCTTTATCAATAATATGTAATGCTGTGTTTCTGAAACTTCAAGTTTTCATTTTATGTTTATATTTTTTATTTTTTATTCATGTATTGGATGTAATCAACTGTATACGCTGTGATAACTGCGGCAATACCCTGTAACAGCAAATTAAAATAAATAACAATTAAATAAAAAATAAATATATCAATAATTTTAATTACATTGGTCTTCATTAAGACAGTAATAAGTGGAGATATAGAGCGGACCGTAGGCAATAAGAATAAAGGGCTCAAACCACCAGCAGTACGTTTGCTTGAGGTTCCCATCACCGGAATTTGAAGCCCCTCCCTCCTCTACCACCCCTATTCCAGGTGAATCTATCCACCGTATAGCACAAGGTCGTTACAGTATAATTTATGGACTGTCTGTGTGATCTAATGGTTGGCGTGTTAACTCACAAATCCAGAGACACTGAATTCAATTCCCAGCAGGGTTAAGGCGTGTAAATTTGTCTTTAGTCAGGACTACTCCTTAATAATTTATGGACTCGTATATATGAATCAGAGCATCTTTGAAAATAGTACACACCCAGGGATTGGCGCGAGTCAGGGCGTAAATATCATTACCGATTGGTAGGGGTAGTGATAATTAGTATTTTGAAATCAGAAATTTAGCAGCATTTTGATTTTTTACATTTGCCATTTTATAGCATTTAAAATATTAAATCTGAATTAATGTTTTTAAATGGTGAATATTATGTAACCGCAGTATCAGGCAGTGATTAGGAGGCGGCGAATTTATCGAAGTAAAATAATTAAAAAAGAAGATAAATTAATAGAAATTCTTTGCTAAACTAATATAATAATGTTGTTATAATAATATCAAATTAGAATGATTAAAATAATTTAATATAACATTAATACTAGCATCCGGGCAAGAAAGAGAAAATATTCTTGTAAAAATCTGTACACGTCGCAGAGACAGGAAAGAAGAGCCGTTACCTTCTTTGTCCAAGTAAAAGTTCAATGTCTGAAGACTATTGTATTCTTTCAGCTATGAATGTTTTGGGACAAAGGACTTTCAAAATGCAGTTGAGCTTCAACGCTAAAGAGTTTTACTTCGCTGATTTGGTAACGATTACAAACAACTCAGAGTTGGCGTTCCCCAACTCAGGGTGGGCGGAACGTCAGTGAGTCATATGAGTTTTGCAAACCAATGTGAAAATTCGAAATAAATGAGAAACCAATAATGTAACTTTGTGGGTTCGTGAAATTAAAAGTCTAATTGCACAAACTCAAAATGTTCTTTATTTCCACCGAATAACAGTCGAACACTTGCCAATTACACAGAATTACGCAGTGCACACAATTACAATTCACCAGTTCGTCTGTCACCGGTCCACTCTGCACTCGCAATTACACGCAACTCCTCCGATGCACGTACACAGTCTTACGGTCCGTTCCCTCACTGGGCGCTCCTCACGGCTGCTCGCCAAAAACTGACTCTCTCCAGCCCGGCGCATCGCTTATATAAGACCAACTGTCCTATCTAGAAGGTTGCGGGTTAGATGAAATATCCCGACTGTTCCAGACCTCAGGGGGAGGGAAAAGAGGCGGCCAGCGACCAGTGACACTTCCCTCACCATCCCCTTCAGTGAACGCTACAAAATGAATGGGTAGGCGTGGTCTGAATGCCTTCTGTCGCCCACCCAGCTGCTAGCTGGCCGTGATTTCCGGTAATTAGGTGACAATAATAATGTAACTTTTGAGAAGTTACTTTGGTCATGTGATAAAGTTAGAGAGGGGACTAGAATAAGGTTCGAACTGAATGGTGAAGTAAGAAAGGCCTTACTTACAAGTTGATACTAGGACAGGAAGGACATGATCATGTGCATTAAGAAGAGAAGCGAAGATTTCGAAGTCTGAAAGATGGTCACCGATCCAAGTCGATAAACAAACATAGATTCAAGAATTAAACAAATAATTCTACCTCAAACAAAGTATTATTAATACCACTGAGTAAAGAACAACCACCAAAATTCATTTCCTACAACCATTCAGCCGAGGATAGCAGAACTCATAGCTCCAATTGGAACCCAACTAATTTAAGAATGGTATGCGGGTTTGCCGCAATTAACGTTATTTATATGAGATCTAAAACACATGATAGTGAGTGTATAAAGTATCAATTTATTTTACATTAATATAGGTTAAAGCAATACACAGAAATATAGAATAAGTTGATATGGACTAAAGCATGCTGCATAACACAAAAAAGATAAATGCATACTGATGTAAAACTAGCACAATAAAAGGAAAATACACAAAATTAGCCTCACACTTACTGATGAGACCTACGCATACGATGAATGAAAGTTGCGGGTAAAACCGAACAGAACAATGAGAATCCTAACTTTGGCAACTAAGAACTCCAACTGGAATTAACATGTGTTTATCACCTCCTTAAAATTAGGATTGCTATTGGTTTTCAGAGACAAGGATTGAAATTTTCCTTTAACTGGGTTGTGAAGATAGATTTATGACAGTCATTAGGCGTGGTAAGGGAGGTTTCTTTTGTAAAACAACTGAACACGCTTCAGTACTAAACATACCTCATATGGGCAATGGTGTAACAATAGGCTAATTTAGCGGGAAGGGTTGCTTTCCACATTCTAGAAGAGTGGTCACTTTATAACTTTTGAAGCGAAAAGAATTTTGAGCAGGGTGCAGCAATGAGTTTTTCTCAGGGTATGCGTGGGTATGTATGGGAGTAACGATGTTTATAATGAATACCCGTTTAAAACTAATTTAATGACTGCTTTTTTATCATCACATCAAACTCGAAGTTACCGACCAAGGTTATCAATATTTCACTGTTTAGAGAGACTGTATGTGGAATGCTTATTACTCGATTCAACTTAATTCGTTCTTCACGTACATACTGTCACCCAATTATCGGGAAGCACCACAAACAACAGCTGAGAAGGGACCGGACGCCACGCCACGCCCACTCATTTGTCTCCTGTCACTAACTGAAGGGATGGTTAGGAGAGGGATGTCGGGCCCCTGAGCCGTCTCTTTACCCTTCTCCTAGGTTCTGGAAACTCGGGACATTCAATCTAATCGAGAACCTTCTAGATCGGCAAGCAGACCCTATATAAGCAACACGTCGTGCCAGGGGCAGTCAGTTAGTGTTTGACGTGCTAGCGAAGGTGCGCCGTGTTAAGGAACGAGAAGACTGCGTACGTGCATCGGAGTATTGTCCGTACTTACTAGCGCAAGTGAAATTGTAACGGACGAACTGGTGAATCGTAATTGTGTGCATTACGTAATTCTGTGTAATTGGCAAGTGTCAAACTGTAAGTCGGTGGAAATAAAGAACATTGTTGAGTGGTGTAATTGGACTTTTCATTTCACGAACCCACAAAGTCACAACTGGTGTCAGGAAGCGGGAAGATAACATCACCGAACATTACAACCATGGACGCGGCATTGGAGAAAATTTTGGAGAAGATGATGGAAATGAAGGCGGAACTGACAGAAATGAAGACGGCAAATGAAAGCCTCGCTGCAAAAACAGAAGCGGCAAACAACAACCTCACCGCCGAGTTGAAACAAATGAAGACGGCCAACGACAACATCACCGCGGAACTGAAACAAATGAAGACGGCCAATGACAACATCACCGCGGAACTGAAACAAATGAAGACGGCCAACGACAACATCACCGAGAAGATGGAAGAAATGAAGGCCGAGTTAACTACAGAAATGAGAGCAGCGAACGGCAGTCTGGCCACGGAAATGAAGGCGGCGAACGAGGCTCTCGCCGCAAAGTTTGAAGAACAGTTGGCCGGCGTAAAAGAGGACGTCACAGAGTTAGGCGAGCGCATCGAAGACCTGGCGAGCCGCGTTAATGAGCTGGAAGGAAAAGCCGACAGCAGCGTGAAGTCCCTGAACGCCATGGTGGAGGACGTCGTCGGCAGGAAGCTGAAGGATTTAAAGGCCGACGCGCCGGGACGCGACACAACATCTGCGCGCGTCAAACCTCCCAAGTATGACGGCGCGTCAACGTTTGAGGTCTTCCGCCGCCAGTTCGACACAGTGGCCAGGCACAACGGATGGTCGCTGGAGGAGGAGGCCACACAGTTAATAGCCAGCCTCCAGGGAAGAGCCGCGGAAGTCTTAAACGCGGTGCAGACGACGGCGGCGCCCAAGGACATCTGGGAAGCCCTGCAGGATCGCTTCGGGAACCACCGCTTAGCCGCAGCATACCGCAGCCAGCTAAAGGCAAGGTCACAGCAGCCGGGGGAGACGCTGCAGGAGTTCGCCATTGCGATCGAGCAGCTGGCTAGCAAGGCCTTGGTTGACCTGCCACTGGAGTTCGTATACCGGGAAGCCGCCTACAATTTTGTCGACGGAGTACGGGACACGGAGATTCGTCAGCGCCTAATGCTCGGGGAATATAAAACCATCCACGAGGCGCTGACAGCGGCATTAAGGATGGAGGCGGCCAAAATAACATCCATCCCGACGTCGAGAACGAGGAGTGTCCGCTACGCCGGAGACAGAAGACCAGCTGAGGGACGCCGGCGAACACCTAGTGGCCTGTGTTGGGGGTGTGGACAGCCCGGACACCTGCAGAGAGACTGCCCGCACCAGGAAGAGCAGCCGGAAAACGAGTAAGGGCCGTCGTGGAGAGGGGCACGTCGGCGCCATCACCACCATCCCCTCGAGTGACACTGCGCACCGTCAGCCGGCGTATGGATGACAGCCTCATCGCGGACGGTTGGATAAGAGGAAAGCCGTGCCGCGTGCTGGTGGACACCGGGGCGGCCGTGACCATCATCAGACCTGACGTGGCGAAGGGTTTGCCGACAAGGAAGCCAAGCCGGCCATACCAGCTTGTCACGGCATCGGGCGACACCTTGCCTGTGGAGAGGGAGGCCCTGCTGGAGCTGAACTTGGGACGGAGTGCCGTGCGTCTGTGGGTGTTCGTCGCGAAGGTGGCTGAGGAGGTGATTCTGGGACTGGATTCCCTCAGGAGCCACGAGGCGACGGTCGACGTCGGCAAGAAGGTCCTGCGGCTTAACGGAGAAGAGGTTATACTCCGTCAACCCGAAGAGCGCTTTGGAATTTGCAGGGTCGTCTTGGACGAAGACGTGGTTGTCCCCGCGAGGAGCGAGGTGGTGGTGACGGCGCGACTGGAGGGCCAGAGAACCAGGAACATGATGCTGGACCAGAAGACGCCTGTAAACGGACTGTGTGTAGCCAGGGCATTGCTTCCGTGCCGAGAGGAGGTGCCCGTGAGACTGCTAAATCCTACGGACGCCGATCACGACGTCCAGGCCGGGACGGAGTTGGGAATGTGCGAGCCCGTGGTGAGCGTAACAGCTATCGACGAGACACAGGAGCCGGCGCCGAAGCAACACCTGGGGCCCCGGCTAGAAGGCTTGGTGGAGAGGGCGGCCGACCACCTGACCACAGAACAGCTGGAGAAAGTTCGACAACTACTAAGGCGGTATCAGCGCGTCTTCAGCCAAGGTGATAGTGACTACGGCCGCACGGACAAAGTGCTTCACCGCATCGACACCGGGGACGCCCGGCCTATTCGGCAACCACATAGACGCGTTCCGCTGGCGAAGCAAGGGGCGGTACGAGACATGCTGGAGGACATGAGATCCAGGGGAGTGATTGAAGAGTCTGACAGCCCTTGGTGTTCCCCTGTAGTCTTGGTGACAAAGAAGAACGGCGAGCTGCGCTTCCGCGTAGACTACAGAAAGTTGAACGCCGTCACCCGGAAGGACTGTTTTCCCTTACCCCGGATTGACGACACCCTGGACACGCTAGCTGGTGCACAGTGGTTCTCGACCCTGGACCTGAAGTCGGGCTACTGGCAGGTAGCTCTAGACCCGAGAGACAAGGAGAAGACTGCATTCTCGACGGGCCAAGGGCTCTGGCAGTTCACGGTTATGCCCTTTGGCCTCTGCAACGCACCAGCTTCCTTCCAGCGCCTTATGGAGTCAGTGATGAGAGGGCTGATTTACGATGCCTGCCTGCTATACCTGGACGACATCATCATCGTCGGGAAGACTTTTGAAGATCACCTCGAGAACCTGAGTAAGGTGCTACAGAGACTGCAAGCGACCAACTTGAAGCTGAACGCGAAGAAGTGCCAGCTCTTCCGCAAGGAAGTTAACTACTTGGGCCACATAGTCTCTGCAACCGGAGTGGCCACAGACCCGGAGAAGACGCAGGCTGTGAGAGATTGGCCTCGCCCAAAGGATAGGAAAGAGTTGCGCAGTTTCCTGGGGCTGTGCAGTTATTACCGCCGCTTCATAAAGGGGTTCTCCAACATCGCAAACCCCTCACCCGCCTGACGGAGGAACACCGGCCTTATGTGTGGACAGAGGACGCCGAAAACGCTTTCCAGCACCTTAAGGAGACCCTGTGCAGTGCTCCAATTTTGGGTTTCCCACAACCGGGTGGCGCCTTCATTGTGGACACCGACGCCAGCGACCATTGCATTGGAGGTGTCCTGTCGCAGATCCAGGACGGCCATGAGCGGGTGATAGCCTATTACAGCAAGACGCTATCCAAAGCAGAGAAGAACTACTGCGTCACCCGACGGGAGTTACTGGCGGTAGTAAAGACATTGGAGCACTTCCACAAGTACCTGTACGGTCAGCCATTCCACCTGAGGACTGACCATTCCGCCCTAACCTGTCTATTGACCTTTAAGAACCTGGAAGGCCAGACAGCACGTTGGGTCCAGAGGCTGCAGGAGTACGACTTCACCTCGGAACATCGTAGAGGGAAGAGCCACGGTAACGCAGACGCCATGTCCCGAAGACCCTGTCCAGAAGAGTGCGGCCAGTGCACAAGAGTGGAAGAGAAGGAGCGTGCCGCAGCAGTCCGAGTAGTTGTGGCAGTGCCTGCTGAAGGCTGGGATAGCGCAGGCCTGAGGAGGGAGCAGCTGGCGGACGCAGACTTGGGGCCACTCTTGAGGGAGGTGGAGGCAGGGATGAGACCAACCTGGGAGGACATCGCACCGAGGAGCGCCACCTACAAGTCGTACTGGGCCCAATGGGACTCGTTGAAGACCAGAGAGGGCGTGCTGTTCCTGGTATGGGAATCACCCGATGGGAAGACGCAGAGAGAGCAGTTGGTACTTCCCCGGAGTAAGGTCCCGGAAGTCCTGGAGGAAGTGCACGCCGGTACTTCGGGAGGACACCTGGGAGCGAACCGAACGATTGACAAACTACGGCAGCGCTACTACTGGCTGAGACTCCGAGCAGATGCTGAGAGATGGTGCCGTCAGTGTAACGTGTGCGCGGCGAGTCGTGGCCCTCAGACTAGGAGCCGGGGTCGCATGCAGCAGTACAACGTCGGAGCGCCATTCGAACGGATCGCCGTTGACATTGCTGGACCGTTCCCAGTTTCCGACCGAGGCAACAAGTACCTAATGGTGGTCGTGGACTACTTCACCAAGTGGCCGGAGGTGTATGCCATCCCAAACCAAGAGGCAAAGACAGTCACAGACTGCCTCGTGGAGCAAGTATTCTGTCGATTTGGGGTGCCGTTAGAGCTACACAGTGACCAGGGTACCAACTTTGAGTCCAACCTAATGAAGGAGGCACTACAAAGGCTTGGGGTGAACAAGACTCGCACTACGCCTCTACATCCCCAATCGGATGGCATGGTCGAAAGGTACATCAAGACCTTAGAGGAACACCTGAGGAAGGTCGTGGCAAGCCATCCGCGTGACTGGGACATTAAGGTGCCCCTGTTCTTGCTGGCCTATCGCTCGTCTACACACGACACAACTGGGATGACGCCAGCCAGCTTAATGTTCGGCCGAGAGTTACGCCTCCCTTGTGACCTGGCTTTTGGAAGCCCTCCGGAAGCGAAACAGCCAGCGACCGAGTATGTGGAGAACTTGGTGGACCATCTCCACGACATGCACGAGATGGCTCGCCAGAACATCCAGAAGGCAAGCGACCGCATGAAGACCAGGTATGACAGGCAAGCCAACAGCCAAGGGTTCCAGCAAGGTGACCTAGTCTGGTTGTACCGTCCTACCCGGACCAAGGGACGCTGCCCAAAGGTCCAGCAGCCATGGCAAGGACCGTACCGGGTGATGAAGAGGATTAACGACGTGGTCTACCGCATCCAGAAGGTTCCCCGAGGGAAGATGTTGGTGGTACACCTGGATCGTCTAGCCCGCTACGATGGTGCTGTTCGGGACGACCAGCTTTGAGGAGGGAGCAGTGTTACCCACACAAACAACAGCTGAGAAGGGACCGGAGGCCACGCCACGCCCACTCATTTGTCTCCTGTCACTAACTGAAGGGATGGTTAGGAGAGGGATGTCGGGCCCCTGAGCCGTCTCTTTACCCTTCTCCTAGGTTCTGGAAACTCGGGACATTCAATCTAATCGAGAACCTTCTAGATCGGCAAGCAGACCCTATATAAGCAACACGTCGTGCCAGGGGCAGTCAGTTAGTGTTTGACGTGCTAGCGAAGGTGCGCCGTGTTAAGGAACGAGAAGACTGCGTACGTGCATCGGAGTATTGTCCGTACTTACTAGCGCAAGTGAAATTGTAACGGACGAACTGGTGAATCGTAATTGTGTGCATTACGTAATTCTGTGTAATTGGCAAGTGTCAAACTGTAAGTCGGTGGAAATAAAGAACATTGTTGAGTGGTGTAATTGGACTTTTCATTTCACGAACCCACAAAGTCACAATTCGAACCGACAAAAAACCTCTCTCATCACTTCTGGTCTCCTTTGACCAAGATAACCACCTGAATCGGCCGCCAGCCGCGGACTGTCTGTCCTCGCTGTGCACAGCTGTGTGTGTGTGTGTGTGTGTGTGTGTGTGTGTTTGTTACTTTCACTTCTTGAAGCCCTGTCTTTTCATATCCAAAACTCCTTTGTGACTATTTTGTCCATTGTGATTATTAGTCTCGGTGATACCATTATTAAGGGTCCAAGCAATACCTATTCAAACGGAGTTAAGTGCTATCCATTCAGGATTCTGCTAAGAACACTGTTTCTTACGTTTCTTTTGTTAAACAACTATTTAACCCAATGCACCTGAGTGCAGTGTTGTAACAAAGATACACAATTTCTTTGAAATTCATTAGGATTGTTTACTTATTGCATCCTTTAATTTCGGTATCACTTATATATAATTTTTAATTGATCGATCAGCAGTACAATGCTTTACAGATCAGAGAGAAAAGAAGGTAACAGTGTAATAAGAACAATTACACTCAGGGGTAGGCTAACGGGCCGACCCCTAACTACATTAAATTAGAACTCCAATAATACTCTCTGAGAAACTATGTCAATATTGAAGATGTAAGACATCAAGCACTAGAATCACCCGAATCAGATGTATCACTCAGAAGCAGGTCCTGTGGTAGTCTCCTCTTCAAGCGTGAGGGCTGGCGCGTGCGGACGCCGATGTTATAATGCACAGCTCCTGGAACTTCTTGCAGCGTGGAAAAGTAACAACGTGCGATCCTGCTAATGTAGTCGTGAAGAGGTAATAGTCCTAGTTCGTGATGGAGCTGCTGATTACGGATGAACCATGGAGCGTTGGTAGCGATGCGCATGAAGCGATTCTGTATGCCATGAAGACGACGCAGATGACATGTGTGTGCGGCCCCCACACTTAGCAGGCATATGTAATAAGCGGATGAACGAGTAATTTGTAAAGTAACATGAAGACTGTAGGCCGAGGCTGGAACGGCGATGCAACAGAGGT
This sequence comes from Mantis religiosa, assembly GCA_030765055.1. Classification (NCBI taxonomy): domain Eukaryota; kingdom Metazoa; phylum Arthropoda; class Insecta; order Mantodea; family Mantidae; genus Mantis; species Mantis religiosa. Next base: position 209,950,574 of record CM060949.1, on the reverse strand, counting down.
GAGGGTTTTGAAAGTCGCCCGGATGCCAGTGATATAAGACGATCGATATGAGCACGCCAGGTCAGTCGAGAGTCCAAAAGCACTCCAAGGTATTTAACGGGAGTTGTAGTGGGGAGCCAAGGGACATTGTTCCTGTAGAGACACAACGGAGTAAGCGGAGTATGCCGGCGAAGAGTGAAGATTTTAGCTTCGGTTTTCTGAGGGTTCAATGAGATCCACCAAGTGCTGAATCAATGAGTTAGGCGATCTAAAGAGAGATATACTACTTGTTGTGCGTGCTGGAGATTAACATGAGAATAATATAGTACTGTGTCATCAGCGTAAAGAGCTAAAGAAGTCGCAGCTGATTTAGGAATATCATAAATGTATATATTAAATAGAAACCCTGTGGGACACCTGCGGTAATATTGCGTGGGGATGAAAGCTTTCCACCAATGCGTACTGAAAAGCTGGGGTTGTAGAGGAAACTGTGGATTAGATATGATAAGTGATTAGGAAGACAGATGCGGTAGAGCTTAAGGAGCAAACTATTATGCCAAACCTTGTCGAATGCCTGTGCCACATCAAGGAAGACAGCCGTGGTATACTGATGGGCCTCGAAGCCGTGAACAATTGAATGAGTTGATCGTAAAAGCTGATGGGTAGTGGAATGTTTGTGACGAAATCCAAATTGATAAGGCGGAAGAACATGCTTATGATTAAAGGCCAGAAAAGTGATAGCTAATGATAGGAAGGCAATAGTAGTGTAAGAATATGTAGACAAACTGGAGATGTCAGTTAGATTGGTTAGAAAGAATGTATGAAGCGGTCGTTGAATCCAGAACAATGTATGCAGTGGAGGTGTGGGGCACATCAGAGATAGGTACACAATTAAATCAGATGTATGGACTGTTTTGCAAAAAAAACTACTAGGACTGCCATGATCGGCACCAAAAGAAGCCGCATTACTAGAGTTGAGTATTAAAAAAATGAGGGGAATAATAACAGAGAGAATATTGAAATTCTGGTATAAGTGTATTAAAGGGCAGACGGGGGAATTATCGAATCTGTGCATGAAGTAAGAGAAAAGCATTAAGAATACAAACAGTTGGTGGTCGGAATTGGAAAATACTTGTTCGAAGATAGGCATGGGGGATTTATGGAGAGCAGAGGAGACAAATCATAACGGTTTTTGGAAGGAAGTGAGACACAGAGTAGAAAACATAGATAGGCAGGAGGTATGGGAAAGCATAGAAAAAAGAAATCTTTGAAACTTTATTAAAAACAGAATGGGGTAGGGAAAATATATAGATCAATGTAACAAAACTGGAAGAGAAGCCATAGCATGGATGAGAGTAGGAATAATATATCTAAAAGTGTTGAGAAGTAATGAGGTAGGGATGTGAATTTTGTGGAGATGAAGGGAGCACTGTTCATTACCTGATAGAATGTAAGGAGTTAAATTGTAGGAGAAAAATATTGGATAAGAAATGGGACAGTGTGGGCAAAGAGGAAGTGGCGTTACGCATGTTAACGGGGATGAGTAAAAAAAAGTAGATGTATAGGAGAATTCTTAAATAAGTTAAGAGAAAAGTGGATTAGAGTATAAGAGCAAAGGTCAAGAAGAAACGACATCAAGCTGCTCAGGAAAACCAGGGCACCTGAGTCAGCGAGTAAATCTTGGGTCAGCAAATTTTTTGTATTTGTACAGGAGGTATAATACAGCATGTTTGCCCGCCTTGGTAGTGTAGATGGTAGCATGTCTGCATCACGTTCAAGAGGTCCGAGTTCGAATCTCGGTCAGGGTGAGTTACCTGGATAAGGCTTTTTCCGGGATTTTCCCTTATCCTGAAAGACGAATGTTGGGTAACTCTAAGCTCTATGGGCCCTGGAATCATTTAAGCTTCATTTCATCCAATTCATTCACCGTCCGATATGACTTAACGTTGGAGGACGTAAATTACAAAATAAATAAATAAATAAATAAATAAATAAATAAATAAATAAATAAATAAATAAATAAATAAATAAATAAATAAATAAATAAATAAATAAATAAATAAATAAATAAATAAATAAATAAATAAATAAATAAATAAATAAATAAATAAATAAATAAATAAATAAATAAATAAATAAACAAATAAATAAATAAATAAATAAATAAATAAATAAATAAATAAATAAATAAATAAATAAATAAATAAATAAATAAATAAATAAATAAATAAATAAATAAATAAATAAATAAATAAATAAATAAATAAATAAATAAATAAATAAATAAATAAATAAATAAATAAATAAATAAATAAATAAATAAATAAATAAATAAATAAATAAATAAATAAATAAATAAATAAATAAATAAATAAATAAATAAATAAATAAATAAATAAATAAATAAATAAATAAATAAATAAATAAATAAATAAGTAAATAAGTAAATAAATAAATAAATAAGTAAATAAATAAATAAATAAATAAATAAATAAATAAATAAATAAATAAATAAATAAATAAATAAATAAATAAATAAATAAATAAATCAATCAATAAATAAATAAATAAATAAATAAATAAATAAATAAATAAATAAATAAATAAATAAATAAATAAATAAATAAATAAATAAATAAATAAATAAATAAATAAATAAATAAATAAATAAATAAATAAATAAATAAATAAATAAATAAATAAATAAATAAATAAATAAATAAATAAATAAATAAATAAATAAATAAATAAATAAATAAATAAATAAATAAATAAATAAATAAATAAATAAATAAATAAATAAATAAATAAATAAATAAATAAATAAATAAATAAATAAATAAATAAATAAATAAATAAATAAATAAATAAATAAATAAATAAATAAATAAATAAATAAATAAATAAATAAATAAATAAATAAATAAATAAATAAATAAATAAATAAATAAATAAATAAATAAATAAATAAATTACAGCATGTAATATACATGCTGTATACAATATCAACGTTCTAGTTCAGAAGAAAATACAAGGAGCCTAACGACCGTCAAATAGTTTAACACAGGGTTGCCAACTTATGGATTTGAAATTCGCTTATCTATGTATGTCCGGCACTTAAAAAGTTGGAGTAGTGTCTTCCCCGTTGAGGAAATTCTAGGCATTTGAAAATTCAAACTAATAAAAAGGAAATATTGGAAATAGTTCACGTGACATGCACAATAGGTGGACAAAATCACGTGTTTTAGCAAGATCTGCATTTTCGGTTTTCTAGCTATGCAAAAGTCATCTACAGCGAAGAGGAATTTTGAGGAAATTTCCACAAAATTCAATAAATACATTTTATTTGCCTAAAATTGTTGACCTAATGTTATTTAATCAAAATCGTCCCTAGGAATTTTGAGGAAATTAAAAACATTCAAACTTTTTTATTTAAAACGTGATTTGAAATGGTTTATTTTCTTGAAAATCTCGTGTCCCCTCTTTGGAAGATGAAATAATTTGGTATTTAACCAGTTTTTTTTTTTTTTTCACTTTTGAGCTATGACATAGAATATTTTGGGGTGAAATTCAAAAGCTTCTGTTTACTATAGGTGAAGAATAGAGAAATTAAGAATAATAGAATTGTATTTTGCCGTGGCACGGGCGTTTTCACCGTCCTGCAAACAAAAATCGTAGTGAGGTGCATGAAAGTGGCAGGCAATTGTTTCGCGCACCACCATGTACTGCAGTGCTCCAAGTGAATTCCTTGGGATGTACCAAGACGACGATGATGTCTTTGCAGAGGTTGCGCTAATGACAGAGCCCGCAATTGTCTCTGAAGCAGTGTAACACGATGTCTCCGTGTCAACAGATTATGCACGCCTCGCATACGAGCTCACCTTGCAAGCTGTGTGCTGTTGCTATGGTGATAAGTGAAGCAGAAGTCCCAGGCCTGTCAACATTCCTGTCATGCATCGCTCGTTGCCTCCAGCATTGAGAGCTAAAATGTGTTAATCTGTGCGTGACTCAAGCTGGAGGTGGTAACAGATGAGAAGCAAACCAGGAATTACTAGCAAGTGACTAATGTCACAATTAAAGCGCCAGGCTTTTGTTTCTAAGAAAAGAACCTATTTGTTTGCTTTCAGTAATCTTTGTCTCCCTTTAAAACTATTTCTCTTGTTTGTTCATTTAGGACTGTAAATTTTCGACAGTAGAATCTTATACCCACCTTTCGTTTATACTGTCTTGGTCAAAATCGAAAATCCTGATTGAGTGGTAGTAATTTAATTGAATGTATATAAACTTTATTCAAACTTTAAACTTTTGATATATTGCATATCACGGTATACAATCACATACGATAGTTATACCACGTTGGGTACAGCGGACATATGCTAGACAGACTTGAAGGCATGGATCGCCAACGCAAGAGCCAGGAATCGAACTCTGTGCCCTTAGCACAGGAGTCGCAAACGTTTCCTAGGGTTTCACTGCGCTTCCCCAAATATAGTGATATTTATATCATTAATTTTGAAAGCCTATAAATTTTTATGTTTAAGATAAATACTTTCGTAAAAACTATCAAAAAATTGTGAACAATTAAATAACTAAATTTTCTCATTAAACGTTAGGAAACACATTTTTGAACTTGGCAATTTAAGTGGGGACGTACGAGAAAATGTTCAAAAAAATCTAATTCTTTTTTATTGTTTTGTAAAATAGTATATCGTATTAGCTATTAAACACCAAAATATTATGACTGTACGTGGTCTGTATGTACCTTTAAAAAATTAAATGCCCTAGTGTTGCATAGTAGCAACACATAGTCTTCCATCAGCTGTCTTGGAATCTATAAAGCCCACCTGCCAATTCTTAGCACACTCAGACTTTCTAAATATTGTCTCTATGGAGAGACACAAAACCCAAATGAAAGCCTCAACAGTTTAATATGGAAAAGGTGTCCCTAAACATCATTTGTGTCTTCCATAGTGTTGAAAATTGCTACATTCGATGCTGCAATAGTGTTTAATGATGGGAATGTTGGCAGAAAGAAAGTTATGCATCAGTTAGGGTATCAACCTGGTGTGTTTATGGAAACAATTTTGCGGAGTATCGACAACATTCGCATCGCTGGTGCAGAAAGAGCTATGAAATTAATGCAGAAAGAAGCAACACAGAAGAGGAATTTAAAAAGAAAGGCTGAAGAATACCAGAATGAGGATACAGACTATGGATATGGGAAGTTCTGACTTAAAATTAAAAGGCAAACTAAATAATACTTATTGCATTTCTAATTACCTTTTCCCGTAACTTGCATTTTCTACAACTTCAACCCATTTTTCTCTCAAACTACTTCATCTACAGTGATGCAATTTAGCACACAGCTTTCTTATGCCACAATGAACATTTTGTTGGTTCCAGAATTTAAGATTAAGCTCCAGATGAAATGTGATGATACAAAATATATGAAATTATTTTAATTTTTAAAGGATGCATATGATTAGCATTTTTTAAATTCTATACAGCTTCAATAAGAAATCTATACCCAACAAATTCAATTTTAGTGTGTTTTAAATATCAGAAAGATAGCATATTGTGACTTTGTGGGTTCGTGAAATAAAAAGTCCAATTACACCACTCAACAATGTTCTTTATTTCCACCGACTTACAGTTAAACACTTGCCAATTACACAGAATTACGTGCTGCAACAATTATAATTCACCAGTCCGTCCGTTACAATTTCACTGTACTCGCGGTTACGTAAACACGTCCTTCGCTAGCACGTCAAACACTGACTGACTAACTGTCTCTCTGAAACCCTTTTTATAAGAATGTCAGTGTTTTTCTAGAAGTCTCTAATCACCGAACGTTCCAGACCACCGGAGAAGGGGAGAGAAACATCGAAGGACCGGCGACACTACCGCAAATCACCCCTCAGTTAGTGACAGGAGACAGATGAGTGGGCGTGGCGAGGCCTCCGGCCCCTTCTCAGCTGTTGCTTGTGGTGCTTCCCGATAACTGGGTGACACTGCTCCCTCCTCAAAGCTGGTCGTCCAGAACAGCACCATCATAGCGGGCTAGACGATCCAGGTGTACCACCAACATCTTCCCTCGGGGAACTTTCTGGATGCGGTAGACCACGTCGTTAATCCTCTTCACCACCCGGTACGGTCCTTGCCATGGCTGCTGGAGCTTCGGGCACCGTCCCTTGGTCCGGGTAGGACGGTACAACCAGACTAGGTCACCTTGCTGGAACCCTTGGCTGTTGGCTTGCCTGTCATACCTGGTCTTCATGCGGTCGCTCGCCTTCTGGATGTTCTGGCGAGCCATCTCGTGCATGTCGTGGAGATGGTCCACCAAGTTCTCCACATACTCGGTCGCTGGCTGTTTCAGTTCCGGAGGGCTTCCAAAAGCCAGGTCACAAGGGAGGCGTAACTCTCGGCCGAACATTAAGCTGGCTGGCGTCATCCCAGTTGTGTCGTGTGTAGACGAGCGATAGGCCAGCAAGAACAGTGGCACCTTGACGTCCCAGTCTCGCTGATGGCTGGCCACGACTTTCCTCAGGTGTTCCTCTAAGGTATTGATGTACCTTTCGACCATGCCATCCGATTGGGGATGTAGAGGCGTAGTGCGAGTCTTGTTCACCCCAAGCCTTTGTAGTGCCTCCTTCATTAGGTTGGACTCAAAGTTGGTACCCTGGTCACTGTGTAGCTCTAACGGCACCCCAAATCGACAGAATACTTGCTCCACGAGGCAGTCTGTGACTGTCTTTGCCTCTTGGTTTGGGATGGCATACACCTCCGGCCACTTGGTGAAGTAGTCCACGACCACCATTAGGTACTTGTTGCCTCGGTCGGAAACTGGGAACGGTCCAGCAATATCAACGGCGATCCGTTCGAATGACGCTCCGACGTTGTACTGCTGCATGCGACCCCGGCTCCTAGTCTGAGGGCCACGACACGCCGCGCACACGTGACACTGACGGCACCATCTCTCAGCATCTGCTCGGAGTCTCAGCCAGTAGTAGCGCTGCCGTACTTTGTCAATCGTTCGGTTCGCTCCCAGGTGTCCTCCCGAAGTACCGGCGTGTACTTCCTCCAGGACTTCCGGGACCTTACTCCGGGGAAGTACCAACTGCTCTCTCTGCGTCTTCCCATCGGGTGATTCCCATACCCGGAACAGCACGCCCTCTCTGATCTTCAACGAGTCCCATTGGGCCCAGTACGACTTGTAGGTGGCGCTCCTTGGTGCGATATCCTCCCAGGTTGGTCTTGTCCCTGCCTCCACTTCCCTCAAGAGTGGCCCCAAGTCTGCGTCCGCCAGCTGCTCCCTCCTCAGGCCTGCGCTATCCCAACCGTCCGCAGGCACTGCCACAACTACTCGGACTGCAGCGGCACGCTCCTTCTCTTCCACTCTTGTGCACTGGCCGCACTCTTCTGGACAGGGTCTTCGGGACATGGCGTCTGCGTTACCGTGGCTCTTCCCTCTACGATGTTCCGAGGTGAAGTCGTACTCCTGCAGCCTCTGGACCCAACGTGCTGTCTGGCCTTCCAGGTTCTTAAAGCTCAATAGCCAGGTTAGGGCGGAATGGTCAGTCCTCAGGTGGAATGGCTGACCGTACAGGTACTTGTGGAAGTGCTCCAAGGTCTTTACTACCGCCAATAATTCTCGTCGGGTGACGCAGTAGTTCTTCTTTGCCTTGGATAGCGTCTTGCTGTAGTAGGCTATCACCCGCTCATGGCCGTCCTGGATCTGCGATAGGACACCTCCAATGCAATGGTCGCTGGCGTCGGTGTCCACAATGAAGGTGCCACCCGGTCGTGGGAAACCCAAAATTGGAGCACTGCACAGGGTCTCCTTTAGGTGCTGGAAAGCGTTTTCTGCGTCCTCCGTCCACACATAAGGCCGGTGTTCCTCTGTCAGGCGGGTGAGGGGTTTTGCGATGTTGGAGAACCCCTTTATGAAGCGCCTGTAATAACTGCACAGCCCCAGGAAACTGCGCAATTCTTTCTTATCCTTTGGGCGAGGCCAATCTCTCACAGCCTGCGTCTTCTCCGGGTCTGTGGCCACTCCGGTTGCTGAGACTATGTGGCCCAAGTAGTTAACTTCCTTGCGGAAGAGCTGGCACTTCTTCGCGTTCAGCTTCAAGTTGGTCGCCTGCAGTCTCTGTAGCACCTTACTCAGATTCTCGAGGTGACCTTCAAAAGTCTTCCCGACGATGATGATGTCGTCCAGGTATAGCAGGCAGGCATCGTAAGTCAGCCCTCTCATCACTGACTCCATGAGGCGTTGGAAGGTAGCTGGTGCGTTGCAGAGGCCAAAGGGCATAACCGTGAACTGCCAAAGACCTTGGCCCGTCGAGAATGCGGTCTTCTCCTTGTCTCTCGGGTCTAGAGCTACCTGCCAGTAGCCCGACTTCAGGTCCAGGGTCGAGAACCACTGTGCACCAGCTAGCGTGTCCAGGGTGTCGTCAATCCGGGGTAAGGGAAAGCAGTCCTTCCGGGTGACAGCGTTCAGCTTTCTGTAGTCTACGCAGAAGCGCAGCTCGCCGTTCTTCTTCGTCACCAAGACTACAGGGGAACACCAAGGGCTGTCGGACTCTTCAATCACTCCCCTGGATCTCATGTCCTCCAGCATGTCTCGTACCGCCCCTTGCTTCGCCAGCGGAACGCGTCTATGTGGTTGCCGAATAGGCCGGGCGTCTCCGGTGTCGATGCGGTGAAGCACTTTGTCCGTGCGCCCGTAGTCACTATCGCCTTGGCTGAAGACGCGCTCGTATCGCCCCAGTAGTTGTCGTACCTGCTCCAGCTGTTCTGCGGTCAGGTGGTCGGCCGCCCTCTCCAGTAAGCCTTCTAGCCGGGGCCCCAGGTGTTGCTTCGGCGCCGGCTCCTGTGTCTTGTCGATTGCTGTTACGCTCACTACGGGCTCGCACGTTCCCAACTCCGTCCCGGCCTGGACGTCGTGATCGGTGTCCGTTGGATTTAGCAGTCTCACTGGCACCTCCTCTCGGCAGGGCAGCAATGCCCTGGCTACACACAGTCCGTGTACAGGCGTCTTCTGGTCCAGCATCATGTTCCTGGTTCTCTGACCCTCAAGTCGCGCCGTCACCACCACCTCGCTCCTCGCGGGAACAACCACGTCTTCGTCCAAGACGACCCTGCACATTCCAAGGCGCTCTTCGGGTTGACGGAGTATAACCTCTTCTCCGTTAAGCCGCAGGACCTTCTTGCCGACGTCGACCGTCGCCTCATGGCTCCTGAGGGCATCCAGTCCCAGGATCACCTCCTCAGCCACCTTCGCGACGAACACCCACAGACGCACGGCACTCCGTCCCAAGTTCAGCTCCAGCAGGGCCTCCTTCTCCACAGGCAAGGTGTCGCCCGATGCCGTGACAAGCTGGTATGGCCGGCTTGGCTTTCTTGTCGGCAAACCCTTCGCCACGTCAGGTCTGATGATGGTCACGGCCGCCCCGGTGTCCACAAGCACGCGGCACGGCTTTCCTCTTATCCAACCGTCCGCGATGAGGCTGTCATCCATACGCCGGCTGACGGCGCGCAGTGTCACTCGAGGGGATGGTGGTGATGGCGCCGCCGTGCCCCTCGCCACGACGGCCCTTACTCGTTTTCCGGCTGCTCTTCCTGGTGTGGGCAGTCTCTCTGCAGGTGTCCGGGCTGTCCACACCCCCAACACAGGCCACTAGGTGTTCGCCGGCGTCCCTCAGCTGGTCTTCGGTCTCCGGCATAGCGGACGCTCCTCGTTCTCGACGTCGGGAGGGATGTTATTTTGGCCGCCTCCATCCTTAATGCCGCTGTCAGCGCCTCGTGGATGGTTTTATATTCGCCGAGCATTAGGCGCTGACGAATCTCCGTGTCCCGTACCCCGTCGACAAAATTGTAGGCGGCTTCCTGGGATACGAACTCCAGTGGCAGGTCAACCAAGGCCTTGCTAGCCAGCTGCTCGATGGCTATGGCGAACTCCTGCAGCGTCTCCCCCGGCTGCTGCGACCTTGCCTTTAGCTGGCTTCGGTATGCTGCGGCTAAGCGGTGGTTCCCGAAGCGATTCTCCAGGGCCTCCCAGATGTCCTTGGGCGCCGCCATCGTCTGCACCGCGTTTAGCACTTCCGCGGCCCGTCCCTGGAGGCTGGCTATTAACTGTGTAGCCTCCTCCTCCGGTGACCACCTGTTGTGCCTGGCCACTGTGTCGAACTGGCGGCGGAAGACTTCAAACGTTGACGCGCCGTCATACTTGGGAGGTTTGACGCGCGCAGATGTTGTGTCGCGTCCCGGCGCGTCGGGCTTCAAATCCTTCAACCTCCTGCCGACGACGTCCTCCACCATTGCGTTCAGGGACTTGACGCTGCTGTCAGCCTTCCCTTCCAGGTTGTTAATGCGGTTCGCAAGGTCTTCGACGTCTTCCACCACGGCGTTCAGGGTCTTGGCGTTATTGTCGGCCTTTTCCTCTAAATCATTAAGGCGGTCGTCTACTTGGCCCATCCGCTTGCCCAGCTTCGTGACGTCATCCCTCACGCCGGCCAACTGTTCGTCAAATTTGGCGGCGAGGACCTCGTTCGCCTCCTTCATTTCCGTGGCCAGACTGTCGTTCGGTGCCCTCATTTCTGTGGTCAATTCGGTCTTTATTTCTTCCGTCTTCGCTGTTATTTCGGCCTTCATTTCCATCATCTTCTCCAAAATTTTTTCCAATGCCGCGTCCATGGTTGTAATGTTCGGTGATGTTATCTTCCCGCTTCCTGACACCAGTGTGACTTTGTGGGTTCGTGAAATAAAAAGTCCAATTACACCACTCAACAATGTTCTTTATTTCCACCGACTTACAGTTAAACACTTGCCAATTACACAGAATTACGTGCTGCAACAATTATAATTCACCAGTCCGTCCGTTACAATTTCACTGTACTCGCGGTTACGTAAACACGTCCTTCGCTAGCACGTCAAACACTGACTGACTAACTGTCTCTCTGAAACCCTTTTTATAAGAATGTCAGTGTTTTTCTAGAAGTCTCTAATCACCGAACGTTCCAGACCACCGGAGAAGGGGAGAGAAACATCGAAGGACCGGCGACACTACCGCAAATCACCCCTCAGTTAGTGACAGGAGACAGATGAGTGGGCGTGGCGAGGCCTCCGGCCCCTTCTCAGCTGTTGCTTGTGGTGCTTCCCGATAACTGGGTGACAATATGTGAATTTTGTAAACAATGGGCTGAAGTTTGTAAATATCTCTGCATATAGAAAACATATGTAGCATTTGTTATAAACAATGGAAAATTATGAAAAAAAATGTGCATATGTATTATCTTAAATGAGTATAATAAGTTTTACTTCTCTAACTTGAAAACTTCGGATGTTATGGCTATTTATGTAAGACCCTGAACATTTGCACACGTCCCCACTTAAACTTTCAATTAATGAAAGCTATAAATGGAACAGGATCATGTTTATTACTAGACACACCCGAAATTAAATATTTTTCTTTCAGAAACTTTGTTTCAGCATTTTTCAAAGTGCTCATTCAATGCAATGACTTTAAAGAGCTGTTTAAAAATTGACTGTCTGAAACTTCGATTAGGAAATTGTCTATGTGGCTGTAACACTTGTTTTTGTGTGGCACCAAAGGAATTGTGTAATTAAGAATTTTAAAAAAATGTTTAAAAATATTATGTTTATATTAAGTATAAGGATGTGAAATTCTAGAAAAAAGTAAACAAGATATGTACATTGGTTGGTACAAGTGACTTCAGGATAAAGAAATGGACGGTTGCTATGGAGAGAAAAATCAATCATTCTTCTTGGTGGAAAAAAGACGCGAAGAAGATGAAAGCTTTGGGTAGTGAGGAGTGAACGTGCAGAAGTGAGAAATTTTATGTAATTAACGGAAACTATTTATTAAAGAGGTAAGGATTTATCGATAAACTGGAGATAACCTGCAATGATTGACTAGGAAAGAAAGTTCGAGTAAAATGTAACCCAGAGAATACAATTAAATTATATATTACGATTACACAAATTAAACTATTTGCAACCAAGGCTTCAGTTATCTTAACAAATTGGTGTTGATCTTCTTTTGAAATAGAAATTGATTTCGCAAACAAATCGCTTGTGTCCTCAGTCCACAGATAAACTCTGTTGTCAAGGATACCGGTTACCACTTGTGTATCAATTTAATTGTTTAGATTGTGGTTTATATTGCAAAGAAGGAACGTAATTTAGAAACCAGAACGAAAGAACATTTTCGTAACATTAAGTATAAACAAATTAATAAATCTGCCGTAGCAGATCATTTTCTGTCATTTAACCATGAAATAAATCATGAAGTGAAATTATTAAAGTAATTAAATGGTCCGATAGATTTAATAGTTTGGGAAAAATAGTTATTTTAAAAAATAAACATCGCATAATGGATTTTTAAATACCAACAGTTGATTCTATTTTTAGGTTTGTTTCGTTTTCAGATGTTGGTAATACTAAAAAGCATAAGAAAAGGCATGGCAACTGGTATCGCTGACAACGGGGTTTATCTGTGGACTGAGGATGCAAGCGATTTTTTGAAAATATTTCCATTTGAAAAGAAGTATCAACATAAATTTCTTAAGTGAAGCCTTAGTTGCAAATATTTTTATTTGTGTATTATTTATTGCTTCACTGTAGCTAGCTTCATTTTCTACGTAATCAGTATATATTACGAAATTGATATTATTGAAATTTAATTTCCTTCAGTCTGAAGCAAATAGAATGGATGGGTGGCGCACAGTTCCACGTTGACGCTACAGTTTAAAGCAATAGTAGTTATCGCAGGGTAAAACAATGAGGTTTCTCTCAGGGTATGCGTGGATATGTATGAGTAAGGATGGTTTTAATGACACTGGAATGCCCGTTTCAAACTGGTTTATGACTGCTTCTTTTTATCATTACATCAAACTTGAAGTTGCCGACCAAGGGTTAGAGTCTGTTTTAGTTAACGCGTGTGCAGTTCGGGGTCAAAGGAACCTGACCCGACCGCCCATTAATGACCGTCATAAATCTATCTCCACACTTCAGAAATGGAACACTGTCGTTGAGGACCAATAGCAACCCTGATTTTCTCGAAGTGACAGTTGCCTGTCTACTCCACATGGAGTCTCAGTTGCCAAAGTTCCAACTTCCAGTCGATCTGTTTCATTACGTGCAGAAATTCGTTGTGTGTCACAATGTAGAGACCGTGGGAGGGAAATGCAGTGGTAAATGCAAATGAAGTAGTAGATAACTTTCAGTCACGTGAATATAATCAAAGTGATGACAATAGTGTGAATAACTGGGCCGAGTTATGTTACTGGAAAAAAAAGTTATAACGGGAACTGTTTCTAGACAAATTCAAGTGCTTGTTTTGAACACCTATAAATATGTGCTGAAAAATAATCTTGGTAAGGGGTCATGCAATGAACCTGCTGATAAATTCTGGGTATTCACAGAAATACAGTAAGAAATATTGTGACGAAAGGAATACCAAAGACGCCGATCAAGTACGAAAACAAAAGGAAACGTTTCTCTAAAGTAGATAATTTCACATGCGAGTTAATTCGTCGAGAAATTTATAGATTCCCAGCAAAAGGGAGAGCGCCCACCTTAGACGAATTGGTGGCGCAGTTGCAAGAAATTTGTGATTTTCCTTATGGGCACTGTAAATTGCGTGGTCTCCTAAAGGAGCTGGGTTTCAAATACCGCACTTTAAATAAGATAAGGGTTATTATGGAATCCAGTAGAATTGTAGCTTGGCTAGGAAGTTTTGCAGTAATGGACAAAAGATAATTTATTTAGACGAAACGTCGTACGATACCCATGGTGTATCGAGAAAGTGGGCAACCTTGCAGAAAGGACTGCGAGAAGGAGGGTCTGTCTTGTAAAGGGATTATAAGAGTTCGTCAAAGGTAGAGGCCGACGTGCACACGCGTTAACTATACAGACTTTGCCCCCAGGGCCTAGTTCGTTTGGTACGGGTTTGGCGCACTCGGGGTCCCAAGCCAACAGTCTCCCTCGTGTGGGCTCCTCTTCGTGGTTGAGGGAGACTGTCAACAGGCCCACCCACGTGTACGCCGTGCGTGGAGATCCGTGGAGAAGGTTTTTAGATTATTTTCTAGTTTGGAGTTTAGGATTTAGTGAACGAAATTTTAGTAGGTTTTGATTGATGTTTTTTATGTACGTGTATTTTTAATAGGTTTTGTTACACTTGTATAGTTTTTAGAAAGTTTTATATCTGGTTTTTGCCATGACTAGTTTTTTAAAGGGCGCTGATGACCGCCGTAGTTGAGCGCCCTTATATATATACAGACTTTACCAATATATCACTGCTTAGAGTCACTGTATGTGGAATGCTTATTACTCGATAACACTTAATTCGTTACGTATGAACCGACAAATCGTCCCTCCGGTTCTGAACTGCCTTCGACCATGACAGAAGAAGAGGACTGCCATAATCGACTTCGCGCCGTGGACTGTCTTTCTTCACACTATACACAGCTGTGCGTGGGTGTGTAACTTTCACCTCTGGAAGCCCTCTTTTCACACAAAGACTCCCTTTGTGACTATTTTGTCCATTGTGATTGTTAGTCTCGCTCATGTCATTGTTAAGAGTCCGAAGAATACCTATTCAAACGGAGTCAAGTGCTATCCCTTAGAATTCTGTTTTTACCGTGTCTTTTGTTAAACAACTCAACCAAATGCACCCGTGTCGTAACAAATCCATTGCAATTCTTAATTTCGGTATCCAGTCGTAGCTACCCTTGAAAAGTAGAGATCTTATGACTCATATACAAGCAGACATAATATTCAAGAACCAATTCAAACAACAACGAAGAAATCCCGTTCCATGTGTCACCACAACGTGGGGCATCATCATAGTATATCCAGCATCGCATTCAAAGTACACTGAAGAAATCCTGTTACATGGCTTTGTAAAACTATATTCTAATTTTGAAAAGTAATTGAACTTTTAAAAACTAAGAATGTCAATAAACACCAAAAGTAATTATGTTTCTAAAAATTTTAGGGGTTAGTATAAAAAATCTGAAGCTGCAAAGCTTTTTGTAGATCTATTTATTGTAAACTTTGAATTTTCGGTTGAATATTTTTAAAAAAATGCAATATTTGTGTCATTTTTAGAAAATGCTTATATCATAATAAATTAATATTCAAATGATCATGCTGGCAAAAATGTTTGAGGAGGTAAAAAGCATTATCATGTTTAATAACTGGTTTAAACGTGAACAAGATGTCTTACAAACTGTGGAATTTACACAGGTAACAAGTGAAGTACGTTAAGTAAAAAGTTAGATAGTTATACACTTGTACGAAATCAATCTGGGAGAGTTGGTTATCCTGTAAGGAAGTTCATGTTGTGAAATCTGTGGATTTCGCTCGACGCAGTTCACGGTTTACCTAGCCTTGTTGCATGTGGTAAGCTAAGACGGCGTTGTGGTCCCGTGAATGTGCAGTAACTTTGTCGTGGGAAACTTGTCCGCAGCTTCCTAAGATGCACAATGTGCAACATTCCGGAGTAATTCTACACCGGCTTCATCTCGTGTCTAAGCTGGGAGTGGCTCAAATACCACTTGTTCCTCACGAAACAGACTTACATAAGTATCCTTGTGCTAGAATTTCTTTTCGTTTCGAAAACCTTGATTTTCTCAAAAAGACTTTGATTGTAATAGAATAGAATAGAATTTATTTATAAAATTAATATTTACAATATGTTATACACAGTACATATATGTTAGGCTTAACCTAGTTGTATAATTTGCTTAGTTCACAGTAGCTAACTTAGCTTGTTTGGCTCCCAGGCCTTCTACCATGGCTCAGTAACATAACATCCACTCCATGATCCTCTCTAATTTCACTAGTCGACAAGGTTTTCTTCACAAGAAATCCAATTACTGAATCTAGTGTATTTTTTCAGATATCTAGTCACAATTTCGCCATCAGGCACAGCTTTTGTGACAGCTACTTTTTAAAATCGGATTTTAGAGTTTTCTTTGACCTGTTATAGGTCAAACTTTCAGGAAACATTCCTCACACACAAAGAAAGAAAATATGTTATGCGGACATGTGTCCGGAAACGCTTAATTTCCATGTTAGAGCTCATTTTATTACTTCTCTTCAAATCACATTAATCATGGAATGGAAACACACGACAACAGAACGTACCAGCGTGACTTCAAACACTTTATTACAGGAAATGTTCAAAATGTCCTCCGTTAGCGAGGTTACATGCATCCATCCTCCGTCGCATGAAATCCCTGATGCGCTGATGCAGCCTTGGAGAACAGCCGTCCACAATACGAGCACGAAGAGTCTCTACATTTGGTACCTGGGTTGTGTAGACAAGAGCTTTCAAATGCCCCCATAAATGAAAGTCAAGAGGGATGAGGTCAGGAGAGAGTGGAGGCCATGGAATTGGTCCGCCTCTTCCAACCTATTGGTCACCGAATCTGTTGTTGAGAAGCTTACGAACACTTCGACTGAAATGTGCAGGAGCTCCATCGTGCATGAACCACAGTGGGGTATATTGACAATTGTCTGCACGAATGATTTCAATTTACATTTTAAGAGAAATACTAAAATGAGCTCTAACTTGGAAATTTAGCGTTTCCGGTCACATGTCCACATAACATATTTTCTTTCTTTGTGTGTGAGGAATGTTTCCTGAAAGTTTGGCCGTACCTTTTTGTAACATTCTGTACAATGATAGAGTCAACATGAAAAATTCAATGCCATGGCCGGAATTTGAACCACGGATCTCCTGGTTTCTATCCAGTCGCTTTAACCCATGGAGCTGTCATGACCAACGTGCCGTCCTGACATTCAATTCTCCATTTGACTTGTATATTTCTCTAGTAAACCACTAGGGTCTCTCGCATCCGAGGTAAACCGTTTGTGGCGACTTACTATCGTAAGTACTTGAGTCCCAGACTTCATCATTTAACTCTAAATCCCGGACGTGACATTGACTTTTTCAGGTCGACTCTATCAGAAACCTTAGCCTATATACGGCTAGTGTGAAGAAATGATTAATTTCCATCAATTAACTGTATATAAGGAACTGATTTGTAATATTATGCTGAAAACCATAAAACAAAGTTGTTCAGGTTCATTCATGTTTCGACATGTACACACCTGGCATTGTGATGTGTCAGTACTGAGCTAACTGTGAAAATGCTTGAAATGAAAATAAATATGTCCCTAAATATGAAGCCAATCTGCTCATCAGAGCAATATTTTCCCAATAAGAAATACCTTACTGACCTAATTCGAGATTTAAATCTGTCTAAACAGCAAGCTGCTTTCAGACTCAAAGGGTGTGAACTCTACTCCAAAAATAAGTAAGAATATGTAGTTATCGTGGCCGCAATAGTGATTTCAAGGAGTGCTTCTCTGAAGAAAGTGGCATTGTGTTTTGTAGTGACATTTGTTTACTTATGGAAGCTCTTGAACTTCAACACAGGCCAAATGAGTGGCCAGATACGTCTAAAGTTAGTTTGAAGGTTGTGCTGCTACATATTGGCAATGAACTTCCTTCCATCAATACCTGCAGCGCATGCCTCTGATATAAAAGAGATATATGAAAATATGAAACTAATTTTAGAGAAAATACAATACGAAAAGTATCAATGGAATATCTGTGATGATTTAAAGGCCATTGTTTATTGCTTGGTTTGCAACTAGGGTTCACCAAATTTTGCTGTCTTTGTGCCTCTGGAACACCACAGATAGAAAGTCTCACTATGTTAAAAATCATGGCCTAAACGTGAATATCTTATCCCTGGCCAGAAAAATTTGTCATATTTCCCTTTAGTGAATCCTGAAAAAATATTACCTCCATTTCATAATAAGTTAGGTGTAATAAAATATTTCATCAACGCTATGGATAAACAGTCTGATTGTTTCTTGTACCTGAAATCAAAATTCCCCAAAGTCAGCGATGCTAAACTTAAAGAAGGAATTTTTATAGGAACACAAATCTCATCATTAATGGGTGATGAGCATTTTGAAGGACTGTTAAATCCACTGGAGAAGGCAGCCTGCCAGTCTTTCAAAAGTTTATATATCAATTTTCTTGTAAACTATAAAGCAGAAAACTATGTCTTTAAAATTTTACTTCTTGGACTCTCACTTAGACTATTCTCCCCCAAAAATCTTGAAGCTGTCAGCGATGAGCACGATGAGCGTTTACATCAGCAAGTTTCTACTATGGAAAAGAGGTACCAAGGCAAGTGCAGTTCCAATATGCTGGCTCACTACTGTTGGACAAAGAAGTGAGACGTTCCAGACGCAAAATATGCCCGAAAATCA
Source organism: Mantis religiosa (assembly GCA_030765055.1). Lineage (NCBI taxonomy): Eukaryota > Metazoa > Arthropoda > Insecta > Mantodea > Mantidae > Mantis > Mantis religiosa. Next base: position 209,932,277 of record CM060949.1, on the reverse strand, counting down.
CTATCTACAACTTTCTAGGTATGTAAGAATAAGTAGTTATAATTTTGAGTTGGATAGCTAGTTACGGATTTGTTAAAAAATATTATAAAAATTCAAATAAATATCACAAAACTCCTGCCCGATGGGGGAAAACTAAAATTATATTCAGCACAAAAAATAGTTCTAGAAAATGTCATTTTAATTCTTGTGAAAGAAAAAATGTTCATTTTTGTCGACTAGTGTTTCCTGTCTTCTCTTGTTGTCCCAGAATTTTTTATTTTCTGATCTTTGCTTTACTCATTCACTTTTCAAAGCAAATTCACAATACTTCTGTTTCTATTTAAATTTTAGGAACCATTCATCTCGCTTCGCTTCTCTTTCCATCTATTCTTCCACAATGTCTATATACTGCCACTCTCTGCAACTTTTTCTCCACATAACTCACCTTTTCCTTTTCTTCTTCCACACTTATCTCGTTCTTATCCAAGCCATTCCTTCATTCTCCTATCTGTTACATTGGCTTATATATCTTTATCTTCTCCATTCTTTATTTTATCGCATAACAATTTAATAATATTATATTTTCTAGTCCTGCCCATTTTTTTTTCTTTTTATGCCCTTCATTAGATTATATTTTCAAAAATTCGTCCACATTTATATTTTCTAATCTTCACATGTCCCCTATTTGTACTTTTCCCACAGTTTTTCTGCTTCTGACCACCATATATTCCTGTTTTCCATTCTCTTTTCTTGTTTCATACATACCTTTAGGATTTCATCATTATCTTTTGTTAAAAACTTATACCAAATACCTTTTCTTCTGGTTTTATCTGTTCTACCAAAGCTACTTTCCTGAAGTGATCTGGGTAATCTTAGCATATCGTTAGCAATTCGTTTTTGTGTAACTGATCTATTTTATACTTTTGACATGTGTCATCTTTGACTCAACCATAGGTTTAAGACATTTTAATGACAAATGAAAACGCGTATCTTGAATTTTCTGAGAATAGCTCACAAATACTCTTTCTGAACAACTTTAGTGAAACTGGTAAACCGAACAAGATCTTAATTCACAAAAATGTAGTTCTAGCTAGATAACTAAATTCACTTTGTAGCGATTCATTGTGTGTGATGGTGATGATGATGATGATGATGATGATGATGATGATGATGATGATGGATTTCTTACCTTTGGTGAAGTTCTCGCAGAATTTTTGAAGTTCACCACGGCTGTTCTCGATGGTGCGATGATATCTGCACCCACGGTTGAGGTATCGGAACGGAGAAATATTCAATTCTGCTACTGACTGATTAACTTTTCATTCATACTTTCCCAAAGAATAATACTTTATTACACATATACAATTAATTGCCTTCTCTCCTGCCACTAATTATAGTTATAAACATAATAATACACTAGCTATTGGTGCGTCGATTATGCATTACACAGAGTAATTCTTTTTGTGCACACTTGCAGAGTAAATCTATCCTAGTCTATCCTCTACAAATGTTCCTTGCAGAAGAATTTAATATTACAGTGCTGCTCCTTTGTTTAGCATAGCAAGAATGTAGTCTGCTAGTCGTTTGTTTAGGTAACTTTTTTACTCTATGGATGTCTTGAATGTTGCATCCAAACCATCAGGCCGAAACACACGCTAGCACAACATAAAATATCCGCTACAACTTTTACGGTAGATTGATTGGCTACCGCATGGACACGGGTTGAAGCATTGGATAAAGTTTGTGAAGCAGCTCAGCACTTTAAATTGTGACAGCTTTGTTTGTTCTTTTAAAGATGCTTAGATAAGCCAATTTCAGTTATTTGGAACACGTGAGCAGGCCTTGGCAGATGTAGAGAACAAAACAAGAGCATGAGCGTTTGCAGCATCATGTGGGGGACGACGTCAAAGGCGACCCTGGCATCGAGCCACTCTGTTCAACGCCAAGACAATGGTAGCCAGCCAGCGGGGCAAAGAATGCGGGAGGAAAACACTACCATCATGTATCGGACTGCGGAATAACACTCAGGACTTCGGTTTCTCCTCTATTGCCCAACAGAGTGTTTGCTCTCACTTCTATTTTTTTCTCAACGCTAGTGCCTTTTAGTCCACTTCTCGTTTGTGTTGTCATGGTGGGAAACTGAATTTGCTGTATTTAGTGCTGGTAACCCAACTACCTATGTGCTTTATCCTTTCTCCTGCACATACAGAAACTCCAAAAAGTATTCGTTTAATCATAGCACATAGAATATAACACGCAGAGTCAGAAAAATATGGATAAAAACGAACAACAACTATTTCCTTACCTCTGTTGATATCTAGACTTAGAAATAAAACACAATTTGGGTTCATATATTGCTTAATTAGTGCACAGATCTAGGTTATTTAAAAGCATGTCCCATTTGATGTATTCGTCTAGTAAACAAGATACCAGGTATGGTGCCTCGCTGACACACAACCCTTCCCTTTTCTTATGCTATTGTGTTTCATCCTGACAGTTCCATCTGTTTTCAAAACCGTTGACTGCTATTTAAGTAATATGGGTCGAAAACGTCATGAAGGAAAAAGAGAAAATTACATCAAGTTATTTTAAAAAGGAAAATCTTTTCAAGAAATTGGAGGAACCATTGGAAGACCTCAACGTACAGAGGAGACTGTAACAGTATTTTTAGTTATGTTCGGAGTAATTATGAAGGGATTATGAATTTATAAAAATATATGTATTTGTGTGATTGGCCGAAGTTGTAATGGTATGATGTAATGTGACGTAATGTAGTGACGTGCCATTGGATCGGCCAATCACAAAATTAAGTAGAAGTAACGATAGTGACGATAAGCCAATAATCTTTAGGAGGAAGATATGTTCTTCGGTCTTGTTAAGTTACGATAAATCAATAATCTGGCTTCATGGTGGAAAAATGACGCGGAGAAGATAAAGGTTTTGAATAGTAAGGGATAAATCAATAATCTCGTTTTAAAGAGAGAGAGATTTTTGTTGTAATGGTGGAGTGTGATGAATTATGGTACTAGATCAGGAACATTTTAAGTTATAATTTGAATCTGTATAAATATAATCAATTACAGAATTTGACTTCTTTATTCGGAAACACGCCTTGAAACACAGATGTCTCATGACTCTTATTTAGAGTAAGATGATACAATTGGTGACCAGAGGAAATAGATAGCCGCAAAAACTCACACGAGAAGAGAGAGAATTGTGTGTGGATGCCTTATACAGGAGGATCCAAGTCAGAAATCAAAATTAACAACGAATAGACACAAATTCCTGTTCCAAGACAGTTATATACACATTTGATAGGAATAAAACTTACGAAAATCAATCAAGAAGTGCTCGTCATGCAGTTCTAACCCAGATGGAGAAGCCACAGTTACTTAGAGAAGTCAAGAAAAATCCTAAACTAAGTGCTCCAAAACTTGCTATTGCAGTTCAGACACACAGAGGATAGTCTGTTTCAGCACAAACTATAAGAAACGTGCCTTATGAAGCTGAGTATGGAGACCGAACAGTCCATAGAAAACCATGCATCAGTAACTTCAAAAGATATAACTTAGAAATGAATTGTTTTTGCAAAGGAACATAAATACGATGTGTTTGATTTCTGGTAGTAGGTAGTATTTACCTACGAGAGTCAATTTGAACTCTTTGAGTCAAAAGACCGAGTAATAGTGTAGAGAATAAAGAATTGTGATCTTAAGGAGAAAAGAATAACAGCTTCAGTTAAACATGGAGGCGGTTCAGTACTTGTCTGGGGCTGCATGAGTGCAAATGGTGTGAGGGATTTGTGTTTTATTGATGGAATTATGAACAATAAGGTTTATATAAACATTCTAAAAACATATCTGTTCAGAAATGTGAATAATATGGCTCTTTCTGAGGATTACATTTTCACGCAAGATAATGAAACAAAAGACACAACTCTGGATGCAAGGTTATGGTTGTTGTATAATACTCCACGATGTATGGCGACACTATCGCAATCCCCAGACATGAATACAATAGAGAATTTGTGGAGCATAGTGAACAAAAATATTAGGAGTCATCGGAAGTCTAATAGAAAGTATCTAAAGAACGCTTTACTAGAGTAATGGCGTGAAATTGCAGTAGAAACAACACAGTTTTTGGTGAAACCCATGACAAAGAGAATGCAAGAGATTATAAAGAGGAATGGAGGGCCGTAACAGTCTACACCATTTTCAGTACACAGCCGAATGCTTATTTTGCATCTTATACTGTGTGTGTGTGTGTGTGTGTGTGTGTGTGTGTGTGTGTGTGTGTGTGTGTGTGTGTGTAGTGTTTAACGCCCGCTTTTACTACATACGGCACCGCAGGCGATGACACTGATGATATATGAGATGAAGATGGAGCACCGGTGGAATGAGATGGCGGGGGAAACCGGAGATCCCGGAGAAAACCCACCCCAGCGCCGTGTTGTCCATCACAAATCTCACTTTGCGGTTGCCTGGGATCAAACCCGGGCCGCCTTGGTGAGAGCCAAGCGGTCTAACCACTGAGCTACGGCGCGGCCTATCTTATACTGTGTAACTTTAATTTTAAATGGGTAAGGTCAGACTGAAAAATTCAATGCCATAACCGGGATTTGAAACACGGATCTCCTGACCTCCGTTCAGCCGCTCTAAACCATTGAGCTACTATGGCCAACGTGCCAACATGACATTAAATTCTCCAACTGACTCGCATTTTTCCCGGTAAAATACTAGGAGTTCTCATAAACACATGAGACAACTACCTTAATGGCAACTTACTTTGCTGTAAGTACTTTAAGGTCCGGGTATGACATTAAATTCTCCAACTGAGTCGTATTTTTCCTGGTAAAACACTAGGCGTTCTCATAAACACATGAGACAACTACTTTAATGACGACTTACTATGCTGTAAGTACTTTAAGGTCAGGGTATGACATTAAATTCTCCAACGGACTCGTATTTTTCCCGGTAAAACATTAGAAGTTCTCATAAACACATGAGACAACTACATTAATGTCGACTTACTATGCTGTAAGTACTTTAAGGTCAGGGTATGACATTAAATTCTCCAACGGACTCGTATTTTTCCCGGTAAAACATTAGAAGTTCTCATAAACACATGAGACAACTAACTTAATGGCAACTTACTTTGCTGTAAGTACTTTAAGGTCCGGGTATGACATTAAATTCTCCAACTGAGTCGTATTTTTCCTGGTAAAACACTAGGCGTTCTCATAAATACATGAGACAACTACCTTAATGACGACTTACTATGCTGTAAGTACTTTAAGTTCCGGGTATGACATTAAATTCTCCAACTGAGTCGTATTTTTCCTGGTAAAACACTAGGCGTTCTCATAAATACATGAGACAACTACCTTAATGACGACTTCCTATGCTGTAAGTACTTTAAGTTCCGGGTATGACATTAAATTCTCCAACTGAGTCGTATTTTTCCTGGTAAAACACTAGGCGTTCTCATAAACACATGAGACAACTACCTTAATGACGACTTACTATGCTGTAAGTACTTTAAGGTCAGGGTATGACATTAAATTCTCCAACGGACTCGTATTTTTCCCGGTAAAACATTAGAAGTTCTCATAAACACACGAGACAACTACATTAATGATGACTTACTATGCTGTAAGTACTTTAAGGTCAGGGTATGACATTAAATTCTCCAACGGACTCGTATTTTTCCCGGTAAAACATTAGAAGTTCTCATAAACACATGAGACAACTACATTAATGACGACTTACTATGCTGTAAGTACTTTAAAGTCAGGGTATGACATTAAATTCTCCAACGGACTCGTATTTTTCCCGGTAAAACATTAGAAGTTCTCATAAACACATGAGACAACTACATTAATGTCGTCTTACTATGCTTTAAGTACTTTAAGGTCAGGGTATGACATTAAATTCTCCAACGGACTCGTATTTTTTTCGGTAAAACATTAGAAGTTCCCATAAACACATGAGACAACTACATTAATGAAGTCTTACTATGCTGTAAGTACTTTAAGGTCAGGGTATGACATTAAATTCTCCAACTGACTCGTATTTTCCCGGTAAACCACGTAGTAGTTCTCAGAAACACATGAGACGTCTACCCTAATGGCGACTTAAAACATGTAAGTACTTTAAGGCCCGGGCCATTAAGGACATTAAGGTAGATGTCTCATGTGTTTCTGAGAACTACTAAGTGGTTTACCGGGAAAATACGAGTCAGTTGTAGAATTTGATGTCATGTCGGCACGTTAGCCATAGTAGCTCAATGGTAGAGCGGCTGGACGGAAACCAGAAGATCCGTGGTTCAAATCCCGGCTATGGCATTGAATTTTTCATCCTGACTCTTCGTTTCCACAATTTAGCCTACACACGGCCTGTGTGAAAGAACAATTAATTTACAATGGTCATATCGGCGGTCGATCTCCTTTGGAACATATCGAAGGTGTTAACTCGTATTCGTTGGTTTTTAGTCATTAGATCACGTACACATTTATACCCCGCCTTTAACTTTAATGATCATATCGGCGGCCGTTCTCCTTCGGAACATATCGAAGGTATTAACTCGCATTCGTTGGGTTTTAGTCATTAGATCACGTACACATTTATACCCCGCCTTTAACTACAATGGTCATATCGGCGGCCGTTCTCCTTCGGAACATATCGAAGGTGTTAACTCGCATTCGTTGGGATTTAGTCATTAGATCACGTACACATTTATACCCCGCCTTTAACTACAATGGTCATATCGGCGGCCGTTCTCCTTTGAAACATATCGAAGGTTTTACCTCGTCTTCATTGTGTTTTAATCATTAGACCACGTACACTTTTGTACCCCGCCTTTAACTTTAATGATCATATCGGCGGTCGTTCTCCTTCGGAACATATCGAAGGTGTTAACTCGCATTCGTTGGATTTTAATCATTAGACCACGTACACATTTATACCCCACCTTTAACTACAATGGTCATATCGGCGGTCGATCTCGTTTGGAATATATCGAAGGTTTTAACTCGTATTCGTTGGGTTTTAATCGTTAGATTACGTACATATTTATACCCCACCTTTAACTACAATGGCCATATCGGCGGCCGTTCTCTTTTGGAACATATCGAAGGTGTTAACTCGTATTATTTGGATTTTAATCATTAGATCACGTACACATTTGCACTCATTCATACTTCCAGACTCTGGGGAATATGAGGAATTATTTTAGTTGGAGATAATTGGGAATCGAACCCGGAACCCCTAGCACGTCAGGCAGGTGCTGTACCGAGTGAGCTACGGGGCCAGCCTCCAATGCTATTCTTTAAACGCCTTGTGCAATTTATGTAGGTCATACTAGACAAAAGAATAACGTTTTTGATTAAGGCTGTCAATATAAGTTATCGGTTAACTCTGCGATAAATTAAAGTATGACAAAGACGAAATGAAGTTCTACTTTAGGACATGGAGTATAAAAATAATAAAAATCATGGGCAAGGAGAAATTGCGGAGCAATTAGTCCAGTGCATTTTAGACGTATTCTTTTCGGTTCTGTCAATTAATGCGTTGATTTAGAGAAGAATAACAATTTAATTTCCAAGGTCCTTAGGTCTCTAGGTGTAGGCGACTGAATGCAATCAATTAACTTTTATTGAAACGCGTGTAATGAATTCGGCCCAGGAGTGAGGTCGAGGAACAAAGAACATTTCCCAAGAAAATTTATAGCCGCGCAACTGGCAGAAACTCGATGTTTTCACAGCGCTATTGTGGGCCAGAGGAAGATCGAACGTACGCAAGTCAAATGAGAATATTTCATTGTTAATTATCCTTGGAATTCTTTGTGTTATCATTCCTCCGCCTCTAGGATATGACCGAACTTGGGACAGATGGACGATATGTTCCGGAACACTCCACATGTCACTCCCTTGACGTCATCCGTGACGTTGCTCGTGGACACAAGTTGCTACTGAATAACTCAGCATTAGACGTGCTCTATGGTTGAGATGAAAACACAAATTATGAAACTTGGTGACGTTTTTATCCCCCAGCGCCAAGAGAATCCTGACTCCTACTATAAAAAGTTTTGTTTAACTCACACTTCTTTCTCTAACATAACCAGTACACAAATCTCATCCGTGGTGGAAAGAGTCTGTATTCATTTTAAATTATGAAAAAATTAATAGAATATAAAAGATTAAAGTAATTTGTAATTTTTAATTTATTTCTCATCTTTCCTTTTACATCATCAAATGGAAATACAAAATCAAGATTACAATTATAAAATCCATACTGAAATATGTCATATATTCCTAGATCCTGCAAATCCTATCACGTTGCCCACCATTGAATAATAATTCGGTCCCCATACACCTAACCTTAGGTTTTTGTATATTGGGGGTCCTCTACTCCTTTTTACAGATTTTGCCATTTCACCTATCCCACTCTAGATTTTTCTCTTAATTGTTCTTAGCCATCTCTCTTTAACTTTCCCTAAATAATTCCCTATATTTCTCCTATTCTTTTCCCCTTTTACAGACAGAAATTATTTAATTACAACTTCACAACCCCCCCCCCCCCCAATTGTTCCATTTACGTAGCCAGGCCTGCTCTCTCCATATCTTTGTTTGACTACAATTTAATATACAATGGAAATCTGCATTCTCTTCTCCACACAATGGACATTTATCCAACTCCCTATCTTGACCTATATCTTTCTGTCCCATTTATGTAGCCAGGCCTGCTCTCTCCATATCTTTGTTTGACTACAATATAATATACAATGGAAATCTGCATTCTCTTCTCCACACAATGGACACCTATCTAGCTCCCCATCTTGATCTATACCTTCCTGTCGCATTTATGTAGCCAGGCCTGCTCTCTCCATATCTTTGTTTGACTGTAATATGATATACAATGGAAGTCTGCATTCTCTTCTCCACACAATGGACACTTATCTAGCTCCCTATCTTGACCCTTATCTTTCTGTCCCATTTATGTAGCCAGGCCTGCTCTCTCCATATTTTTGTTTGACTGTAATATAATATACAATGGAAGTCTGCATTCTCTTCTCCACACAATGGACACTTATCTAGCTCCCTATCTTGACCTATAGCTTTCTGTCCCATTTATGTAGCCAGGCCTGCTCTGTCCATATCTTTGACGACAGTATAACATACAATGGAAGTCTGCATTCTCTTCTCCACACAATGGACATTTATCTAGCTCCCTATCTTGACCTATATTTTTCTGTCCCATATATGTAGCCAGGCCTGCTCTCTCCATATCTTTGACTGCAATACAATATACAATGGTAGTCTGCATTCTGTTCTCCACACAATGGACATTTATCTAACTCCCTCTCTTTACCTATACCTTTCAAGTTTCCTACTACTGTCCTCGCCCAAGCAAAACCTTCTCACCCTAACTTACTACATATATCTATATATCCTTCCCTCCCCCAGGCTGTTTTTATTTCTCTGTATAATCTCAGTTAGCTTTTGTCACTTGCATTGGCGAAAATATCTTGTCTATCAATATCTTCTAATCTTAGCTTAACTTCTTTCCAGAAGCCTCTATACCCATACTCTGCATTTATCCAAGAATGACCCATACCTATCTGCTTCAACACGTCATTAATTTTATGCGTCCAAAACCCACCCCAGTTACTTCTCTTTTGAATGTTGACATCCTCCAAGCTTGTGATTCTGTATAAATATTTCATTGCCCTTGACAATATTTTAATTTTAGTAGAATGCCTGCCCAGTTCCAATTGTGCTGCCCCATTAGGTGATGCTATCGGAAATCCCAGTAAGTTAAAGTATGTTGTCTTTCATAGCTTTGGACTGGAACATGCTTTTCCCATTGATTTCTGTTGATAGCCAGATGTTGATGCTGTTGGAACAGGATGTTGATGTTATTTTTGATCGTCTGGTAACCATGGATGAATCCTGGATCTATCAGTATGATCAAGAGACAAAAGCCATGAGCATGGAATGGAAACATGTCGATTCCCCCCTCCCAAAAAGGAAAAAGTGCAAAAGCCAGCTGGGAAGGTCATGCTTTCAGTTTTCTAGGACTGTCGTGGAGTCATCCTTACAGATTATCCTGCCAATGGTCAAACCATTAGTCACAGATACTACTGCAATCTTCTGGACAAGTTATGAGCAACTCTGATTAAGAAAAGACGCGGTATGGTCTCCAAAGTTGTTGGTCTTCTGACTGACAATGCACCAGCTCATTCATCTCATGTTGCAGTTGACAAAACAAGGGAATTTGGCTTTGAAAATTTTAAAGCATCCGTGTTATTATTTACCCCATCTCACACCAGGTGACTCTTTATTATTTCCGGAAGTGAAGAATCCGTAGCGTGGTTGCCAATATGAATACACAAATGACGTAATTAAAGAAGTGGACGAGTGGTTTAAAGCGAATTCTGCAGACTTCTACAATCGAGGTATTCGGAAGTTCAAGAAACGCTGGGAAAAATGTGTAAATCTGCATAGTGACTACGTGGAGAAGGACTAACAAGCACACATCAACACAAACTCTCTATCACATTTTTTAAAGGGCGATAATTAAAACTTTACAACCCCTCGTAGAAGGTGTCACAATGACACAATGACAATGATGGTGCTAAGTGGTTAATATGGGCATTTGTGAACACTCATTGCTACATAGGCCTCGCAGTGGCATGAAATGGTATCTGTAAGATAGTTTAAGGGCTCTGCAGGCCCATGGATCTGATAACAGTTGAAAGAAGGAGTCAAAGCTTGCTACCGGAAAAGGATTCTAGGCATCGGGAAGCCAGCACACTCAAGGCTAAGATATGTATTAACCATCGACGACATCAAAATGCAGTTTTGGCTGTCAAATATCATGACGTAAAAATATGTATGTCAAACCCTGATCGAGAAGTTCAGAGCCATTTCTGCTCCATAAAGGAAGGGGACGAAGGAAATTACGAGCTACAACACATAGTAAGGCATGGGTTTCAGCATACACTCCACCAAAACATGAGTTTTCATAAGCAGTTCGAAGATAGTGTTTGTAACATTGTGAGTAAAATCATACTAATAACTGTAGAATAAGGAAATCTCCGATTATAAAACTGCCTTTGGAATACTCATTTGTGATTTCTGTACGCTTTAGAAGTATTTGGAAGGGCTACCTTCAATGAAATTTATAGTGGATAATTACAAATCTTCTACTACGCATTAAGATATAGCATACAGAGCCATCTGTGGACAGCAAGGACAAGTCGGTAAAAAGACTGATTTCTATTCAGTTCTTTGTCAACCAAAAATGTATTTTATTAATCTGTGTGCACAAAAGAGACAATTAAAATGACGTGTCCTATATAATATTTATTTACAAGGTTAGGGTAATGTATTACACTCACACGGCTTTCTTAACTCAGTCTTCTACAAAGTAAAAATTCACTGGGTGCATTCACACTGGGGAAGATGAGGAATTAATTTGGTGAGGGAAAAAATCCCCACCCCCAGCCTGAAATCGAACCCAGGACCCCTATCACGACTGTGTTATAGGGCCAGCCACTAATCCCTTTGTAATTTTGAAGTTTTGTTCTCTCCCCTTTCTTAAATATTGACATCAGTTTAGGGATTTTCCATTCCTGGGGTATGTCTTTCCTAGCTATCGTAGGGGAGGGAATCCGTGCCCTTCAGCTGCCGAGGAGCGGACACTGCGGACCCTTAGCACTCGTGGTACCTCTGACGTTACTAGAGGAACCTCGGGGCGAACTGCCGAACACCTCCCATCGGGGAGCTGTTCGGATTGTGTTGGACTCGAGGGGCAGTGTGTTTCCTGCACCCACGGGGATTTGGGTAACTCCGGCCAGGCTACGGCCACCCGGAAGGGGTACAGGGTTGCCTAATAAGTCCCGGGTACTAGGCTTCAGAGATAGTAGAAGGTGTGCTAGATCACCAGGCGGCCCCCCGTCCCTGCGTGGTTGATGCGCCTAAGTGGCGTATCCGCTTCCACTCGTCTTGACGTTGTGCTCAGCGGGAGGGGGGGCTTTTTAGGCTCCAGGTATTGCCTATGGCAAGAGCACCTGAGCATCCATCGCTCCCGGGTATAAAGAAGCCCGGGTCCTTGGTCCTATGGATCCAGGACTATTGGGAGTAGAACCTCTGCACTTAACTATCTCTTTCCTAGCTCTTGTTAGCACTAGCATTTGTTAAACAAGTGTAATAATATTAATGGCATACATAAGCAATTCTATATTAATATAAATTTTGCAGGCTTTCATATTTCTGTTTTTGACAATACTTTCAGTTCATTCCTCTATTTCTAACTGGTCTACCTCTACTCTATATAATTTATTCATTTCCCCCCATTTTCTTCTCCTTCTGTGTTGCAGATACTTGTATAATATTCTTCTAATTCATTATCCTTAATAATATTAATTTCAGCGTTGTCTTTTTTTCCTTAATTTACGTTTCTGATAAATTTATAAACTTTATCCTGACGGCTACGTAGGTTAAGTTCTAGATCAGCTATGTATTTGTGCTAGTGATCTCTGTTCATTTCCCTTATGTATCACTTAAGTTCTGCCCTTGCCTTGTAAGTATTCATTTGATCTGATCTATCATTCAAATACTGTAGATACACTTTTGTTTCATTAGTTCTTGTATTTCACTGCCACAACTTCTTTATATGTTTTTCTGCCCACCTTACCTCTTAGTACTGTTCAAGGAATTTCAAAATTTGTGTTTCTGTTGAAATTTTAGTGTCGAAGTTTCTGGTAAATTTCTGTCGCCCACATTCGGAAGGCCTGGATTCGATACCCGTGGCCGCTTTACCTGACCCATGTGCTGTTTAGGGTTTTCCCGGGTCGTTAGGTGAATGCTGGGTAGGTTAATTATATCCCCGAATTCCCTGTCCCTCCAATCCATCTCCATTATCATTTCATATCACCTGTCACCTGGTGGTCTCTTAGAGGGTAGAACTGTAAGCGGGGTCTCGGCGGTGCATGACAGAATTATATGCTCCTAAGTAAACTACTTCCTCCTCCAGTAGGTCGTTTACCGGTCTCAGCTTCTCTGTTGGGATTATTTGAGGGTCGTCAGCCAGGGAACTTTGGGACTCGTATTGCCTGCCTTGGCACTATTAGGTATCGGCCGCTGGGCTCGTTGAGGTCCCGCTGTAGGGTAGCGAGGTCGTTGTCGTGTCCTGTCGGGAGACGTCTCTATCCAAGTAAACTGTAGGGACCCTGTCCTTGCCCGCCTCGGTAGCGTAGATGGTAGCAATTCTGCTTCACGTTCAAGAGGTTCCGAGTTCGAATCTCGGTCTGGGTGAGTTACCTGGATAAGGCTTTCCCTGGAGTTTTCCTCATCCTTAAAGACGAATAGCGGGTAGCTGTGAGCTCCATGGAACCTGGACACATTTGAGCAACATTTCACCCATTTAATTGAACATACGATATGACTTAACGTTGGAGGACATAAAATTATAAAAAAGAACCACGCCCTCTGGACTGTCGTGGCTCCTTGGATCGGTCGCCCTCTGTCTGCTTCACCTCATCCTTCCTCCCGGGGTTGCCCTTATTTCTGGGTATAGGAACAATGGGTCCAGCATGGTGGCGTGCGTACCGAATGCCCTCACAAATCACAACCCAATTCTGGTAGATTACATTAAAAGGAGCTGCTGTAATTACGAAGTAAGAAATAAAACACTTATATAAACAACTATTTGGAGCCCGCATTGGTAGCGTAGATGGTAGTATGTCTGAGTCACGATCAAAAGGTCCCAAGTCGAATCTCGTCAGGGTGAGTTACCTGGATAGGTTATTTTTCCAGGATTTAATGACGACTGTTGGGTAGCCTATGCTCTAAGGACACTGGACACACTTGAGCATCATATCATCCATATAAATAATGAGTCTCTGGCATGCTTAATTTATAGGAATACTCACTCAGACTGGTCGATGCTCATCTTTCCTCTAAAAAGTTTTTCGAATCAGATAAGAGTCATCTTGAGTGGAGTCTGCTACAGCTACTGTATGTGGACTTCGTTCTTCCTCTCCAAGAAGATAATAACTGAGATTACAGTCACCTTGAGTGAAGTCTGCTACAGCTACTGCAAGTGGACTTTCTTCTTCATCTCCAAGAAGCTAATAACTGAGATTACAGTCATCTTGAGTGAAGTCTGCTACAGCTACTGCATGTGGACTTTGTTCTTCCTCTCCAAGAAGCTTATAACTGAGATTACAATCATCTTGAGTGAAGTCTGCTACAGCTACTGCATGTGGACTTTGTTCTTCCTCTCCAAGAAGCTTATAACTGAGATTAGAGTCATCTTGAGTGAAGTCTGCTACAGCTACTGCATGTGGACTTTCTTCGTCCTCTCCAAGAAGCTTATAACTGAGACTAGAGTTATCTTGAGTGAAGTCTGCCACAGGTACTTCATATGGACTTCCTTCTTTCTCTCCAAGAAGTTTATAACTGAGATTACAATCATCTTGAGTGAAGTCTGCTACAGCCACTGCCAGTGGACTTTCTTCTTCATCTCCAAGAAGCTTATAACTGAGATTACAGTCATATTGAGAGGAGTCTGCTACAGCTACTGCATGTTGACTTTCCTCTTGCTCTCCAAGAAGCCTGTAACTGAGATTAGAGTCATCTTGAGTGAAGCCTGCTGCAGCTACTGCATGTGGACTTTGTTCTTCCTCTTCAAGAAGTTTATAACTCAGATTACAGTCATGTTGAGTGAATTCTGCTACAGCTACTTCATGTGGACTTTCTTCTTCTTCTTCTTCTTCTTCTTCTTCTTCTTCTTCTTCTTCTTCTTCTTCTTCTTCTTCTTCTTCTTCTTCTTCTTCTTCTTCTTCTTCTTCTTCTTCTTCTTCTTCTTCTTCTTCTTCTTCTTCTTCTTCTTCTTCTTCTTCTTCTTCTTCTTCTTCTTCTTCTTCTTCTTCTTCTTCTTCTTCTTCTTCTTCTTCTTCTTCTTCTTCTTCTTCTTCTTCTTCTTCTTCTTCTTCTTCTTCTTCTTCTTCTTCTTCTTCTTCTTCTTCTTCTTCTTCTTCTTCTTCTTCTTCTTCTTCTTCTTCTTCTTCTTCTTCTTCTTCTTCTTCTTCTTCTTCTTCTTCTTCTTCTTCTTCTTCTTCTTCTTCTTCTTCTTCTTCTTCTTCTTCTTCTTCTTCTTCTTCTTCTTCTTCTTCTTCTTCTTCTTCTTCTTCTTCTTCTTCTTCTTCTTCTTCTTCTTCTCTTCTTCTTCTTCTTCTTCTTCTTCTTCTTCTTCTTCTTCTTCTTCTTCTTCTTCTTCTTCTTCTTCTTCTTCTTCTTCTTCTTCTTCTTCTTCTTCTTCTTCTTCTTCTTCTTCTTCTTCTTCTTCTTCTTCTTCTTCTTCTTCTTCTTCTTCTTCTTCTTCTTCTTCTTCTTCTTCTTCTTCTTCTTCTTCTTCTTCTTCTTCTTCTTCTTCTTCTTCTTCTTCTTCTTCTTCTTCTTCTTCTTCTTCTTCTTCTTCTTCTTCTTCTTCTTCTTCTTCTTCTTCTTCTACTTCTTCTACTTCTTCTTCTTCTTCTTCTTCATCTCAAAGAAGCTTGTAGCTGAAATTAGAGTCATCTTGAGTGAAGTCTGCTTTAGCTACTGCATGTGGACTTTCTTCTTCCTCTCCAAGAAGTTTACAACTCAGATTAGAGTCATCTTCAGTGAAGTCTGCTACAGATAAAAACAAACTCACAATAAAATAAGTAAGCCCAAATGGATAAAAACAATTAAAAGCTATCAGAACCAAATAAATAGCAAAATGCATAAAAATTACTACTTTCAGTATCAACTTGCCATGACAAAAGCTACCTGCCCAGGGGTGGACGAACCAATTTGTTCCTCTTCTTTGGGGCAGGGCTAGGGCTTTCAGCTAGTTTCTCCTGCCTTTTCCTCACTGTCGTTTTGCCAGTGAGGACAGGACCCACCCGCTCCACATTGTCAATGGAAGAGGACGGCTTACGCACTCTTAAATTCGAATTCGGTCTCTCGACAGGATCGGAAACTGCGACCGGCAAAAATGTGTGCAGTTGCGAGATCTAGAACATGCCTTCACAGAACCAGCAAATACTATCTAAGCCGTTCTGAATAACGAACGGGTTCACGGTACTAAACATCCGACCTTCCTCAGTTCTATAAATAACAAAATAGCGAAGACCACTACACTCGGCAATTTCCTTTCCACTTTTGCTAACAATTTTATTAAGATTGAGGTTTACCATAATAGATGGACTAAATTTCATCCGAACAAGGGCATCCCACCGGCATGACTGGGCTACACAGGGAATATAGCGAGCTCGCCGTCACACTAACCCTGGAGCTCCGTACAATACCTAGGCCTGGCCGATTGATATGGGGTGGGTTAGTCCCTAACCTCCCGTTTAGGCGAAGCAGAAACCAAAGTAATGTATTAGTAATGCGCACCCTCCACGAATTCTGAAGAACACTGGAACGAGCTGAGAAGCGCATTCCTCAACCATCAGGACAAACCTTTCCACCGACACGGGCCCCCACGCACGGTCTATACGTGGGTGGGTGTTTTTTCTGACCCCTCACCACTAAGAGGAACCCACATCGAGGTTATCAGTTTGGCACGGTACCCCGGGATCGCCAATTCCCTTACCTACCGCAGTAGGCCCCTGGGGGAATCTTGAGTGAAGTCTGCTACAGCTACTGTATGTGGACTTCCTTCTTCCTCTCCTTGATCCCAAGCAAGGACTTATACATTATCTATCGGGTCATGGACCATATTGCACTTGCTATAAGAAGATCAACAAGAAAAGAGATGATAATTGTAAGCTTTTTGGGCTACAGGATACCCCCGGACATGTTCTATTTGAATGCCAAAGTTACCAAGAAGAACTTCAGGATCAACGGCAGCAATTAGCTGGAAAACAAATAGCAACAATAATCAGAAATAAAGAAGATTACAGAATATTAGAACAGATGGCAGGAACAGTATACAAACTGAGTTACGGCAGACATTTACAAGAGGAACAACTGGGCTTATATCGACGTTTGGAAAGAGAGGAAGTAGAACATCAACCACAACTAAGGAGATCTACTACATTAAGACAAATGATACAAGTAGAGCAGGAGGAGGAACATCGTCTACGTTCCAAATAACCAGTCAAGGATCAGGACGATTGAGAATTAACAGACGAAAGCAACTGTATTTTCACGGGCAAGATTGAAGCAGGCTGCAGGAGGAGGATGGTCCAGTTAGACCAGAAAAAGATATTTCAAATAAGTAAGGATAAAACAAACGACGAAATAATGAACAGCTCCTTTTCCTGATGTCCAAGCATGGAACTTGTTGAGGAAGGGTATGGAATCCAGGATAAAATTTTAAAACTTATATAGTGTAGTACCAACTGTCAAATTATTATTCAGCAGAAACAGACATGTTATAATAGTTTAAGTTAGATTGAATTGTTAAATTTCTTTTGTTGGAGGACTGTGAACAGAATAGGATTAGAATATATTGTAAGCTACTGCAAACAGTAGCAGTATATTAATTTAGATAAGTAGTTAACTTTCATAATATAATATGTATCTGCAAAAAAGGGATGTACTTAGTAAATAAAGTATAAAATGAGAAATAAAATCGGTGGATGTTATGCCTTGGTTTAGAAACTAGATACCAAGGCATAGTAATGCAGATTTTATTATTATTTTATTATTATTTCTCCAAGAAGCTTATAACTCAGATTAGAGTCTGCTACAGCTACTGCAGGTGGACTTCCTCATTCATCTCCAAGAAGATTGTAATTCCGCCCATTGTAGGTCCCCTAATTTCTAACGCCAACTCTTGGAACTGGGACATTGGTGCATATCTTACTGAGCACAGATAATTGGTTGTCGCGTGTGATATTAGCAAGTTGGCGTTGCATCGTCTCTGGACGTGAAGAAGTTAAACTGTTGTATGTTTGTTGTGAAATGTTATATGAAATATACCTCACTGTAAATACTTTGACAATTCTCTACAATCATTTCATTCTGCGTCCGATATGACTTAATGTTGGAGGGCGTAAATTAAAAAAAAAGCCTATTTGGAATATAAAATTCCCAAGAAGTCTTCTTCGTATACTCTTAAAACATATGAATTTATACCTTTTATTGAAAATGCCTTTAGAATGCCCCTACACGTACATTTCTGTGAAACCACTAGGACTAAATATTTGCGCGACGATGTCAGTTAAATATTATGTATAATTTGGCTGTCGTTTATATTAGTTTGCTGTGTATTCTATGCAAACATGAACGAGGGTATAAATTATCTTCGTCTGGTTAAACTTCGCTTAGTGCCACGTTGTCAATATGAACTTTGCTAATAGTTGTGCATACGTGTCGTGTACGATTTGATGCAGCAAATTGGAGATCTGAGAGGTTGTGCGAATCGAATATGAGATTTACAATGCTGTGGGATGAAACTAATGTTAAACATGTGGTATAACACGCTTTGATCCTTATACAAGGGATGTAAACACAGAGAATGTAGTATTAATGTTTTCCAATGTTTGTACTCTCTGCAGGTCCGTGTGCTGCCCACAACATACATACAAGCAATATAACATGTTTAACAGTTATGTACCACAGGCACCAAAAAGGCAGACCTATTGCTATTTTGTTTTGGTATTTATTTCTGGGAATACTTTTACGAACAATTCTCCTGAAATAATTAGCAGAGCCAATCAGTGTTGATAGTAAGATCTGGAAATTTAAGAAACACTTCTGTGTTCCAACACAGAACCTAAATCCTGAGATTTCATTAGAAATATGTTTTGAAATTCCGAATTACAAAGGTATCTGAACTAAAAAATTAAAAATCATGTAACTGTTTGTCCCCAAAAAAGCTATTTCATGCTTAAAAACTAGTAACTCTGAGATTCAAAATATATATGGCATAATCTCATAAACGATACATCTCAATAGAATAATTTATTAAGGTACTCAGCTACAACTTAAACGATATGAAAGCGAGACACAAAAACCCACTCATTCGCGACTTAAGGACACTGGGAGGACGATAGGTTTAAAAAAATCCATTTTTAGTGTTAAAATTATATAATTCTTCAGCTTTAAAATGATGTATATATAAAATAGATTGTCAGCTGGCATTAAAGTCCTTTAATTCGTCAATTTAAACATGTCGGTGTAATGAAACGCCCACTTCCTGAGAATGGTGCTTAATCTTTGATCGTGATTTCCCAAAACCTTGATTTTTCATACTTTTGGTGCATGTTTCTGCTTAATCTTTGATCGTGATTTCCCAAAACCTTGATTTTTCATACTTTTGGTGCATGTTTCTCAAAAACTATAAAATATATTGACACAAAATTTGTAGTGGTACTTTCTCAATGTTCCTTGAACACATTCAGCTAACATTTATATTCATGTGATTTATAAAATGGATGAAAACTAATATTAAGTCCTTGAAAATATTATCTATTTTTTTACTGAAAACTAATTAATTTTTCAGGTGCATAGTAATAGTAATAGTAATTTATTTCCTTTTACATTTACAAATGGAAATACAAAATCAATATTAAAATTATAAAATCCATACTGAAATATGCCATATATTCCTAAATCCTGAAAATCCTATCATGTTATCATGTTGCCCACCACTGAATAGTAATTCGGTCCCCATACACTTAACCCTAGGTTTTGGTGTATTGGAGGCCCTCTGCTCCTTTTTACACTTTCTGCCATTTCATCTATCCCACTCTACATTTTTCTCTTAATTGTTCTTAGCCATCTCTCTTTAACTTTCCCTAAGTAATTCCCTATATTTCTGCTGTTCTTTTCTCCTTTTCCTGACAACATTTTTCTAATTACTACTTCACCCCCCCCCCCCAATTGTCCCAATTACGTAGCCAAGCCTGCTCTCTCCATATCTTTGTTTGACCACAATTTAATATACAATGGAAATCTGCATTCTCTTCTCCACACAATGGACATTTATCTTGGCCTATACCTTTCAAGTTTCTCACTCCTGTTCTCGCCCAAGCAAAACCTTCTCGCCCTAACTTACTACATATATCTATATATCCTTCCCTCCCCCAGGTAGTTTTTATTTCTCTATATAATCTCAGTGAGCTTTTGTCACTTGTATTGGCAAAAATGTCTTGTCTGTCAATATCTTCTAATCTTTGCTTAACTTCTTTCCAGAAGCCTCTATATCCATACTCTGCACTTATCCAAGAATGACCCATACTTATCTGCTTCAACAAGTCATACATTTAATGTGCCCAAGACCCAACCCAATTACTGCTCTTTTGAATATGAAAACATTCTTTAATTATATTGCCATCTTCCAAGTTAGTGATTCTGTATAACTATTTTATTGCCCTTGTCAAGATTTTAATTTTAGTAGAATGCCTGCCTAGTTCTAATTGTGCTGCCCCATTAGGTGATGCTATTGGTAAACCCAATATGTATTTACAAAAGAATATATGCACTCTATCAGTCTCTCTCCAAGCCTCATCTATTCCCCAAACCTCTGATCCATGTAACATTCTATTTTCTACTACTGCCTTATAAATCCTCTCCAACCATTTGACATTTATATCTGGCAGTTTACTGTAGCATGATCTTATCACTCTCATGGCCATTTTACCTTTTGCCACAGACATCTTTTTTTGTTCTTTCCAGCTGCCGTCTGAACTCAACCTTGTACCCAAATAGTCAAATCTCCTCACTACCTCTATCTTCTATTAACCAGCCATTTCTCATCCTTACGCAACCTGTATCCTTTTTTGAAGACCATAATCTTGGTTTTGTTTTCATTCACTTTTAAACCCCATTTATTGCAAAAAGAATTGGCTGCCTCGATTGCTCTTCTCAGTCCTCCACTTGATATGGACCCAACTACTAGGTCATCTGCAAACAGTAGCCCCGGTATTTCTTTATTACTAATAACTGGTGAAATGTGCATAGTATAAACTATATGTAATTTTCATTTAGCTGATATTATAAAACTGTATCTTAGGTTCTTTAGGATAAAACTTGGTGCATGTAGCTTTAAATTCCTACAAGTAAAGTGCACCTGAAATATAGGGTGCAATATTTTTTTCAGGACACATGGTGTGATTTATGCCCCTTTTGCATGGACCTATGTGAACGTAATTTAAATATTATACAGTTGTTAAATGCACACATCCTTATGCAGTAATCATACCGAATTTTAATTTCTGATAATGTTTAGTTTTCTATATATTAAAATTTTAATATTGGTAAAAATTAGTCTTGTCTGGGTAAAGATAACCTCCCAGTGCTCTCAAGCGCATACTCAGCACGACACGTGGCCTGGGGGAACCAGAAATAAACATTCAAGAATTCCTAAATAACTTAGTACATCCTTAAGCATAACAAGTCATGGCTTAGTTACAAAACTATCGTCAAGTCATATCGGACGAGGAATGAAATGGGTGAAATGATGCTCAAATGAGTTAAATGAGTTACTGGTAATTGAGTTTTTTGTGACATCGAGTTTCGGGAGGTGCATCTCTCCCATTTTCAGGATGCTGAAAAGTCTATTTTTAATGTTTTATATACCCTCTAAAATTAATAACAAAAGCTTTTAAAACAAGAATTAAGTGAGATTTAGTTGCTTCTGTTTTAGGATTCTAAGTACATGGCAAATTTCGAAGAACTAAATGAAAACTACATCTTATGATAAAAAATCTCAATGTAGTTTAACACTTTTTTTTATCAAATACTTCAATTTTAAAAATTAAAATACTTTTGATACCGATTTCTAGTCTAGATTGTAGAACTAAAAGTAATTTTAAAATATAAAAGAAATGCATTTTAAAACGTTTTTATTAACTCACAATGCAGCTCATAGTAAGTTCTACATAACCTGCAGACTTAAATCTTTAAATATAGGTCATAACTGGTTAACAGTGGAATATTTAGTGGTTTTCAAATGAATATATTCACCCTAAACTACCTCTTACATGGAAATATTTTAGAAAAACTTACTTTTTCTAAAAAATAGCAAATATTGAAGCATTTCCATGACAACTCATATGTAAATCTTGAATTTTCTGTAGTAGTAGTAGAATTAGGGATTAAGGCCGCATAACTGCTGATGTTATCAGCGCCCTGGCAACGGTAAAATGTCTGTACAGCTAAAAACGCCCTAAAACCGTAAAATCAGGTAAAACACAGTTCCAATAAAAAGCTAATAACTAAACCATAAAGGACTAAAAGCAGATGTCGGTAACTGCAGAAGGCAAAGTATAAAATAAGTGGAATAAAAATGAGAACCAGAAGGTGTCTCAAACGTGCCAGAGCAGACGCCATTGAATTTTATATGAATATGCTTTAAAGCCCATCAAATACGTAAAATATTAAGCCAGTTACAGTGAAGCCACAAATACTGTATAAATATAATTATTTTAACATAAAACTTTACTTATCTTAGAAGGAAATTATGAAAAGTTTCTTATTAAATGATGAGAATCGCGATTTCATGATAACTCATTCACATCATCAGCTCAAACGAACTCGCTGTCACCGTTTCAATCACTAGATGTCACTATGTTTTTGCTAGTACTACCAACATTTGAAAATGAAATATACTTAAAAACAGAATCGATTGACGGTATTTCAAAATTCATTACACGATGTTTAGTTCTTAAAATAAATGATTAACCTCAAACCATTAAACCAGTAAAAGAATTTAAGACGATTATATTTTTAAAGAAATTACTTACCATCCTTGGGATAATTAACATTTTCAAAAATAACTGGTGTAATTTAGTTCCTCAAAAAATATAGTATTACAAATTTACTGCTTTTATCTAAAATTTCCTAACAGAAAATCTGGTATTGATCAGTTTAACTGTTTAGATTGTGATCAAGTTTATATTGGAAAGTCAAAACGTAATTTGCAAACCATAACGAAAGAACATTTTCGTAACATTAAGTATAAGCAGACCGATAAATCGGCCGTAGCAGATCATTTTTGGACATTTAACCTTGAAATAAATCCTGAAGTTAAATTATTAAAACACGTAAATGGAAATTGTGAAATTCGATCGTCATCGAAGATGAAGAAGGTGATGAAGGTAAGTGAAGTTTTATGTTTAATATTATTATATTTATATAGTTTATAGCTGAGAACTGGATGCAAAACAACCAAATAGGCAATGCGTTTCATTTTTAAGCACTTAATAATTCAACTTCTAAAATTATTAATATTCTACCACTTTTTAAATGTATAAAATAGTTTCTGTTGGCCTCATATATATTGTCAGTATTTTTTGTGATTGTGGATTTTTAATAACTATGAAAATACTAAATGGATTTAAAATATGCAGTAGACAATAGTCGGGGATGAAGCTTGCCGTATTTAAGAGAGGCCATACAGCAGGTCATATTATTTGCAACACAATTAAAATGTTAGTGACTTCAGGCTTCCAACAAGTATGTTTACTGTTATTAAACATTTAGAAAACAATAAATTTTGGGCCAACCTACCTTTCAGTCCTTTTTAAAAACACGCTATGTTAAAATGTGTAGTATGATTTTATTTCACTGAATTTGTTGTCCGGAAGTATTTGTCAGCGTGTGTGAGATTCATGCTAAATTTCTATTTTATATCTCCTTAATACAGTAATTCATAGATAGAGCCAACATAAAAAATTCAATGCCATGGCCGGGATTTGAACCACGGATCTACTGGCTTCCGTCCAGTCGCTCTTAACATTTGAGCTACCATGGCCAATGTGCTGTCATGGCATTAAATTCTCCAGTTGAATCATATATTTCCCCGGTAGACCACTAGGGGCTCTCGCATCCGAGATACACCGTTTGTGGCGACTTACTATCGTAAGTACTTAAGTCCCAGGGTTCATCACTTCACTTTACATACGGCTAGTGTGGAGAAATAATTAATTTCCAACAATTAACTAAAATAATAAGAGTTAAATGATGAAGCCTGGGACTCAAGTACTTACGATAGTAAGTCGCCACAAACGGTGTATCTCGGATGCGAGAGCCCCTAGTGGTCTACCGGGGAAATATATTAGTCAACTGGAGAATTTAATGTCAGGACGGCACGTTGGCCATGGTAACTCAAAGGTTAAGAGCAACTGGACGGAAGCCAGTAGATCCGTGGCTCAAATCCCGGCCATGGCATTGAATTTTTTATGTTGGCTCTATCTATCAGAAACCTTAGCCTGTATACGGCTAGTGTGGAGAAATAATTAATTTCCATCAATTAACTAAAATAATAACAGCAATTCAAGTAATAAGTACTTTATTAGGAAAGAAGAAACGCTCTAAGATTCATAGTGGTTTGATAATAGTAATTAGTGGTATAATGCATTGTAAACATCGATAATTTAATTTTGATACACTTTTATAGATGGCATTCTTACAAAGTGGTCTGTAATGTGTTAGGAGAATACTTTTCCTGACACACTGAACTCATAGGGCTTTGTTTGCTTTTGATAAATTTGTTAGTTGGTGAATTAATGTGTAAAATGCTGATATTTTGAATTGGAAGCATTAGCTTAAAATCTCTAGGTAAATGTAATGCAGTAGTGTGTCACTTCCTCTACCAATAGAAGAGAAGAACTAGGGGAGAAACTCAAACGAACCAGACGCAATTGTAGAGGGGTACCTAACGTTGCTCTATGAACGCATCTAATGCCGCCTCATCACCAATGGGTACAATGCACAGGGGGATCCAGCAGCACGACGCGAATGCATAGTCATCGGTCAGCCACAACGCTCTGAACTCAGTCGTTTGTTCCTACAACTCCAAAATGTGACACGGTGGATAGAACAGCTTCGTATGAGAGGCACTAAAGTGTAAGTAAGAATGGGTAAACCACAGAAAACTGTAATTAGACTGCTTGGTTTGTGGGAATCAAACTTAGGAGCAGCAAACGGAGAAACAGTGCGCTATCTCTTGCGCCATCTTACTTGGTTTAAAATATCCAGAGATAGAGCTAGATTAACTGAATGGATGAATTATTTATGTATTCTGCATATTCCAAAATTTTACAATTTACAACTCTAGGCTACATTTATTTGTCTTTACCTTGTTGCTACCTTGGCTTATGTGACATCCTGGTCTTCTGATCTGCCAGGTAGCTCTTAACCTCCATGTCTCCTTGTTACTTAATTAGCCTCTTTCCTTCCCCCATCTTCCTTTCTTATATACTTTACAGTTATTTGTGTTTACCTTGTTGCTACCCTGGCTTACATGACAGCCTGGTCTTCTGTTCTGCCAGGTAGCTCTTAACCTCCATGTCTCCTTGTTACTTAATTAGCCTCTTTCCTTCCCCCATCTTCCTTTCTTATATTCTTTACATTTATTTGTCTTTACCTTGTTGCTACCTTGGCTTATGTGACATCCTGGTCTTCTGATCTGCCAGGTAGCTCTTAACCTCCATGTCTCCTTGTTACTTAATTAGCCTCTTTCCTTCCCCCATCTTCCTTTCTTATATACTTTACAGTTATTTGTGTTTACCTTGTTGCTACCCTGGCTTACATGACAGCCTGGTCTTCTGCTCTGCCAGGTAGCTCTTAACCTCCATGCCTCCTTGTTACTTAATTAGCCTCTTTCCTTCCCCCATCTTCCTTTCTTATATTCTTTACATTTATTTGTGTTTACCTTGTTGCCACCCTGGCTTACATGACATCCTGTTCTTCTGCTCTGCCAGGTAGCTCTTAACCTCCATGCCTACTTGTTATTTAATTAGCCTCTTTCCTTCCACCATCTTCCTTTCTTATATTCTTTACATTTATTTGTGTTTACCTTGTTGCTACCCTGGCTTACATGACACCCTGTTCTTCTGCTCTGCCAGGTAGCTCTTAACCTTCATGTCTCCTTGTTACTTAATTAGCCTCTTTCCTTCCCCCATCTTCCTTTCTTATATTCTTTACATTTATTTGTGTTTACCTTGTTGCCACCCTGGCTTACATGACATCCTGTTCTTCTGCTCTGCCAGGTAGCTCTTAACCTCCATGCCTCCTTGTTACTTAATTAGCCTCTTTCCTTCCCCCATCTTCCTTTCTTATATTCTTTACATTTATTTGTGTTTACCTTGTTGCTACCCTGGCTTACATGACACCCTGTTATTCTGCTCTGTCAGGTAGCTCTTAAACTCCATGCCTCCTTGTTACTTAATTAGAATCTTTCCTTCCCCCATCTTCCTTTCTTATATTCTTTACATTTATTTGTCTTTACCTTGATGCTACCTTGGCTTACATGACACCCTGGTCTTCTGATCTGCCAGGTAGCTCTTAACCTCCATGTCTGCTTGTTACTTAATTAGCCTCTTTCCTTCCCCCATCTTCCTTTCTTATATTCTTTACATTTATTTGTATTTACCTTGTTGCTACCCTGGCTTACATGACACCCTGGTCTTCTGATCTGCCAGGTAGCTCTTAAACTCCGTGCCTCCTTGTTACTTAATTAGAATCTTTCCTTCTCCCATCTTCCTTTCTTATATTCTTTACATTTATTTGTGTTTACCTTGTTGCTACCCTGGCTTACATGACACCCTGTTCTTCTGCTCTGCCAGGTAGCTCTTAACCTCCATGCCTCCTTGTTACTTAATTAGCCTCTTTCCTTCCCCCATCTTCCTTTCTTATATTCTTTACATTTATTTGTGTTTACCTCGTTGCTATCCTGGCTTACATGACATCCTGTTTTTCTGCTCTGCCAGGTAGCTCTTAACCTCCATGCCTCCTTGTTACTTAATTAGCCTCTTTCCTTCCCCCATCTTCCTTTCTTATATTCTTTACATTTATTTGTCTTTACCTTGTTGCTACCTTGGCTTACATGACACCCTGGTCTTCTGATCTGCCAGGTAGCTCTTAACCTCCATGTCTGCTTGTTACTTAATTAGCCTCTTTCCTTCCCCCATCTTCCTTTCTTATATTCTTTACATTTATTTGTGTTTACCTTGTTGCTATCCTGGCTTACATGACATCCTGTTCTTCTGCTCTGCCAGGTAGCTCTTAACCTCCATGCCTCCTTGTTACTTAATTAGCCTCTTTCCTTCACCCATCTACCTTTCTTATATTCTTTACATTTATTTGTCTTTACCTTGTTGCTACCTTGGCTTTCATGACACCCTGGTCTTCTGATCTGTCAGGTAGCTCTTAACCTCCATGCCTTCTTTGTTACTTAATTAGCCTCTTTCCTTCCCCCATCTTCCTTTCTTATATTCTTTACATTTATTAGTCTTTACCTTGTTGCAACCTTAGCTTACATGACACCCTGGTCTTCTGATCTGTCAGGTACCTCTTAACCTCCATGCCTCTTTGTTACTTAATTAGCCTCCTTCTTCCCCCCCCCCATCTTCCTTTCTTATATTCTTTACATGTATTTGTCTTTACCTTGTTGCAACCTTGACTTACAAAACACCCTGGTCCTCTGATCTGTCAGGTAGCTCTTAACCTCCATGCCTCCTTGTTACTTAATTGGCCTCTTTCCTTCCCCCATCTTCCTTTCTTATATTCTTTACATTTATTTGTCTTTACCTTGTTGCAACCTTGACTTACATGACACCCTGGTCTTCTGCTCTGACAGGTAGCTCTTAACCTCCATGCCTCCTTGTTACTTAATTAGCCTCTTTCCTCCCTCCATCCTCCTTTCTTATATTCTTTACATTTATTTGTCTTTACCTTGTTGCTACCTTGGCTTACATGACACCCTGGTCTTCTGCACTGCCAGGTAGCTCTTAACCTCCATGCCTCCTTGTTACTTAATTAGCCTCTTTCCTTCCTCCATCTTCCTTGCTTATATTCTTTATATTTATTTGTCTTTACCTTGCTGCTACCTTGGCTTACATGACACTCTGGTCTTCTGATCTGTCAGGTTGTTACTTAATTAGTCCCTTTTCTTCTCCCATCTTCCTTTCTTATATCCTTTACATGTATTTGTCTTTACCTTGTTGCAACCTTGGCTTACACGACACCCTGGTCTTCTGCTCTGTCAGGTAGCTCTTAACCTCCATGCCTCCTTGTTACTTAATTAGTCCCATTTCCCCCCCTCATCTTCCTTTCTTATATTCTTTACATTTATTTGTCTTTACCTTGTTCCTACCTTGGCTTACATGACACCCTGGTCTTCCGCTCTGCCAGTAGCTCTTAAGATCCATGCCTCCTTGTTACTTAATTAGCCTATTTCCTCCCCCTCTTCCTTTCTTAAATTCTTTACATTTCTTGACGATTTTTCTGTTTCTTGCTGTAAGAACTCACCAATACTTCTTACTTTTTTCTCCTTTATTTTTAACATTTTTATAGCTATTTTCCTCTTCTCCACATTCTCCCATTTTTTCCTCCTACAACTCTTTTACTCCATATTGCAACCTCCTCGTATTCTGTTACATAGTGACCACACAATTCAGAAATTCCCTTTTCCCTACCTCTTATCCCTCTTATGAATATTGTTCCTGTTCTCATCCAAGCTAGCCCTTCTCTCTCTTGTGTATTGCAGTAATCTACAAATGCTTCTCGTCCCCAGTCTCTTTCTATTTGTTTGTAAAATTATACTGATTTCTTATTTTCTAGATTTCCCCATATTTCCTGCCTTTATGTGTCTTCTATTCTGCATATTACCAATTTACCCATAGCGCTTGTATTTCTTTCCTCTAATCTCCATATATCTCCCATTCATATTTGTTCTATAATTCCTCCTACATCTGCGCACCAACTATTGGAGTTCTCTAATATTTTCTGCTGTGTCATGCATAATTTCATAATTTCCCCTTCTTCTTTGACCAAGCACATATACCAGAATGTTATTATCCTTAAATTATTATTCCATTTATTCTTGTTTTTCCTAATTCTACTAAAGATACTTCCCTAGGTGCTAACGGAGCACCTCGACCTGCAATTAGCACACACCCACAGGTTTGCCTAACATTTACTGGCTGAAAGACGCTTGCGGTGGTCTACCCGAATTGCTGGAGTTGGTTCAAATGTACCCTTCAATGGAAACCGGGCGCAGAAGAACCGATAAAAGGTTGAAACACGCAAGCCTATGCAGCATGTATGCAGCATTGATGTTGTCCTGTAACTTAAAAGACAGAGACAAAATCAGAAGAAAAGAGACACAGGAGAGCCACTCTGGTACTCGCCTTATCGACCATGGAATTCGCAGGAAAAACCAAGATCAGAAGGTCTCAAACCAGGGACTTCCCAAATACGAGCCTTTGCAGAACCATTCCTCTAGGTAAAATGCCTAACTAAAGGGCCGTCGTAGACTGTGTTAACTGTTTCGAAGGAAGTGAAAAGACACCTATGTCAGCACTGTTGAAGTTTGTTAAGTGCCCTTTAGCCACCAGCCAAGATGCCCCGGGAGCGATTAGCAGGAGTACCAACTTTAGAGCCTAACAGATAAGAATCTAACATTGTGCGTGCTACCACGTCTTGGCTACCTGCTTCACAATGACAAGACGTGTTTCAGTTTACCCAACACGATCGAACAAGGCGAAGTAGAACAATTTTATGGAAATTTAATATGCAGAGGCTTGAGCTCTTGGAGTTATATTTGTTTTCAAATCACTGAATTAACAATAACGGTAGCATGTTGGGGAGGCACTTCCATTAACAATGATGGAGTTTTCATTCAGGTTTCAGGAAAGGAAAACGGACAATTGACAATCTGTTCATAATAAAGGCTATAATAGACAAATACCTCAGGAAGAAGAGAGGAAGGGTATATATGTCCTTTACGGAATTTGAGAAAGCTTTTGATACGATAAACAGAAAAGGTTTAGTACAAAATTGAATCGAGAAGATTTTGACACATTGCTTCACTCACACTGTTTATTCACAGGACATGGGGGGGCCTTTTAACAAATTTCTGATATTAAACCTATTTTGAGGTGCAAGAGTTATGTTGTGTTTTGAGAAGATTTTTTGGAATTTGTTATAGGCTGATGGGTGGAAGGTGAATTTTTTAAAAAGTTTTTTCTCCTGTAGGTTCTAGGGTGGTGGTTTCTTTTATTTCCTTAGCTTTGTTGAGTCTGTTAACTGTTTTGATTACTAAATTTGGGTTGAAACCATTGGATATAGCTACTTTTTTATGTGTAGGTATTCATCTTGATAATCTTCTCTGTTTAGCGGAAAGTTGATCATCCGAAAGATTAAATTGTTGAAAATGGCATGTTGGTGTTGTTTTGGGTTGAAACTGTTGTTCTTGATGTAATTATCTGTGTGTGTCGGTTTCCTGTAAATATCAAAGGTGAGTTTGTTGTTCATTTTTTTGATCTTGATATCCAAAAAGGGGAGCACACTATCCTCTTCTGTTTCCAATGTAAATTTTATAGCTGGATTTTGTATATTCAAAAGTTTAAGACTATCTTGTATGAGTTACTATTGCAAAAATGTCGTCAACATAGCGATACCACACTTTAAAATAATTTGGAAACGTTTTTGTGATATGTGTTAAATGATGTGTTATGGTATGTGAAAAAAGGCCCTCCCAAAAATTCAATCACTACCAAAGAAAAACCAGGAATCTATGAGATCAAATGCGAAACTTGCCCTAAAATTTATATAGGAAAAACAAAAATAAATATTAACATCAGAACTAAAGAACATCTAAGAAACATTAAAAATGGTGAAACAGAAAAATCAGCAGTGGCTTTTCATTTTTTGTATACCAGACATGACATCAACTTGGAAACATCTCTAATAAAATATGTTAATCACCCCATAGACCTTTCTGTATGGGAAAAAATCTTCACTAACAAAAATCGGCATAGAGTCATGAATTTTGAAACTCCACCACCGGACATATTTGACAAGTACATCACGCCATCTATTGACAACACGGAGAAAGAGGAAACCACTACAACTTGCACTAGTCGAGTATCAGCTGATGATAGGAGCAAGAGCTCTTGAAACATGTCCTGTGAATAAACAGTGAGAGTGAAGCAATGTGTCAATATCTTCTCGATTCACTTTTGTACTAATTTGTGCTTCACTGTCCCTACGCTTCTTCCAAGTTTATACTTTGAGAAAAGGTTTAGTTTGGCAATTGAGGATGAAAGGGGCAAGTAGAAAATATATAAAAGAAGTAGAGAAAAATCTATGAAGCGGTGAAGTTTTGCATAAGGTGGGGCAAACAATGTAGTTACGGAGATGACAGAAGAGAAAATAGGCCTGAGACAAGGATGCAAATTGAGTACAACTTTATTTAACGTATTTATAGATGAGATAATAGTCAAGGTTAAAGCGGGAAATCAGCACTGTCCGGTAATATCAAACAAAGAAATTCCTAAAGTGCTATATGCGGATGTCTTAATGGTAGGATCTATAACGGTAGTAGGATTGCAGAAGGCAGTAAATGAAATCCAGAAATTCTATGAAGAGTGGGAAATAAAAATAAACATAAATAAGTCGAAAGTTATGGTATTCAAGAAAGGAGTCAAACTAAAAAGTAATGAAAAGTGGGTACTAAATGGCAAAAGGGTAGAAGTGGTCAATGAATTTGAATACCTAGGAGTGAGGTTGAATAACAATGGAAAGTGGGGAGCACACAGGAGAAAAATTGAAGCAAAATGAAGGGCGGCAATGAATGAAATAAGAATTTGCAAATATAAGCTAGAAATGATAACTAAATGGTTAGAAAGAATGTATGAAGCACTAGTTGAATCCAAAATTGTATGCAGTGGAGATCTGGGAGGGTGACGCACAGAGGAAAACAAAACGGTGGACCAAAACTGCAGAAGATTTTGTAAAGAGCTACTAGGCTTACCCAGATCACACCTAGGGAAGTAGCTTTAGTACAATTAGGAAAGACAAGAATACATGGAATAATAATGGAAAGAATAATAAAATTTTGGATAGGTGCTTGGACAAGAAAGAAGGGGAAATTATGAAATTATGCATGAGACATCAAGAAGGGGTAGAGAACTAAAATAGTTGGTGGGCAGAGATAGGAGGAATTATGGAAACAATGGAATGGGAGATATATAGAGATTAGAGGAAAGGAATACAAGCGATGTGGGTAAATTAGTAAAATGCAGAACAGAAGTTATAGATATGGGGAAGTCTAGAAAATATTAAATCATTATAATTTTACAAGCAAATAAAAAGAAATTGCGGACGAGAACCATATGTAGCTTACTGCAATAGACAAGAGAGAGAAGGGTTAGCTTGGATGAAAGCAGGAACAATATTTCTAAGAGGGATAAGAGGTAGGGAAAATGTAATTTGTGAATTGTGTGGGGGAGAAAGCATAGAACACTGTGTAACAAAATTCGAGGAGGGTGCAATGTGGAGAAAAAAGGTTTGGGAGGAAAAATGGGAGAAACGAGAGAAGAGGATAGTAGCTATAAAAATGTTAACGGGCAGGGAGGAAAAGAAGGTAAGAAGTATTGGTGAGTTCTTGCAGAAAGTAAAAGAAAAATGGGCCAACATGTAAAGAATATAAGAAAGGAAGATGAGGAGGAAGAAAGGGACTAATTAAGTAACAAGGAGGCATGGAGGTTAAGAGCTACCTGACAGAGCAGAAGACCAGGGTATCATGTAAGCCAAAGTAGCAACAATGTAAATACAAATAAGTGTACCCTAAAATTGTAAATTGTAAAATTTTGGAATATGCACAAAACAATAAATAAATAAATAAATAAATAAATAAATAAATAAATAAGTAAGTAAGTAAGTAAGTAAGTAAGTAAGTAAGTAAGTGAGTGAGTGAGTAGGTGAGTAAGTAAGTAAGTAAGTAAGTAAGTAAGTAAGTAAGTAAGTAAGTAAGTAAGTAAGTAAGTAAGTAAGTAAGTAAGTAAGTAAGTAAGTAAGTAAGTAAGTAAGTAAGTAAGTAAGTAAGTAAGTAAGTAAGTAAGTAAGTAAGTAAGTAAGTAAGTAAGTAAGTAAGTAAGTAAGTAAGTAAGTAAGTAAGTAAGTAAGTAAGTAAGTAAGTAAGTAAGTAAGTAAGTAAGTAAGTAAGTAAGTAAGTAAGTAAGTAAGTAAGTAAGTAAGTAAGTAAGTAAGTAAGTAAGTAAGTAAGTAAGTAAGTAAGTAAGTAAGTAAGTAAGTAAGTAAGTAAGTAAGTAAGTAAGTAAGTAAGTAAGTAAGTAAGTAAGTAAGTAAGTAAGTAAGTAAGTAAGTAAGTAAGTAAGTAAGTAAGTAAGTAAGTAAGTAAGTAAGTAAGTAAGTAAGTAAGTAAGTAAGTAAGTAAGTAAGTAAGTAAGTAAGTAAGTAAGTAAGTAAGTAAGTAAGTAAGTAAGTAAGTAAGTAAGTAAGTAAGTAAGTAAGTAAGTAAGTAAGTAAGTAAGTAAGTAAGTAAGTAAGTAAGTAAGTAAGTAAGTAAGTAAGTAAGTAAGTAAGTAAGTAAGTAAGTAAGTAAGTAAGTAAGTAAGTAAGTAAGTAAGTAAGTAAGTAAGTAAGTAAGTAAGTAAGTAAGTAAGTAAGTAAGTAAGTAAGTAAGTAAGTAAGTAAGTAAGTAAGTAAGTAAGTAAGTAAGTAAGTAAGTAAGTAAGTAAGTAAGTAAGTAAGTAAGTAAGTAAGTAAGTAAGTAAGTAAGTAAGTAAGTAAGTAAGTAAGTAAGTAAGTAAGTAAGTAAGTAAGTAAGTAAGTAAGTAAGTAAGTAAGTAAGTAAGTAAGTAAGTAAGTAAGTAAGTAAGTAAGTAAGTAAGTAAGTAAGTAAGTAAGTAAGTAAGTAAGTAAGTAAGTAAGTAAGTAAGTAAGTAAGTAAGTAAGTAAGTAAGTAAGTAAGTAAGTAAGTAAGTAAGTAAGTAAGTAAGTAAGTAAGTAAGTAAGTAAGTAAGTAAGTAAGTAAGTAAGTAAGTAAGTAAGTAAGTAAGTAAGTAAGTAAGTAAGTAAGTAAGTAAGTAAGTAAGTAAGTAAGTAAGTAAGTAAGTAAGTAAGTAAGTAAGTAAGTAAGTAAGTAAGTAAGTAAGTAAGTAAGTAAGTAAGTAAGTAAGTAAGTAAGTAAGTAAGTAAGTAAGTAAGTAAGTAAGTAAGTAAGTAAGTAAGTAAGTAAGTAAGTAAGTAAGTAAGTAAGTAAGTAAGTAAGTAAGTAAGTAAGTAAGTAAGTAAGTAAGTAAGTAAGTAAGTAAGTAAGTAAGTAAGTAAGTAAGTAAGTAAGTAAGTAAGTAAGTAAGTAAGTAAGTAAGTAAGTAAGTAAGTAAGTAAGTAAGTAAGTAAGTAAGTAAGTAAGTAAGTAAGTAAGTAAGTAAGTAAGTAAGTAAGTAAGTAAGTAAGTAAGTAAGTAAGTAAGTAAGTAAGTAAGTAAGTAAGTAAGTAAGTAAGTAAGTAAGTAAGTAAGTAAGTAAGTAAGTAAGTAAGTAAGTAAGTAAGTAAGTAAGTAAGTAAGTAAGTAAGTAAGTAAGTAAGTAAGTAAGTAAGTAAGTAAGTAAGTAAGTAAGTAAGTAAGTAAGTAAGTAAGTAAGTAAGTAAGTAAGTAAGTAAGTAAGTAAGTAAGTAAGTAAGTAAGTAAGTAAGTAAGTAAGTAAGTAAGTAAGTAAGTAAGTAAGTAAGTAAGTAAGTAAGTAAGTAAGTAAGTAAGTAAGTAAGTAAGTAAGTAAGTAAGTAAGTAAGTAAGTAAGTAAGTAAGTAAGTAAGTAAGTAAGTAAGTAAGTAAGTAAGTAAGTAAGTAAGTAAGTAAGTAAGTAAGTAAGTAAGTAAGTAAGTAAGTAAGTAAGTAAGTAAGTAAGTAAGTAAGTAAGTAAGTAAGTAAGTAAGTAAGTAAGTAAGTAAGTAAGTAAGTAAGTAAGTAAGTAAGTAAGTAAGTAAGTAAGTAAGTAAGTAAGTAAGTAAGTAAGTAAGTAAGTAAGTAAGTAAGTAAGTAAGTAAGTAAGTAAGTAAGTAAGTAAGTAAGTAAGTAAGTAAGTAAGTAAGTAAGTAAGTAAGTAAGTAAGTAAGTAAGTAAGTAAGTAAGTAAGTAAGTAAGTAAGTAAGTAAGTAAGTAAGTAAGTAAGTAAGTAAGTAAGTAAGTAAGTAAGTAAGTAAGTAAGTAAGTAAGTAAGTAAGTAAGTAAGTAAGTAAGTAAGTAAGTAAGTAAGTAAGTAAGTAAGTAAGTAAGTAAGTAAGTAAGTAAGTAAGTAAGTAAGTAAGTAAGTAAGTAAGTAAGTAAGTAAGTAAGTAAGTAAGTAAGTAAGTAAGTAAGTAAGTAAGTAAGTAAGTAAGTAAGTAAGTAAGTAAGTAAGTAAGTAAGTAAGTAAGTAAGTAAGTAAGTAAGTAAGTAAGTAAGTAAGTAAGTAAGTAAGTAAGTAAGTAAGTAAGTAAGTAAGTAAGTAAGTAAGTAAGTAAGTAAGTAAGTAAGTAAGTAAGTAAGTAAGTAAGTAAGTAAGTAAGTAAGTAAGTAAGTAAGTAAGTAAGTAAGTAAGTAAGTAAGTAAGTAAGTAAGTAAGTAAGTAAGTAAGTAAGTAAGTAAGTAAGTAAGTAAGTAAGTAAGTAAGTAAGTAAGTAAGTAAGTAAGTAAGTAAGTAAGTAAGTAAGTAAGTAAGTAAGTAAGTAAGTAAGTAAGTAAGTAAGTAAGTAAGTAAGTAAGTAAGTAAGTAAGTAAGTAAGTAAGTAAGTAAGTAAGTAAGTAAGTAAGTAAGTAAGTAAGTAAGTAAGTAAGTAAGTAAGTAAGTAAGTAAGTAAGTAAGTAAGTAAGTAAGTAAGTAAGTAAGTAAGTAAGTAAGTAAGTAAGTAAGTAAGTAAGTAAGTAAGTAAGTAAGTAAGTAAGTAAGTAAGTAAGTAAGTAAGTAAGTAAGTAAGTAAGTAAGTAAGTAAGTAAGTAAGTAAGTAAGTAAGTAAGTAAGTAAGTAAGTAAATAAATAAATAAATAAATAAATAAATAGTTAAATAAATAAATAAATAAATAAATAAATAAATAAATAAATAAATAAATAAATAAATAAATAAATAAATAAATAAATAAATAAATAAATAAATAAATAAATAAATAAATAAATAAATAAATAAATAAATAAATAAATAAATAAATAAATAAATAAATAAATAAATAAATAAATAAATAAATAAATAAATAAATAAATAAATAAATAAATAAATAAATAAATAAATAAATAAATAAATAAATAAATAAATAAATAAATAAATAAATAAATAAATAAATAAATAAATAAATAAATAAATAAATAAATAAATAAATAAATAAATAAATAAATAAATAAATAAATAAATACATAAATAAATATATTTGGAAAATATTTTAGGAGCAAGAATACCTTGAACTTCGATAGAGCTCCAGATATACATGTTCATATTATAATTAAAGATACCTTCTTCCAAAACTGTGCTATCTTACGGTTTTTATGGACATGTATGTTGATGCCGCACTTCAGTGAATGTAAAAGTTTCAAAATGCAGAAACTTACGTGAATTTCAAACAGTATGATTTTTGTACGATGTTGTTTGGTTCAACTTGTGCATTCTCGGCACGCGTAGGGCATTACAATCTTATATAAATATAGACATTTAAATGTTTGCCCCAATTCCTCGCGCTTCATTGTGTATGTGGCTGTTTCTAAGAATACGACAGAGTCGACCTTCGAGTTCTCGAGATTAGTTATGCATTAGTCACTTCGATAGCACGATTTGTTGAGTAATTCCTGCCAGGTTTAGTTGGCCGCACGCTTACAAAAGTTGGAAGTGTTCCACGTACGATTCTTTACTTTGTGGTATCCAATGTGTGTAACGAGGCAGTTGGTCTGATTTCAGTCTCAGCGCCACACGTTACTCACCTTTACATCTGCTTCATCGACACATCGCTTTGAGGGTGGAAGGACTGTTAGGCGTAGAGGGCTCTGTCCCGGTTCAAGATTTACAACTGATGTGTTACATTCTCTTGGCATTCTGTATTCTATTGTTAACTAAAACATTTTGTGAACGTTTATTGTTTTTCTGCTACTTACAGCATTTGGAGGAAGTATTACCTTCCCTCCAAAATGCCTTCACGTTATTTTACCGGATATGTACCGTCATCTGCGGTGACTATGTGCCACTTTTTGATTATTCTTTTAGAAATATCTTCTTCGAATTTAACGTTAACACACAAACTCTTACTATTTATAACAAATCAGCAGAAGCATAAACCTTGTACTGCAGTCAAGTTATTCTTTGATGTTAACTAATACCCAAAAAAGCTATTAAAACATGACCGAATGTCACTCCATGAGTTGGGGTGACTCTGTACCACCTGTAAATTTAGTACTATTCAAAGTGAGAAGCTTGTCTTGCCCAATGTCACTCCATGGAATGGGAGTATTTGTTCTAATAAAAATAAAATATAACATTTTCATGTCAAATTATTGCTCTTTATTGTTGAAAAAACTTTTGAACTCACCTCATTTGACTTTAAAAAACGTTACATTTTTCCCACACTTTTTGCATTTCAGGAATGTCATACAAGTCACTCTTGAACACTTTTACAGGGGGCTTAATTTTCCTGACCGCATCTTTATATCCATGGTCTATTTCGTCTTTCTGATCAGTCCACATCCACAGACGTCCACTTCATTGCATGACACTAGCTCTCGTATCCTGTTCATCCATTGCTATAAGCTTTCCTGGAAAGAACTCCCCCTCATACTGCACAATGACGAAATCATCAACCAACAAGTTTCTCGGATTTAGTGCTGATGCTCCTTTCTGGTTTACCGGATATGGAAGATCTTCACTGTCATCAAAGGAAAATGGCCCGTTGGAACTCTCCTGATAATGTATGGTGACATCATCACACTGCTGCTGTCAAGATCTGAAATTCTGGCTTTCTTGTTTTCTGTTTTTGTTGTAGACTTTGATGTTTATGGTCCAGAAAAACACATTTGGTCCACCTACTGGGGTGGAAAGCTTATTATGTAATTTTGACATCAGTATGTTCCTATGAATATTATACCTTTTCCGCAGCAGAGCGTATTGACAGAGTTTTTTGATCTAATTTCTTTCAGAGCGTTTTCTAACATATATTTTCTGTAATTGCGGTATGGCCGATTTCCTGGCTACCTTTACTGTTTCCTTGGCATTTTGCCTATGGCAATTTATTATCGATACCTGTAATGAAAGTAAGGCAGTCTGTAGTAAAATACTAAATATATATGCAATTAAACTGAACATAACTGCGCAATGTAAAATAGAAAGTAAGACATTATGAGTTTGCATGTGAATATTTGCACTAACCAACACTTCACATAATTCGTTATAAGAGTAAGATGACATGTTATTTGGCGTCGAAGCAGTTTCTTTTAACACTAACTGAGACGTTTGTCTTTTTTTAACATTTTGAGGAGCTCGCAAATGTTTTTCTGTGGATGCAATCTACACGTATTGTATGAAGTAATCAGCAATTCCTCTAACTGATGCGTCATAAATTCACCAGCACTGTGTTAATGCTGACCTGTGTTAATTACAGGCTTACCACACTTACATCGTTGTTATGTCATGTAAAATATATAAATTAACCTTTAATCACAAGTTATTTTAAAATTCCCCAGAAAACCCATGGGTCAGTGTCAGGTCCACCACGGGAATCGAATCCGGGCCTCCCAAATGCGGGCTATAGGTGAAAATTCCCTATAAATTCGTGAAAAAGAAAGAAAATTACCGGAAAATGCATTTAAATGTTAAAAAGTGACTATTACAAAATGTGGGAAAAATGCGTTTTGATGACGTATAAAAACCATATCTAACGTATTTGTTCCAGAATGCAATCAATTTCCAATAAGCATTGTCTGTGACTACTCAGAAAAAAGATGAGTTTTTACCAAAATCCTGGTCCTAGTGATTACCTTAAATAAATAATACATATTTTACTCAATGTTACTAGGGCAACATTTAACAATCACTTAAAGCCTACTGTATTTCCACATTTACCGTGCCACTACAAGAATATTAGTTATAATATAATGTATGTCTCAATTAACAGCAAGTAGATAGAGGATTAAGCGTGTGTAAGAAGAGGAAAAAAGCGTCCAATGCCCGATTTCACCAACAAATGTTACTTAACACGAGTTTAGTAATAGTTAAAACAACAATTGCATTTCACCAACAAATGTTAGCGTAACACAAGTGTTAAATCTCATGTTAAACTAACAAGCCGAATTTCTAATGTTAAGTCCTTAACAATTATAAATAGTCAAGATGGCGAACATGAACTCAGCTGTTGATGTTGTTTTGCTATATTTAAGACCGTCTAAATGACATTCATAATAGAGTACGGCCTATGAGGAGAAATGATTTTGAGGAACTATCCGAAGAAACTGTTTTAAGGAGGTATAGACTGTCGAAACATGTTGCTATGAAGGTTACTGCGGAAGTACAAGAGAGGTTAGAACATGCATCGAAAGGAATATGGCGATCTGGCCTTTGCTTCAAGTATGAATAACTTTGCTATTTTATAATTCACTGAATTATGTGGGTAATACGTTGTTTACCTCCCGTCTAGAAACGTTCAGGTCACTTGCCCTTTTTCGCTCCTTGTTTTAAATATACATAATACTAAGTTAGAACATGCATCGAAAGGGATATGACTATTCCGCCTTAGCTTCAAGTATTAGTAACCTTGCGATTTTATAATTCACTGAATTATGTGGATAATACACTGTCCTCCTGCCGTCTTGAAACGCTCAAGTCACTCGTCACTTGTGCTTCGCTCCTCGTTTTAAATTTGCGTAATAATGAGTTAGAATATACATCGGAAGGAACATGCCGATCTCGCCTTAGCTTCAAGTATTAGTAAACTTGCGATTTTATAATTCACTGAATTATGTGGGTATTATATTGTCCACCTCCCGTTTTGAAACGTTCAGGTCACTTGCCCTTCTTCGCTCTTTGTTTTAAATATACGTAATAATGTGTTAGAACATACAACGAAAGGAATATGGCGATCTCGCCTTAGCTTCAAGTATTAGTAACCTTGCGATTTTGTAATTCACTGAATTATGTGGATAATACACTGTCCACCTTCAATCTTGAAGCGCTTAAGTCACTTGTCCTTCGTACCTCGTTTTAAATTTACGTAATACTGAGTTAGAACATACATCGAAAGGAATATGCCGATCTCGCCTTAGCTTCAAGTATTAGTAAACTTGCGATTTTATAATTCACTGAATTATGTGGATAATACACTGTCCACCTTCAATCTTGAAGCGCTTAAGTCACTTGTCCTTCGTACCTCGTTTTAAATTTACGTAATACTGACAAGTTGTTTGGTGCTTGTAGTAGTGACACATGCATTTGAATTAAATTCGTTTCCGATATTTTCCCCGCGACATCTTTCTCTTTTACATTCACTGCATCCGTCCTCTTATTTTCCACTATATCCTTACACTTCGTCACCATTTCAATTAACAATTCTTTCTCCGTCGATGAGAAATTGGTCTCATCCGCCATTTGTGCAGACGAAAATGAAAACAAAAGCGCATCGGAGTACGTTCAGAAGATCATCCATAGCCTTCTATAACCGTGATATTTACAAGTTTCTTGGCGTTAAAACAGGTTTGTTAACATTTTAAGAAAAAAGGTTGGTGAAATGCAAGAAATTTAGCATTAGTTTTAGCGCTGTGACAATTGTTACGATACATTTGTTAACGTCGATTTTAACATCTGTTGGTGAAATCGGGCATGAATGTTAAAAAAATGACTATTACAAAATGTGGAAAAAATGCGTTTTGATGACGTACAAAAACCATATATATCTAACGTATTTGTTCCAGAATGCAATCAATTTCCAATATTCATTGTGAATATACAGAAAAAGATGACTTTTCATCAAAATCCGGGTCCTAGTGATTACCTTAAATATATAATACATATTTTACTCAGTGTTATTAAGGCAACATTTGACAATCAGTTAAAGCCTACTGTATTTCCATATTAACCTTGCCCCTACAAGAATATTAGTCATAAAATAATGTATGTCTCAATTAACAGCAAGTAGATAGAGGGTTAAGCGTGTATAAGAAGAGGAAAAAAGCGTCTAAGAGTACAGAGAGACACATGTGCACGCAACACATCAGATCATTGTGGTAGGAATTCCCTTTGATGATGTTTCACCTTCTGGGCTCGAAGTCGAGTGTAGAAGGTACTTACGTCATCTACTACAGTTACCAAATGCCGAGAATTTATGGGCTACAGATGGAAACGGCCCAAGTGTGCGCGAAAGGAAGGCTCCAAAAGAATGGAATGTCTTTATACCCAGCTGTTATTTTCAGAAACACCATCATTAATAATCAGTTTATGTTTAACTATCATGATTTAGACATTAGGCCTAAAACTGCTGTGATTGTATCAAATACTTACTCTAAGGCAGGCAACGTCTGCTGACACCAATGCTCTAACCGACCTGCTAGCTGACACTCAAATCCTGATCCTCCATTCGCACTGAAAATTAACGGTAAAGACAAAACATTATGATATATCACACTTACACAATACGAACTACTCTTACAAATGTTGGACCTTATACATATTCGGACATTAATAGACATTTGTAGAATACTTTTTATTTTGCAAGTATAAGAGAACACAGTGGCTTTTAAGCAATACTCAAATATTTTTAGATAGTCACCATGTAATGGCTATAAAATTACTTTCTATTTACTTGACTGGGAGGGGAAAAATTAATTTATCGCTTGCAAAAAAAAAAAAAAAAAAAAAAAAAAAATGTTATTTTAACCAAAAACTTTATAGTAATATTAAAAAAATATTCCAAAATATTTCATGTAAACGATAGTATAGGGTTGGGAGGTTTCCTTCATTTGAACACCACCTTATTCATCGTCATATATGACTTAATAACGCTGGAGGTTCTCCCTTATCCTAAAAGATGAATCTGGCAAATCCAAGCTCTATGTACCCTGGGCTCATTTGAACATTATTACATTCACTGTCCGATATGACTTAACGTTGGAGGTTTACCTTATACTGAAAGATGAATGTCAAGTAACTCTAAGCTCTGTGTACCCTGTACTCATTTGAACATCATTTCACTCATCGTCTGATATGACTTAACGTTGGAGGTTTTCCCTTATACTGAAAGATGAATGTCTGGTAACTGAGCTCTATGTACCCTCTACTAATTTGAACATTTCATTCATCGTCCAATATGACTTAACGTGGGAGGTTTTCCCTTATCCTGAAAGATGAATGTCTGGTAAATTTAAGCTCAGTGTACCCTGTATTCATTTGAACATTTCATTTTTCGTCTGATATGACTTAACGTTGGAGGTTTTCCCTTTTCCTGAAAGATAAATGTCAGGTAACTCTAAGCTCTATGGACCCAGTACTCATTTGAACATCATTACATTCATCGTCGGATATGACTTAACGTTGGAGTTTTCCCTTATACTGAAAGCGGATTGTCAGGTAACTCTAAGCTCGTGTACCCTGTATTCATTTGAACATTTCATTCATCGTCTGATATGACTTAACGTTGGAGGTTTTCCCTTTTCCTGAAAGATAAATATCTGGTAACTCTAAGCTCTATGTACTCGGTACTCATTTGAGCATTTCATTCATTGTCTGATATGACTTAGTGTTGGAGGTTTTCCCTTATCCTGAAAGATGAATATCAGGTAGCTCTAAGCTCTATGTACCCTGTATTCATTTGAATATCATTTCATTCATTGTCCGATATGACTTAACGTTGGAAGGTTTCCCTTATCCTGAAAGATGAATGTCTGGTAACTAAGCTCTGTGTACCCTCTACTAATTTGAACATAATTTCTTTTTTCGTCCGATATGACTTAACGTAGGAGGTTTTCCCTTATCCTGAAAGATGAATGTCTGGTAACTGTAATCTCTATGTACTTTTTACACATTTGAACGTCATTTCATTCATCGTCCAATATGACTTAACGTTGGAGGTTTTCCCTTATCCTGAAAGTTGTATGTCTGGTAACTCTAAGCTCTATGTACTCGGTACTCAATTGAGCATTTCATTCACTGTCTGATATGACTTAGTGTTGGAGGTTTTCCCTTTTCCTGAAAGATAAATATCTGGTAACTCTAAGTTTCTGTACCCTGAACTCATTTGAACATCATTTCATTCATCGTCCGATATGACTTAACGTTGGAGTTTTCCCTTATACTGAAAGATGAATGTCAGGTAACTCTAAGCTCTGTGTATCCTGTATTCATTTGAACATTTCATTCATCGTGTCATATGAATTAACGTTGGAGGCTCTCCCTTTTCCTGAAAGATAAATATCTGGTAAATCTAAGCTCTATGTACTCGGTACTCATTTGAGCATTTCATTCATTGTCTGATATGACTTAGTGTTGGAGGTTTCCCTTATCCTGAAAGATGAATGTTTGGTAACTGTAATCTCTATGTACTCTTTACACATTTGAACGTCATTTCATTCATTGTCTGATATGAGTTAGTGTTGGA
Organism: Mantis religiosa; assembly: GCA_030765055.1. Taxonomy (NCBI): domain Eukaryota; kingdom Metazoa; phylum Arthropoda; class Insecta; order Mantodea; family Mantidae; genus Mantis; species Mantis religiosa. The sequence goes on along the minus strand of CM060949.1, from coordinate 209,888,964 downwards.
GGTTTTCCCTTATCCTGAAAGTTGAATGTCTGGTAACTGTAATCTCTATGTACTCTTTACACATTTGAACGTCATTTCATTCATTGTCTGATATGAGTTAGTGTTGGAGGTTTTCCCTTATCCTGAAAGATGAATGTCTGGTAACTGTAATCTCTATGTACTCTTTACACATTTGAACGTCATTTCATTCATTGTCTGATATGAGTTAGTGTTGGAGGTTTTCCCTTATCCTGAAAGTTGAATGTCTGGTAACTGTAATCTCTATGTACTCTTTACACATTTGAACGTCATTTCATTCATTGTCTGATATGAGTTAGTGTTGGAGGTTTTCCCTTATCCTGAAAGATGAATGTCTGGTAACTGTAATCTCTATGTACTCTTTACACATTTGAACGTCATTTCATTCATTGTCTGATATGAGTTAGTGTTGGAGGTTTTCCCTTATCCTGAAAGTTGAATGTCTGGTAACTCTAAGCTCTATGTACGCGGTACTCATTTGAGCATTTCATTCATTGTCTGATATGACTTAGTGTTGGAGGTTTTCCCTTATCCTGAAAGTTGAATGTCTGGTAACTCTAAGCTCTATGTACTCTGTACTCTCTTAAACATTATTTCATTCATCGTCTGATACGACTTAACGTTGCATGTCTTCTCTTATCCTGAAAGTTGAATATCTTTTAACTCTAAGCTCTATGAATCCTGGACTCATTTGAACGCCATTTCATTCATCGTCCAATATGACTTAATGTGGGAGGTTTTCCCTTATCCTGAAAGATGAGTGTCTGGTAAATTTAAGCTCTATGGACCCTGTATTCATTTGAACATCATTTCATTCATTGTCTGATATGACTTAGTGTTGGAGGTGTTCTCTTATCCTGAAAGATGAATATCTGATAACTCTAAGCTCTATGGACCCTGTATTCATTTGAACATCATTTCATTCATCGTCCGATATGACTTAACGTTGGATGTTTTCCCTTATCCTGAAAGATGAATGTCTGGTAACTAAGCTCTGCGTACCCTCTACTAATTTTAACATAATTTCTTTTATCGTCCGTTATGACTTAACTTTGGAGGTTTTCGCTTATCCCTTATGCCTTATCTCTAAGCTCTATGGACCCTCAGCTCCTTTGTGCTTCATTTTACCAATTTCATTCAGCAACTGATGTGACTTAGCGTTTGGGACGTAAATTACAACAAATGCTTAAAAACGAATACCCTTTTCTAAAAATGCGTTTTCTTGAATTCATGGAATGCCAAAACGAGTAGAAACCTTCTTCCTCCTAAATCAGTATATTGAACTTTTGGACATAATACAACATGTTCAATAATTGCTTTCTGGTAAATTTGGAAACTACTATTTACAAGGAAACATTTTTGAAAATGTGTAGGTATATCAAGAAATGGCAAACAAATTTTATTTAAGAACGATATGCCTAAGTGTATTTTCATAGCACTGAAATATATAATATTTGGAATATATCTTTAATTTTCTGAAGATCTATTTATTAAAAAATAACAATTGGTAAATGGTAAAGAATAGACCAAATTTTACTACATAAGAAGTGTAGATCAAGTTAGGGCATACAAATTGTGTCAGTTTTTACTTCTTTTTGTAGTTAAAACCTTCATGCATGACAGTGCTCCGTGCCATAGAGGAAAATCTGTAACCCAGTTCCTCAAAGAAAACAATGTAAAAGTACTACCATGGCCGGGGAATAGCCCTGATTTAATTCCAATAGAGAATCGGTGAAATATTGTTAAACAGAGACTGAAAAAGGTGAAAATAACAACAGAAGTTCAGCTTATTGAGGGCCTGAGATGAAGAAATAAAGGAAAAGTGCTCCACCCTTGTAGAGAGCATGCCTAAACGCATCAAAATGGTAATAAAGGCTAAAGGAGTGTATACAAAATACTAAGAGTTGAAAAAAATATTTTGAAATATCATTTCTGTAAAATAAATAGAAAATAAACGGCATATGTTAAAACTTTCACCAGTGAGTCTAATACTTGCACACGTCTGTAGGTTGGGACCAGTGATAAAAGGAAAATTATGAGAATGCAAGAGATTAATTTTTTTCGGAAAATTAATTGTTCTTTCACAGTACCTTGTGTGGGCTAAAGTTTGGAAAGGTTGAATGTCATAGCCAGGATTTAAAGCACGGATATGCAGGCTCTCTGTTCAGTTGGTTAATGATAGAACGATACTGAAGATGACCTGAAGGAGTTTAATGATTACAAGAAGAATGTAGGTAACTCTGTTCAACTCTGTTATTCAACAGAAAGGCTTAGTAATTGAGGCAAGTAGAAAGTAACGAATATTTCTTAATTAAAAAGGGACCTATAAAATATATATTTATAGTAAAAGTTACTTAACTTCATCACACCGCTTTTTCAGCGCATTCTTCGAGAAACATATCTTTCATTTGCTCCAATTTTAATGTAAATTTATACATAAATATATTTGATTTTGCATTTCGTTTTAGATACAAGGGTATACGGGAGAGTGATCATACAGTTGTATGTTTAAAATGGGGTTCTTATCTACTGTTATTATAATTCTATTCTATTCCCTTGAAAAAAAAACCAGAGGAAGGGACTTTTGCAATTTAAAAATGAAAAAACATTAGAAATTTGAAACTATAACTAAACAATAATTGGAAAGTGTTTAATGACTCATGTTAGTTGACGTACATTATGTATCTGCTCTTTAGTTTACCTTTTATCTTATGTTTTAACAGTTATAAGAAATAAACAAAAGTCATCCAGAATGACGATCACTTTACAAGTATGATTCGGATAACATTTCAGCGATGAAAGGCAAGCTCAGTACCATGGTTACAGCAACTCTCTCAATAGCAATTGTTGCAGCACTGCCAGTGTTGCTGTGGTGTTTACGTGTCCCGTTACCATCTCGGTGATATACAGCCATAATCTATTGTAGGTCTGTACACGTCTCGAAGTATGTTGTTAAAGAAAGGAACTTGAGCACAAAGCTCATAACTCAAAAGAGGAAGAAGGTTGTGCTCGAGATGAATATTACATCACTTTGTATCCCTGCCACTCAATCTCCTTGCATATCCTTCAACCCGCCTTACAGTGACGTATACGGGACCATCCGGCAGCTGTAGTGAAAAATAGTATAGTGGTAGTTAGTCGCGTTGGAGTCTCGGTGCCCGGCAGACGAGCCTGCCGTGCTGTGACTCACGGTTCACGTGCGTGTGCGTGAGGGGGTGCGGTGCGTTCAGTGTTGGTGGTGGTGAGAGATGACGCCCGCAGCAACGCCACTACGTCGTCGAAGATACACCTGTCATCGACATCTACAAGACGGTTTCTCTTCAAATTCACTGCTCTAGTAGATCTTCCGCGGACACTTCCCTCCACATTCCATTTATTACCTCTTTATCTTCTAGTATTAGAGTTATTTAAGCTCTCATTCCTAACAGTGTCGTGTGTTCTTCAATAGAGACCTACAGAAATGAGTATTTTGTGTCATAATAAACTGAAGATCAGTTATTCAGTGTCGGGATTTTTCTACAAAACCTGAGTTTGTGAGTACCTAATCATACACGTGTGTGATATTATATCTCTCTAGTCTTCAAACCTCGTAAGTTCACTTTTATAATCTATTTTTACCGCCCAATTAAAGCTGAATAAGTTCCAAATTTTGGTGTTGTAAACTACACGAGAGAATTTGAAGACAATTGCTTTACTACATCTTCAATTATTTAAATTACATCTCGGTAATTCCCAAAATATATTTAGAATAAGATTTGGTCAAATACTTTTCTGAAATTCGCAAAATGTCATACGTAGGAAACAGTAAATAAATTATTATAAACGTAGATTAATATTGCTAAATATAAAATAAAATACATACTAGTAAATAAACTGCTTCTGAACAAATTCATAATTACTCCTTAAATAAAGCATGAGTATGAAAATAAAATAGCAAAACCTATGGCAAAATTCTTATCATTAAACCCTCGTAATATATCTTACGTGAGAAAATATAAAAGCATTACTTTCTCTGAGACCTTATTGCAATGTGTCTGTAAAATTAAAAAAAAATGTAGTTTTCTTGGATGGCCTTGCAGTTCTCGCCATGTTCGCAGAATACAGAACACATGGAGCATACAGAGGTTTAATAAGCTATGTGAAAACATTTTTAAGATATTTATTAATTATTTATCAATACATTTTTGTTTTGGTAAATCTAAATTTCTGTTTGGTAGTATAGTTAAGGGCATCGTTAGCGATTTATCTGGGATACTATTATCGTGGTACCGTTTAGAAGTTCTTAATTTGAATTAGTTTAAACGGAAATGTTTTATTAACATTTACTGAGATTTGCAATGTGAGTTCTAGGAAATAATTATTTTAGATGAAATATTTACTTTATTTAGAAGAACTATATTTTTAAATCCGCAATTCGAAAACCTCCACTGTAAATTCCAGGCAAATAAATTGTGAATGTGGTACAAAAACATTCTGCTGAAAAAAGAGAAAATGCATTTTAAATTTTAAGTTGGCGATTTATGTAAATGCGCAGCCATATTTAAAAAGACAGTTGCATAGCAAAAGGTACAAAATATTCTCTAGTTGTACTGAATTTCACAGTTGCAGTCTTTAACAAATGAACTTCGCACAGTAGTTTACGAAATTAGATGACAGGTTATGGTTTACTCTCACATAAACGTTTAAGAAAAGTTTACTTATTTTAAAGCATATTACTTTATTCCCAATAAACATTAGCTACGCTGTCCTTCTGTTTTGGTTTTTACTAGATCTTCAAGAATTAAAATTGCATCTCCATGTCACAAATATGACAATACATGTCTATTTTCCAGAAAGCATTATGATGCGCTTTTGTTTTCGATTGCGTCTGCACACAGCTAAAGCAATGGCGGATAGACAAAATCGTAAACAAAAGCCGTGAAACAAGTTTCTCATCGATGGAGAAAGAATTGTTAAATTGATTTGGTGACAAAGTATAAGGATATCGTGGAAAATAACAGGACGTATGCGGTGAATGTCAAATAGAAAGATGTCACGTGGGAAAAATTGGAAAAAGAATTTAATTCAAATGCATGTGTCATTACTAGAAACAAGAAACATCTTCTTCAGTATTGCGTAAATTTAAAACGACGTGCGAAGAAGCACAAGTGACGAGTGACTTGAACGTTTCAAGACGGGAGGTGGACAGTGTATTATCCACATAATTCAGTGAATTATAAAATCTCAAAGTTATTAATACTTGGAGCAAAGGCGAGATCGGCATATTCATTTAGATTTTTTTTATTTATTTATTGTTATCTGAAAAGGTTCCCAGAGCCATAGCTCATGCTAGGGAACAATACAAAAATATATAAAATGATGGCAAACAGCCCTTAACAATACTTATATTACATTTTTAGAGTAGGAATGAATTACCGTACAAGAATAACATATATGAAACATACAAAGATACAGACATTCACTATAACTCAAGAAATAATAGTAACAAAGAACTTAACAGAAAAATAGAAGCTACATATTCTATGGGACATTAATCCATATTAATTTTTAAATAGTTCAGCTTTCAAACCAGCTATAAATGTGTAACACTTTATCAGCTATCAATATATGCCTTCAGCAAATTTTCAGCAACTTTCCTTTTAAAACCTTTTATGTTCCTGCAGCCTTTCAGTTCCAGTGGCAGTGCATGTTCTAACTCAGTATTACGTAAATTTAAAACGAGGAGCGAAGGAAGACAAGTGACAAGTGACTTAAATGTTTCAAGACGGGTAGTGGACGGTGTATTATCCACATAATTCAGTGAATTATAAAATCGCAAAGTTATTAATGCTTGAAGCAAAGTCGAGATCGGCATATTCCTTTCGATGCATGTTCTAACTCAGTATTACGTAAATTTAAAACGAGGTGCGAAGGAAGACAAGTGACAAGTAACTTAAACGTTTCAAGACGAGTGGTGGACGGTGTATTATCCACATAATTCAGTGAATTATAAAATCGCAAAGTTATTAATTCTTGTAGCAAAGGCGAGATCGGCATATTCCTTTCGATGCATGTTCTAGCTCAGTATTACGTAAATTTAAAACGAGGTGCGAAGGAAGACAAGTGACAAGTGACTTAAACGTTTCAAGACGGGTGGTGGACAGTGTATTATCCACATAATTCAGTGAATTATAAAATCGCAAAGTTATTAATTCTTGTAGCAAAGGCGAGATCGGCATATTCCTTTCGATGCATGTTCTAACTCAGTATTACGTAAATTTAAAACGAGGTGCGAAGGAAGACAAGTGACAAGTGACTTAAACGTTTCAAGACGGGTGGTGGACAGTGTATTATCCACATAATTCAGTGAATTATAAAATCGCAAAGTTATTAATTCTTGTAGCAAAGGCGAGATCGGCATATTCCTTTCGATGCATGTTCTAACCTTTCTTGTACCTTCTCAGTAACCTCCATAACAACTTGTTTGGGCAGTCTATACATCTGTAGAAAATTTTATTCTGATAGCTCTTCAAAATAATTTCATCTCACAGGCCGAACTGTATTACGAATGCCATTTAAACGTCTTAAATATAGCAAATCAACATCAACAGCTGTGTTCACGCCCGTCATCTTGACTATTTATAACTGTTAAAGACGTAACATCAGAAATTTGACTTCTTAGGTTAACAAGAGATTTAACACGAAGCTTTATTGCCTTCAGTTTCATACCTTAAAAATGCAAGATTTCTGATAAGAAAACAGAGGTCATAAGGTATATTTTTTATTAATATTTTTAAAAAGCGGGAGCATAATTTATGCAAAATCTGCGTCGTATTGTAGACCGCATTTACAAGCATTTTTTCCTGCAACTATAGCAGTTATATTTATTGGCTGATAGCTTAATGTAAAGTATTATGACTTGAACTCGGAAAGCGAGTTTAACCGAAAGAGGAAACGAGAAATGCAAATTACATATTTTAAAAAGTGTCACATTAAAGAAGGTGTTATACACCTTGATACTGCAGGAATAACTGAAGAGGGTGCTGCTTGCATATATAGATGCTTTTTTCTATTTTCTTGTAGTTATATATCCTCCAACGTTAAGTCATATTGGACGATGAATGTAATGGGTGAAATGATGCTCAAATGATCCCAGGGTCCATATAGAGCTTAGAGCTACCCGATATTTGTCTTTTAGGATAAGGTAAATCGCTGAAAAAAACCTTATCCAGGTAACTCACCCTGACCGAGATTCGAACTCAGGACCTCTTGAACGTGAGGCAGACACGCCACCACCACGCTACCGAGGCGAGCAAAATTGATGCTAAAGTACATTTTGGTGTGTATTTCTTGACTAGATGAACATTGAAAGGAACCACCAGGGGCTCTCATATACGAGATACTAAGGTATGTACTCGAGTCCCAGGCTTCATCATTTAACACTTTTTAGTTAATTTATGGAAATTAATCATTTCTTCACTCTAGCCGTATATAGGCAACTTCGCCATGGTTGCTCAAAGGGTTAGAGCGACTGGATGGAAACCAGGAGATCCGTGGTTCAAATCCCGGCCGTGGAGTTTAATTTTGCATGTTGACTCTATCAGATTAATACATTCATGCCAGATTTGACCAACAGATGCTAAGACTAAACACGGTTTTAACAATAGTTACAACAAAAATAGCATTTCACCAACAAGTCTTAGGTTAACACTCCTGTTAAACCTCTTGTTAAACTAACAAGTCAAATTTCTGATGTTAACTGCTTAACAAATATAAATAGTCAAGATGGCGGGCATGAACTCAGCTCTTGATGTCGATTTGCTATATTTGAGACCGTCTAAATGACATTCATAATAGAGTACGGCCTATGAGGGGAAATGATTTTGAAGATCTATCAGAAGAAAATTTTCTACAGTCGTATAGTGTCAAAACATGTTGCTATGAAGGTTACTGCGGAAGTACAAGATAGGTTAGAACATGCATCGAAAAGAATATGCCGATCTCGCCTATGCTGTTTTATAATTCACTTAATTATGTGGATAGTACATTGTTCACCTCCCGTCTTGAAACGTTCAAGTCACTCGTCACTTGTTCTTGGCTCCTCGTTTTAAATTTACGTAATACTGAGTTAGAACATGCATCGAAAGGAATATGCCGATCTCGCCTTTGCTTCAAGTATTAATAACCTTACGATTTTATAATTCACTGAACTATGTGGATAGTGCACTGTCTACCTCTCGTCTTGAAACGTTCAAGTCCTTGTCACTTGTTCTTCGCTCCTGGTTTTAAATTCACGTAATATTGAGTTAGAACATGCATCGAAAGGAATATGCCGATCTCGCCTTTGCTTCAAGTATTAATAACCTTACGATTTTATAATTCACTGAACTATGTGGATAATACACTAACACCCGTCTTGAAACGTTCAAGTCACTCGTCACTTGTTCTTGGCTCCTCGTTTTAAATTTACGTAATGCAGAGTTAGAACTTGCATCGAAAGGAATATGCCGATCTCGCCTTTGCTTCAAGTATTAATAACCTTACGATTTTATAATTCACTGAACTATGTGGATAATACACTAACATCCGTCTTGAAACGTTCAAGTCACTTGTTCTTCGCTGCTCGTTTTAAATTTACGTAATGCAGAGTTAGAACTTGCATCGAAAGGAATATGCCGATCTCGCCTTTGCTTCAAGTAGTAATAATTTTGCGATTTTATAATTCACTGAACTATGTGGATAATACACTAACATCCGTCTTGAAACGTTCAAGTCACTTGTTCTTCGCTCCTGGTTTTAAATTCACGTCATACTGAGTTAGAACATGCATCGAAAGAATATGCCGATCTCGCCTTTGCTTCAAGTAGTAATAATTTTGCGATTTTATAATTAACTGAACTATGTGGATAATACACTAACATCCGTCTTGAAACGTTCAAGTCACTTGTTCTTCGCTGCTCGTTTTAAATTTACGTAATGCAGAGTTAGAACTTGCATCGAAAGGAATATGCCGATCTCGCCTTTGCTTCAAGTAGTAATAATTTTGCGATTTTATAATTCACTGAACTATGTGGATAATACACTAACATCCGTCTTGAAACGTTCAAGTCACTTGTTCTTCGCTCCTGGTTTTAAATTCACGTCATACTGAGTTAGAACATGCATCGAAAGAATATGCCGATCTCGCCTTTGTTTCAAGTATTAATAATTTTGCGATTTTATAATTCACTGAATTATGTGGATAATACACTGTCCACCTCCCGTCTTGAAACATTCTAGTCACTTGCCCTTATTCGCTCCTCGTTTTAAATTTACGTAATACTGAGTTAGAACATGCATCGAAAGGTATATGCCAATCTCGCCTTTGCTTCAAGTATTACTACCATTGCGATTTTATAATTCACTGTATTATGTGGATAATACACTGTCCACCTCCCGTCTTGAAACGTTCAAGTCACTCGTCACTTGTACTACTTTGCACCTCGTTTTAAATTTACGTAATAAGTTTCGTGTTTCTAGTAGTGACACATGCATTTGAATTAAATTTGTTTCCAATTTCTTCCCACGTGACATCTTTCTCTTTTACATTCACCACATCCGTGCTATTTTCTACGATATCCTTACACTTCATCACCAATTCAATTTACCATTCTTTCTCCATTTATGAGATACTTCTTTCATGGCATTTGTTTACGATTTCGTTTATCCGCCATTTGTTAGCTGTGTGCAGACGAAAATGGAAACAAAAGCGCATCGCAGTACGTTCAGAACATAATACGCCTCATCCATAGCCTTCTATAGCTGTAATATTTACAAGTTTCTTAGCGTTAATTCTTGTTTGTTAAAATTTTCAGATATCAGGTTAGTGAAATGCAAGAAATTGTTAGCGCTGTTACAATTGTTACGTTACATTTTAACATCTGTTGGTGAAATAGGACATTATATGTAGATCCTTTAGGTTAGTTATACTAAGTCAAGTTACACTCATAGGGTCTTTTAACAACTAGGACTGGCAAAATCCAGAGACTCCGGAAGTAAGAAAGCACTGTGTGAATGTGAACAGCGAGCAATTTTCCAAAGGCAAAACCCCCCGCTCTAAAAAGCAGCACAATTTAAAAATAAACACAAAGTGAACACACAAGGTTTGCAGATTAGACCCACGTAAAACTATTATAATAACCAAAGCTTTTACTCTCCTCTCTTCTCCTGTATAGGTCTCCTTACAACTCCTGCTCATTAAACGAAGGATATTTCCTAAAAGAAATATAACTGTTCTCTAGAAGAACTCAATAAAGCAGAAGTAACGTTGGGAGGGGCGGATCTCTTTCGACTTGCCCACCCTTAATTGCACCTCAGGGTGCACATCAGTCTGCAGCAGAGAGGGGCGGAAGTACCTCACTTCAGCTGTCCGACGTAATACTGTTTATGTGAGCGGATATAAACAAGGCAGATGGTGTAATTGTGTTACAGTGTCAAGAATCGTGAATGTGTGTCTGTGTGTTTGTGTTTCAAAAGTGTCCGCTAATGAGATAGGCGTCGCGACGTCCGCCGAGCCATGAGACATGCCACCGACGACGAGGATAGCGAAGATGACGACTTTGACAGCGAATTCGATCAAGGAAATTCTACCTTTGGGGGCTCACCGCTTCTGGCCTTTGTTTCTTCTCGTCCTGATGCTCCCACCAATCTTCGCTGGTGAGTATACATTTTCACATTCACATGTTTTAAAAGAATTAAGCTATGCGCACGTGAAAATCGTTTTTCTACCAATATTCGGCAGTCTTAATTTCTACTTTATATCTTCGTGTTTGTACTGTATAATTATTAGAGCCAGAAAGTTTAGCCAAACATTTGTAAAGTTAATTTCGCACTATTACGTTTTCCAAATGGGAAGTTGTTTGTCCTTGAGCGCTACTACGTGAACAAGCGACGGGAGTCCTTTTTTATTTTATTCAATGATCGATCAGCAGTACATGCTTTACAGATCCTTGTTGGGTAATTGAATCTCTATGAACTATATAATAACATGTAAGGAAAACCAAGTTGGCTCCAATTATCTTCTTAACACTGTGAAACAAGAGAAAACTAAGTTAATTAAAACAAACAAGTAATCAAAGAGATAAGAACAACAGTCATTCTGAAACAATATTTATAGTTTTTTCAATCAGAGTCACTAAGGAGGAGATCCTGTGGGAGTCGTCTCTTCAGGCGCGTGGGCTGACGGGTTCGTACGCCGATGTCGTACATCACAGCTCTTAGAATATCTGGCAGGTTTGAGAAGAAGAGAGAGGCGATCTGACGTATGTACTGCTGAAGAGGAAGGAGACCAAGTTCTTTATGCAGTTGTTGATTGCTTACGTACCAAGGGGCATCCAGGTCTTATCTGGTCGAATAGAAGAGTGAAATATTATTATGTGTTTCAAATGGGAAGGTGTTTAACCTTGAGCGCTACTACGTGAACAACCAATCGGAGTCCTGCGGTGTTATCGTATTGCCTTCCCGCTAAGTGGTGTGTGAGGAGCTCCAACCTAATCAATCTGTATGAAATACTACTCACGCTAAGACAAATATTCAGATTTCGCCAAAACTGGTCCATGTGGAAGGTAGAGAGTAATGTATTTAACACAACTATGACAACCCCATATTTTTAGCTCAAATAGTTTTTCTAATACAAATAAATAAAATCACTATTACCTGTATTATAACAATAAATCGCGACGTAAGCACTCTATAAATATCATTATTGGTTGGCATGTATGCGTGTACGTATATTTGTAATTACTCAGAACTGAAACGTAAATGTTTGACATGACGTGATAAAAGAATTACTTTGAATAAGCCAATTCAAGCGACAGGAAACAAATTTCCTGCTGCCCTGGCAGAACGTGTCTGGTCACATTATAGCTTTGTTTATGAATGGTTCGTGATCTCTATTTACTCTAGAGAGAGTTCAAAATGGTTGGTAGGTATATATGTACATATACTTTTAATTACTCAGAACTGAAGTTTAAACTACTAACATGACGTGATAAAAGAATTACTGTGAATAAATCAAGATGTTAAATTCGAGAAAGAGCAAACACTTCATTTCCTGTTAGCCTGTGGAATGCTGTATGCTTATGTTTATGAATGAATGCTGGATAAGAAATATTTATTTACTCTGGAAAGTTCAGATAAATATCATTCAGTTGTTGATACAGTCAACATGAAAAATTCAATGCCATGGCCGGGATTTGAGCCACGTTCAAATCCTGTTCATGGCATTTAATTTTTCATGTTGACTCTATCAAAAACCGTAGCCTACATACGGCTAATGTGGAGTAATGATTAATTTCGATAAATTAACTAAAATAATAAGAGTTAAATGATGAAGCCTGGGACTTAAGTACTTACGATAATAAGTCGCCACAAACGGTGTATCTCGGATGCGAGAGCCATTAGCGATCTACTGGGAAAATATACGAGTCAACTGGAGAATTTAATGTCAGGACGGCACGTTGGCCATAGCATCTCAAAGGTTAAGAGCGACTGGACGGAAACCAGGAGATCCGTGGTTCAAATCCCGGCCATGGCATTGAATTTTTCATGTTTACTCTATCAAAAACCTTAGCCTATATACGGCTATTGTGGAGAAATAATTAATTTCGATCAATTAACTAAAATAATAAGAGTTAAATGATGAAGCCTGGGACTTAAGTACTTACGATAGTAAGTCGCCACAAACGGTCTATCTCGGATGCGAGAGCCATTAGCGATCTACTGGGAAAATATACGAGTCAACTGGAGAATTTAATGTCAGGACGGCACGTTGGCCATAGCATCTCAAAGGTTAAGAGCGACTGGACGGAAACCAGGAGATCCGTGGTTCAAATCCCGGCCATGGCATTGAATTTTTCATGTTTACTCTATCAAAAACCTTAGCCTATATACGGCTATTGTGGAGAAATAATTAATTTCGATCAATTAACTAAAATAATAAGAGTTAAATGATGAAGCCTGGGACTTAAGTACTTACGATAAAGTTGCCACAAACGGTGTATCTTGGAAGCGAGAGCCCCTAGTGGTCTACCGGGAAAATATACGAGTCAACTGGAGAATTTAATGTCAGGACGACACGTTGGCCATGGTAGCTCAAAGGTTAAGAGCGACTGGACGGAAACCAGGAGATCCGTGGTTCAAATCCCGGCCATGGCATTGAATTTTTCATGTTGACTCTATCCATCAAAAACCTTAACCTATATACGGCTAGTGTGGAGAAATGATTAATTTCGATCAATTAACTAACATCATTCAGTTGTTCATTACACAACAGTAGAATAAGAGTTAAATAGTGCAATGGCTTCTTGCAGTGAATTTAGTGGCGAGACAAAAAGACAATTATTGCGAAGTCAGGCTCGAAGAATTGTCTTTAGCGTATACACGTTCTTAAAAAAATTGGGCAATGAGGAATATAGAAATCAACTCGATTTCAAAAATGCTCAACAGCTTACTGCTGAAGCGTGTGGCGTAGGTAAAACAAGTGTGTCCTAGCCCTCAGCAACGGAACTCGTAAGAGACTAGAAGTAACTAGGCAGCACGGCTGGTAGTCAATATAGCTCAGGACCTGTGGGAAGTAGTAGTTAGCACGAAGTAGATGAACCTTTAGAAGTGATCAGGTGCAAAAGTTTAGTATAACTGTAGTTCCTCAATATAAATATAGTATTAAAAATTTACTACATCTCCATAAAAGATAGAATTCCAATAGTAAAAAATCTGGTATTTACTAGTCTAATTGTTTCGATTGTGATAAAGGTTATAGTGGAAAGACAGAACGTAATTTAGAAATCAGAACGAAATAAAATTTTCGTAACATTAAGTATAAACAAACTGATAAATCGGACAAAGCAGATCATTTTTGGTCATTTAACCATGAAATAAATCCAGAAGTTAAATTATTAAAACAATTAAATGGTCCAATAGATTTAATGATTTGGAAAAGATATGCATTTTTAAAAATAAACATCGCGTAATGATTTTTGAAATACCAGCAGTTGATTCTGTTTTAAATTTGTTTGATTTTCATATTTTGGTAGTAATAAAACAAAGCATAGTGACATCTAACAGCGGTAAAGTTAACAATGACATTGTTGGTGGTTGGAGCTGATGATGTGGATGATTTATTCACGAAATCGCGATCTGATTCAATTTGTAAGAAATACGGTCATCACTTGTTAAAAGATATTGGCAGTTTTTCAAATTAAAAAATATTATATTTGTATATATTTGTTTGCTTCACTGTTAATAACTTCATAATTTACGTATTTCTTTAATTAATATTTAAACACGCACATTTTCCTATCTACGCTATGTTATTCTAAATAAACATTTGCAGAAATCGCATTATTGCTAATTTTCTTACAACTGTAAGAGGGATGCGAAAATAAAACAGGATTATGTAACACGTTAATGTCAGAGGTTCTACTCCCAATAGTCGTGGACACGTAGGATCAAATACCCAGGCCTCGTTCGACCAGGGAGTTACCGAGCTGTCCCAAAAGGGCGCCCGGCGCCTCCGAGGGGCTTTACGTAGGGTAAGACCTAGAGACTAACAAGCCTCCCATCTGGTGCTGTGGACTCAAGACGGGATGGAAGTGGATACGCTACTTACGCGCGCCAACACCAAAATGGGAAGGCTATCGATATGACCTCGGTGGGGCCGCCTGGTGATCCTTTTTTATATATAATTTTTTTTATTGATCGATCAGCAGTACAATGCTTTACAGATCAGAGTGATAAGAAGGTAACAGTACAATAAGAACAATAACACTCAGGGGTAGGCTAACCGGCCGCCGCCTAACTACATTAAGTTAGACCTCCAATAATACTCTCTGAGAATTTATGTCAATATTGAAGATGTAAGACAGACATCAAGCACTAGAATCACTCGAGTCAGAGGTATCACTCAGAAGCAGGTCCTGGGGTAGTCTCCTCTTTAAGCGTGAGGGTTGGCGCGTGCGGACGCCAATGTTATAATGCACAGCCCCTGGAACTTCTTGCAGCGTGGAAAAGAAACGACGAGCGATCCTGCGAATGTAGTCGTGAAGAGGTAACAATCCTAGTTCGTGATGGAGCTGCTGATTACGGATGAACCATGGAGCGTTGGTAGCGATGCGCATGAAGCGATTCTGTATGACCTGAAGACGACGCAAATGACATCTGTGTGCGGCCCCCCACACTTGGCAGGCATATGTAATAAGCGGACGAGCGAGTGATTTGTAGAGTAACAATGAAGACTGTAGGCCGAGGCTGGAACGGCAAAAGAGGTGAGAGTTTTGAAAGTCATCCGGAGGCCAGTTATATAAGACGATCGATATGAGCACGCAAGGTCAGTCGAGAGTCCAAAAGCACTCCAAGGTATTTAACGTGGGTTGTAGTGGGGAGCCAAGGGACTTTGTTCCTGTAGAGACACAACGGAGTAAGCGGAGTATATCGGCGAAGAATGAAGATTTTAGCTTCGGTTTTCTGAGGGTTCAATGACATCTGCCAAGTGCTGAACGAATGAGTTAGGTGATCTAAAGGGAACTGTACTACTTGTTGTGCGTGCTAGAGATTAACATGAGAATAATATACTACTGTGTAATCAGCGTAAAGAGCTAAAGAAGTCTGAGCTAAATCAGGAATATCAGAAATGTATATATTAAATAGAGTCGGAGCCAAGATAGAACCCTGTGGGACCCCTGCGGTAATATTACGTGGGGATGAAAGCTTTCCACCAATGCGTACTGAAAAGCTGCGGTCGTAGAGGAAACTGTGGATTAGATGTGATAAGTAATTAGTAAGACCGATGCGGTAGAGCTTAAGGAGCAAACCATCATGCCAAACCCTGTCGAATGCCTGTGCCACATCAAGCAAGACAGCCGTGGTATACTGATGGGCCTCGAAGCCGTGAACAATTGACTGAGTTAATCGTAAAAGTTGATGGGTAGTGGAATGTTTGTGACGAAATCCAAATTGATAAGGCGGAAGAACATGGTTATGATTAAGGTAAGACAGAAGGCGGCGATGAATTACTTTTTCAAACAGTCTGGTGATCTAGCACACCTTCTACCAGCTATGCTGGTTAGTACGCGGGAATATTAATAGCTTCCCTCAAACCCGTCCAGAGATGTCCCCGATCTCCCACGGGTATCGGGAACCACTGCCCCTGGAGTCCAACCCAATCCCAACAACTCCCAATCAGGGAGGGGCTTGGCCCGAGGTTCCTCTAGTAACGTCAGAGGTACCACGAGTGCTAGGGATTCTCAGCGCCCGCACCACGGCAGCTAAAGGGGACGGTTTCCCTCCCCTAACGGGAGGATTATGTAACAGTCAAATATTTTAAGATATGGTCGCTAAGTGAGTGCTTTGAAAGCTCATTTGAATGTCTAGAAAATAAAAGTCAAAGAATAGTATGTGATTGTTTGTTCAGGAAATTAAATTTTGTAAAATGGAAACAAAAGCAAGGGATACCTCGGAAATTTTCACTTCACAAAAACAGTTGCACATAAACTGTGTATTTTAAATACAAGTAGAGAAGGTAATACATGCATTAAACACTGCGAACTCAGGCGCTAGTAATTCACGATTACGGTCTACATTCAGCAGGGACTACAGCTTTATGAAATTAAGGCACGAAGATTGGCTTTTCCGTTGATTGTGGGAAGCACTTTGTTCATCATATGTACGTACGTGGCCATTGGGTTTTCAGTGAACATTCAAAGCCAGTGCAAATCCTCAAATGCCTGTTGTTTATGAAACATTCGTTTTCATCTGTCCATAAAGCTCCTAACGGGAAACATTTGCTACACAATCATGTTAATGGAGTCAATTTTGGTCTGTACGTAAGAGCCACCCATAGGTCAAACCTTTGTAAACAGGCTATGGTTAAGTGAAAAGTTACTTCGCTTCTGGTCCCAGTTGATGTATTATTAAAATCAAGCTTATTTACTGGAGTCCTAAAGCTTAGAACTGCAATCTTTGTATTGCTGAAAAACAGCGCGTGGTTATGCAGTAGAAAATAGGTGGAAAAGAAACTTGGATGCATACAGAGAACATTTGAAATATTAGGAAGAGATAAACATTGGCAAAATAAACTATAAAACGAATTTTAAATGAAAAATTGTCAAGTTGTTAAAAGTGAGTTATGTTTTATATAAATATAAGTAGCTGGCATGCTTGATTTGTAAGATTACTCACTCAGACTGGTTGGCTTTCACCATTTCTTCTTCTTCCAAAAGAAGTAATCTTACAAATTAAGCATGCCAGCTACTCATGCCCAATTTCACCAACAGATGATGAGTCTTAACACGAGTTTAACAATAGCTATAACAAAAAATGCACTTCACAAACCAATGTTAGCTTAACACTCCTATTAAATCTCTTGTTAAACTAACAAGCAATACTTCTGTTGTTAAGTCCTTAAAAATTGTAAATAGTGAATATGGTGGGCGTGAACACAGCTGTTGATTTTTTGTGTTGTTATTTAAGTCTTCCAACGTTAAGTCATATCGGACGGTGAATGGAATTGTTGAAATGATGCTAAAATGATCCCAGGGTCCATGGAGCTTAGAGCTACCCGACATTCGTCTTTTTAGGATAAAAACTTATCCAGGTAACTTACCCTGACCGAGATTCGAACTCGGGACCTCTTGAACGTGAGACAGACATGCTACCACCACGATACCGAGGTTGGCCAGCTGTTGATGTCGATTTGTTTTATTTAAGAGTACCTATGACTGAAAATTTGAAATCTGAACTAATAACACTTGCTTTTTTAAGATTTGTACCACGGATATAACTAGTGTAAATATGATACAGCCAATTACAATTTGATAGTTTGAAAAATGTCAAATTTATTTGTTTTTGATTACCTCACCTAAAAAGTCACTTGCGACAAGATAAATTTTGGTCTAACGAGGGCTGTTCAATAAATAATTATTATAATTTGTTTACGATCATAATTTTTCGCACTAAAATTCAATCTTATTATATTCTGTTAGCTTAATGTGAAACAAACACGTCGTAGTAGTTTCATTGTTGGTATTCCTGGTTCCCCCTGTGAGAACCAGGCAAGTTCAGATAAGTTTAGTACATACCGCGTACCGCTGTAATGGAGGTAACATGCAGCTAAAGTTGATGTTAGAGGAAGATCCAGAGTTTCCTTCAAACGTAATCACTGCTGATGGAACTTGGCTACATCATTTTGATCCTGAGAGCAAACAGCACAGCTCAGTGTGGAAATCTCCTTCATCACCAACCCCCACCCCCCAAAAAAGTGGTTGTTTCTGCTGGGAAAGTTATAGTCATCTCATTCTTTGATATTCATGGAATGGTTTATCAGCATGTTGTACCTGCACACACATCAGTAACTGGACAATACTACAGGGATGTCCTGAAAATATTACAAGTCCATATCAGGCGCAAAAGACCACATTTCCGTAAAGCAGGCTGGATGCAACACCGCGATAATGCGCGGCCACATATAGCCAAAGTTGTTGCTGAATATCTTGCAAAAATCAACGTGAAGTGCATCGCTCACCCTCCCTATATTCCGAATTTAGCCCCATGTGACTTTTTTGAAATTATTGGGTTTTGAAGTAAAGAAAGTGTGCTTAAAGGCATCTCACAATAAAAACCAGGACAAATTCTATTCACTGTGTCACTATGAACGTGTGTAGGAAGTTTCATTAGTCTAACAGTAAAACTGTGACGCAAGGAACATCTTAAATTATGAAAAATGCTGAAATTGTCAATAGCGAGAAAGCAATTAGAATTCATATCTAACACTAGCATTGACGTAAATTTCAAACTAGATTAAAGCATTTAAAAATGGCTTGCGTATAGTATCTAAGCATTCTTTGGATTCAGGAAGGCTTACACTATTTTATAGACTAAAAAGAGTAAAAGATAACTTTTTGAAAATGTTTATGAAATTTCAGTTATACGTATCCTTAAGACCATCTAAATGGCAGTCGTAATACAGTACGGCTTATGAGGAGAAATAATTTTGAGGATCTATCAGAAGAAAGTTTTCTACAGAGGTATAGACTGTCGAAACAAGTTGCTATGAAGGTTACTGCGGAAGTACAAGAGAGGTTAGAACATGCATCGAAAGGAATATGCCGATCTCGCCTTTGTTTCAAGTATTAATAACTTTGCGATTTTATAATTCACTGAATTATGTAGATAAGTACACTGTCCACCTCCCGTCACGTCACTCGTTAATTGTTCTTCGCACCTTATTTTAAATTTACGTAATACTGAGTTAGAACATGCATCGAAAGGAATATGTCGATCTCGCCTTTGCTTCAAGTATCAATAACTTTGCGATTCTATAATTCACTGAATTATGTAGATAAATACACTGTCCACCTCCCGTCACGTCACTCGTTAATTGTTCTTCGCACCTTATTTTAAATTTACGTAATACTGAGTTAGAACATGCATCGAAAGGAATATGTCGATCTCACCTTTTCTTTCAGTATTAATAACTTTGCGATTTTATAATTCACTGAATATGTGGATAATACACTCTCCACCTCGCGTCTTGAAACATTCAAGCCCCTCGTCACTTGTCCTTCTTCGCTCCTCGTCTTAAATTTACGTAATACTAAGTTAGAACATGCATCGAAAGGAATATACCGATCTTGCCTTTGGTTCAAGTATTAATGACTTTTGGATTTTATAATTCACTGAATTATGTGGATAATACACTCTCCACCTGCCGTCTTGAAACGTTCAAGTCACTCGTCACTTGTCGTTCGCTCCTCGTGTTACATTTACGTAATACTTAGAACATGCATCGAAAGGAATATACCGATCTTGCCTTTGGCTCAAGTATTAATGACTTTTGAATATTATAATCCACTGAATTATGTGGATTATACACTGTCTAGCTCACGTCTTGAAACCTTCAAGTCACTCGTCACTTATCCTTCTCCTCTCCTCGTGTTACATTTACGTAATACTTAGAACATGCATCGAAAGGAATATACCGATCTCGTCTTTGCTTCTAGTTTTAATAACTTTGCCATTTTATAATTCACTTAATTATGTGGATAATACACTGTCTAGCTCCCGTCCTGAAGCGTTCAAGTCACCCGTAGCTTTTGCTTCTCTGCTCGTTTTAAATTTACGTCATACTGAGTTAGAACATGCATCGAAAGGAATATACCGATCTTGCCTTTGGCTCAAGTATTAATGACTTTTGAATATTATAATTCACTTAATTATGTGGATAATACACTGTCTAGCTCCCGTCTTGAAGCGTTCAAGTCACCCGTAGCTTTTGCTTCGCTCCTCGTTTTAAATTTACGTCATACTGAGTTAGAACATGCATCGAAAGGAATATACCGATCTTGCCTTAGCTTCAAGTATTAATAACTTTGAGATTTTATAATTCACTGAATTATATGGGTAATACATTGTCCACCTCCCGTCTTGAAACGTTCAAGTCACTTGTTCTTCTTCGCTCTTCGTTTTAAATTTATGTGGTGCTAGGTTAGAACATGCATAGAAAGAAATATGCCAATCTCGACTTTGCTACTAGTATTAATGACTATTGGATTTTATAGTTCATTGAATTATGTGGATAATACACTGTGCAGTTCCATTATGCAGTGGTAGAACTAAAAACGGTCTCCTTCACGTCGCTTTTTAAATTGTTCTACTCATGAACAAACCCTCTGTTTACCAACTTGTTAAATAAATGTCTATTATATGGGAGTAAGTAGAAAAAGACATATGAAAACATTTTTAAGATGTTTCGCTTACTTTTGCGCAAGTATATGAAGCCCGATACTTAGTTAAAATCCATCATAATGATGATAGAGGCACTACAGGCCATGTAGGCCCACGGCAACCCTCTTCCATTCTACTCGGTTCTCTGCTTTTCTTCTCCAGCCTTTAACCCCCAACCTGCTCAAGTCATCTTCTACATCATCTACCTATCTTTACCTGGGTCTTCCTCTTCTCCTTCTGCCATCCAGCTTTCATATGAAAATTTTCTTAACTATACTGGTTTCCGGTATTCTCTGCACTTGGTCAATCTACCTTATTCTTCCTTGTTTAACTTTCACTACTATATTTGGTTGTCCAAATAGACACTGTAACTCCTAGTTAGTCCGCATTCTCCATCCGTCCAAGTCCCTTCTCACTCCAAATATATTTCACAAAATCTTCCTTTCCCACCGTAATAACCACTGCTCTTCTCTGATTGTCATGAACCATACATTATTAATGGCCTCAGTACTGTTGCATATATTTTAATTAAAGTATTCCTACTGATGTTCCTTGATTTAAACATATTCTGCAAGGTATAGAATCATCTGTTACCACTTGCTATTCTTTCTTGAATTTCCACTGATGTTTTATTATCTACTGTTACTATAGATCCCAGGTATTTAAATTTGTCTACTCTTTGATATTCTTTCTCATGTAATTTAACTGTAGGTTCTCTTCTTCTTGCATCTTCATATATTTGGTTTTACTAACGTTCACTACCAATCCTAGATCCTGTGCTTTCTCTTCCAACACTACATAACTTTCCTCAAGGGCTCTATTCCTTGCGAGAACTGCCACAGCTTCAGCATATCTGGACAGTATGGTTCCTCATGTGTTAATGGGCAATAGTGGGATTACTTTTTCCAGTGCTAAATTAAACAGTAGTGTGGATAGCACATCTCCTTGTCTCAACCCCCTCTCCACGATAAACATACCTGATAAATCTTGTTCCATTCTAACCCTGCATCTTGTCAATTCCATAGTCATTTTTGACAATCTCACCAGTTTCTGTGGTTTTGTTTGTAATTTTACGTCCTCCAAGGTTAAGTCATATCGGACGGTGAATGAACTGGGTGAAATATTGCTCAAATGTGTCCAGGGTCCATGGAGCTTAGAGCAACAGACATTCGTCTGTAAGGATAAGGGAAAACCCTGGAAAAAACCTTATCCAGGTAACTTACCCTGACCGAGATTCGAACTCGGGACTTCTTGAACGTGAGGCAGACATTCTACCATCTACGCTACCGAGGCGGGCTTCTTTCTGTGGTAAACTCCATTACAGTGCGTTAAATTCTGTTATTTTGTATTCCCTGATCATAATTAAGCGTCACGTAATGGCGTTTTATTGGGTTGCGCATTAATTGCCACGACAATGTAAAGCAATAAATAAAGTGAAGAGCGTGTGATAAAACGTCGTTTCACTTTGTGAGGCCGTTCAACGTGTGATGCATAGTTACTGCATGATGTCAGCTTTTATTTTTGCTTTGCTTTCCATTTATCACAGTTTAGTAGAAAAGTCTAAAATGCTGCGACGTTCCCGAAATCAGGTCAAATATCCGTCGCCATCATAGAATACAAATAGGACGTGTGAATGCGGAGGGGGAGAGAAAGAGATGAACAAAAAAATGCAAAACAGTAAAAACTTTTGCAAAAGTGTCATTGTAATTTAATGGTCTTTTTATATTTTAATCAATTTGCATGACGTCCCTTGCAGGGAAGGACGTTTATTATTCGGTCAGCGTTGTATTCTGCCTTGTTAAGCAGCGCACTGCATTCTGGGAAAGGTGACGTGGCACTGCAGTCCCCAGATTAAGGCTAATGGAGAACCCACTTGCTTAAGCCACTCTAAATTTGGCATATAAAAAGAGACGTTAAAGATTTTGTCACGTCACCAGATAAAAAAAAGAACTAATTATTTGTTTGTCTTGCTAGAGTGATTATGGTTCACAATTAAAAATCAGTTTTTCTTCCTCCTTTGAGCTTTAATTGCTCATCTTCTTTTCTACTTTTGTATTGCCAACTTTTATTCTGCCCTTCTCAACACCCCTTCACCAAATTGGTGTAACTTAATACTGTCGCAACGTTCGTCAAAATGCAAAATCTCACTGGCACGAGGTCTGTTCAATAAAGAATGATCACAGTTTCTTTTGACACGCTAATGTCAGAGGTTCTACTCCCATAAGTCCTGGAATCGTAGGACCAAGGACTCGGGCCTTCTTCTACCAGGGAGCTACCGAGCTGTCCCATAAGGGCTCCCAGCGCCTCCGTGGGGTTTCCATGTGCAAGACCTAGAGACTAACAAGATCCTCCCTCCATCTGGTCCTATGGACTCAAGACGGGATGGAAGGGGATACGCCACTTCCGCGCGCCAACTCCAAAATGGGAAGGCTACCGATATGACCCCGGTGGGGCCTCCTGGTGATCTAGCACACCTACTAGCTATGCTGGCTAGTACGTGGGAATATTAACGGCTTCCCTCAACCCCGTCCGGAGACGTACCCCGGAGACGTATCCGATCTCCCACGGGTATCGGGAACCACTGCCCCCTCGAGTCCAACCCAATCCGAACAACTTCCTATCAGGGAGGGGCCCGAGGTTCCTCTAGTAACGTCAGAGGTACCACGAGTGCTAGGGGACCGCAGTGCCCTCACCACGGCAGCTGAAGGGGACAGATCCCCTCCCCTCCGGGTGGCCTACTGGGAGCTAAATGCGAGGATCTACTCCCATTAGTCCTGGACCCGTATGACCAGAACCCCGGGCCTACTGGGGACTTGAGTTGAGTCCAGAGGTTCTACTACCATTAGCCTTGAACCCGTAGGAACAAGACCCGGGCCTCTTTAAACCAGGGAGTATCCGAGCTGTCCCAAAGTGCGCTCGGCATCCTCCGTGGGGCTTTCCATTAGGGCAAGACCTAGTTTCCTAACAAGCCCCCCCATATGGTCCTGAGGACACAAGGCGGGATGGAAGTGGATACGCCACTTACGCGCGTCAACACTCAAGGTGAAGACTACCGATATGACCTCGGTGGGGCCGTCTGGTGATCTAGCACACCTTCTACTAGCTAAGCAGGCTAGTACCCGGAAACTTAATGGCTTCCCTCAACCCCGTCCGAAGACGTACCCAATCTCCCACGGGTATCGGGAACACACTGCCCCCTCGAGACCATCCCAATCCGAACAACTCCCGAAGGAGGGGCTCGGCTGTTCGGCCCGAGGTTCCTCTAGTAACGTCAGAGGTACCACGAGTGCTAAGGGTCCGCAGCGCCCGCACTTTGGCAGCTGAAAGGGACGGATCCCTTCCCCTACGGGAGGCCTACTGGGGACTGGAGGCCGCCCTCCCCCACTCAGGGCAAGCAAACTCCAGGCAGGCTTGCACAACGGGCATTCCCGCTAGCCGAATTTCTGAATCGGCCCACTTGGAGAATGGACTCCGTCTCGTCGGAAATGTGTGTAGTGTTTAACGCCCGATTTTACTACATACGGCACCGCAGGCGGTGACACTGATGGTACATGAGATGAAGATGGAGCACCGGTGGAATGAGATGGCGGGGGAAACCGGAGGTCCCGGAGAAAACCCGCTCCAGCGCCGTGTTGTCCACCACAAGTCTCACTTTGCGGTCGCCTGGGATCAAACCCGGGCCGCCTTGGTGAGAGCCAAGCCATTCGTCGCAGGAGAAAGTGTTCACTCATAGCTAGGGCCCGAAAGCTTTTGGCCTAAGATTTCTCTAAAAATGTGCTATGTAATGCCCTTAAAATATAAAAAAAATCACATAAATTGTAAAAATATAACCTAACAAAAATTAACAATTTCTTTCATAATAATAAAAATCAGTAACCGTCACTAACAAATAATGAATATATGTTTCGAATAACCACATTTTGAAACTGAATTTCTTAGTAAATTACGCAGTTATTGCTACTAAATAATAAATTTAATAATTCCTCAGGTCATTTTCAATTTTATAAAATAAGAACAATTAAGTTACTGTATCCATTAGCCAAAACATACCTAACTGAGCGTTGATCTTCAAGTTATCAAAAGTAAAGGAACGGCGATTGTCAGCTGAAACTGTTTTATACTTTCAGACACTTTTCTCCACTTCCACAAATGTTATAGGTGTATATTTGAAAAACACTGTCACTGCCTGTTAAATCCTGTTCAAAAATATCAGTTTTGAAGTTTTCTCCTGACAAGATATCGGCTTACATGATATGAACATTTAATCACAGATTATTTAAAAAAAACCAAAAAGCCCATGGGTCAGGTTCACGTCTGCCACGGGAATCGAATCTGGGCCTCCTAAATGTGGGCTACAGATGAAAATGTCCAATAAATTCGTGAAAAAGGAAGAAAATGACCGAAAAATGCATCTAAATGTTAATGGCTTTACGACACTTCTACCCTGAAAGAAACCACCAGATGAGATATGAAATGATAATGGAGGCGAAATGAGGGACAAGAAATTCGGTGGTTAATAATTATCCTACCCAGCATAGTCTAACGAGCCGGGAAAATGCCCGAAAAGATCTATAGGTCGCGTCAGTCTACTCGAACACGGGCCACCCGAATGCGGGCTGTGAGCCATTCCGCTCAGATTTCAGAACAATAATAAGCATGACGCTTTCCCGTTTCAGAAGATTCATTTCGGCCGTTTCGAGTAGCTTCCTTTGTCAGAACATTCGAAGTCTATCTAAGAATCCGGTACACAGAGTAGACATCTGACAGCTAAGTTGAGCAGAGTTCAGTTGGGTTGAATGGACGTTGAGTGCAGTTTCTTCTTCTTCTTCTTCTTCTTCTTCTTCTTCTTCTTCTTCTTCTTCTTCTTCTTCTTCTTCTTCTTCTTCTTCTTCTTCTTCTTCTTCTTCTTCTTCTTCTTCTTCTTCTTCTTCTTCTTCTTCTTCTTCTTCTTCTTCTTCTTCTTCTTCTTCTTCTTCTTCTTCTTCTTCTTCTTCTTCTTCTTCTTCTTCTTCTTCTTCTTCTTCTTCTTCTTCTTCTTCTTCTTCTTCTTCTTCTTCTTCTTCTTCTTCTTCTTCTTGTTGTTGTTGTTGTTGTTGTTCTTCTTCTTCTGTAATTTACGTCCTGCAACATTAAGTCACATCGGACGATGAATGAAATGGATGCTTAAGTGAGTCCGTGGTCCATAGAGCTTTGAACTACCTGACATTCGACTTTCAGGATAAGGGAAACACATGGAAAAAGACTTATAAGGTAAGTCATCCTAACCGAGATTCGAACTCGGGATCTCTTGAACGTGATGCATGCACGCTACCATCTACGCTACCGAGGCGGACAAGTGCGGTTTAGTTGCGTGTTTTGACTCAGTAATTCAGTTGTGTTTTTGTTCCTAGCGCAATAGTGTAACGATTGTTCTATGATAACCTCTAATTGAAGAATAAAGTGCTTAGCAGATTGAATGACATACAGAAGGGAAAGAGTGAGAAATGGCAGAGAAGACAGAGATGGAAAGGGACTAATAGTTTTAACGTTAATAACGAGAGCAAACGGTATGTAACATGTGTGCACATAACAGGATCTCAGAACGGTAAAAAACCTCGGCTTCGTCCCTTTTTTTACAACCCTTCCGCTATTTATAGAGTGTATAGTGGCTTTAAATATAGTACACGATTTAAGGTCGATTTATGACTTCTCCAAGGCCCAGAGTATTTATATTGGCACATCTATACGTACATATTTATTTTATCTTCAGGATTTATACAACTCAATTACAATTACAATTCTGTATTGAATAGTTGAATATCGCCTAAACGAAACAGTTCAGGTTTATCGTGTTCTTCGAGTTTATCCTCTAATTTGTGAAATAGTGCACAAGAGTAGCTAAATATAGCAAGAAAACAACAGCAGGGGACCGGTCTACAACTGGAACAATAACACTTCGTGGGTTTCCAGGTAATTGATTAAATATTAAACATTATAAACTCACATAACCTAAGAATAGGATAGGTTAAGAAAAACAAATGACTGTAAATAGCAGCTAACAACGCCCCCTAAAGTACGTAATCATACAGATATGCTAAAACAACTGACAGTAACAAATCCAAAGAATGTAAACAGAAGAGATTCCACTACAGTAATGTTAACAAATCACAAAGATGTTACATCTCAGCAAATAAGATACTCAAAGGCACTACAAACACCACCCAACAGAGAACAAGCACTTATTGAATCTTGAGAGAGCATTTCAATTAAAAATTATGTTCTAGCGGTAGGTATCCCAAAAGCTCAACACCCAGATATGTGTATCAAAAACTCTTCAAGGAGATATGCGCCAAACACACATATTTACACTGATGGTTCAAAAACTGAAATTGGATGTGCTTGTGCAGCAGTCTATCCCACACATACAATGTTATATACCTTACCTAAATTTTATACAGTCTTCTCCTCTGAACTCTATACTATCAAACGATCATTTGAAGATATTAAAAACAATGAAAGTGATTATCAGTATCTAACTCTCACTGACTCGCAATGGCCCTACAAAACCAAAAAGGTAAAACCCCAATAATACGAGAAATCCAAAATCTGTACACGCAGAATCTATCGGAATTAAAAAGTGTTACCTTGCTCTGGATCCCATCGCATCAAGGCATTCTCGGAAACGAACAAGCTGATGCTGCAGGTAAAGAAGCAACTCAGTTCTCCATATACTGACGTAATCACATACCTCAAGAGAACAATACACCTCAACTGGCAATCCACCTGGTTAGAGTCTTCTACCAGCAAATTCCATCATCTTATAGAGAAACATATCCAGTAACAAAGCTTAAACGCGACACTACCGTCTTCGTATTGGACACACAAAACTTACTCAACAAAACCCGACCTGCTGTATGCAACACTTGTAACGTGATCACGGTCAAACACATCATAGAAGAATGCAAGAAATATCAACAACAGCGAATAGAAGTCAATGTTCACAGTAAAATCACAGAAGCATTTGGAAACCATATATATTGTAAAACAATCTTGTACTCTTGTAACAGTACGAAACTCTGTAAACATATCTGATATAAATGCTAATATAATGTAACTTCAGTGTTAAGATGTCGCGATATGACATGTAAGGTAAAGCAACAAAAAATAAACCGAATTAAAAAAATTCTGTATTACTCGAATATTAAAACCTACATACTGCTCTTCATACATCAATCGCTATGCTTCCCTGTGTTGCTGTATTTCCAAGGATCATAGATCAAGCTATTGGGTCCTATTCACTGCTTTCTTTCCTGTTTATAATTTTCCTTTCAGTTTAACCCTCAATATCTTTTCAGCTAAAATTTAAATTGATAAACTGAATTGGAATAATTTTTCTGTCAAACCGACACATCTATATAAAAATCTGTCTGCTCTCACATGATTTTCTCTACAGTTATTCAAAGATTTTTCAGTTTTTGTTGTAATTTACGTTCTCAAAACGTTCAGTCATATCGGATGGTGAATGAATTTGGTGAAATTATGTTCAAATGAGTCCAGGGTCCATGGAGCTTAGAGTTACTCAACATTCGTCTTGAAGTATAAGGGAAACCGCCGGAAAAACCTTATCCAGGTAATTCCACCTGATCGAATTTCGAACTCAGGACCTCTTGAACGTGAGGCAGACATGCTATCATCTACGCTACCGAGGCGGACAGGTTTTTTCAGTGAATACTTCATATCTTTGTGCTGGAGAAAGCAAAATGAATGATTAAAAACTTTGGTGCTTTTATCTGAATTTTTGTCTGGATTATTGTAATTAAAAACTAAAATTTAAATTATTTTACAAACAAAATGCTCACTACGATTCTGATGTCTTAATATTTAAACAAAAGTCACATAAGACCTGAAGCTTTCCTGGCGAGGAATACGCTCACTTTCTCGGTCAGCCAGCCAGGTGAAAAGATGACTAGATATCAACGTTTCGGGAGTGTACATCTCTCCCATCATCAGGATATTTATAAAATGTTATAACCACAATCGTAATGGATATAACACCACTATAAACAAAGGCAAAACACTATCAAAATTCGCATTACTGAACAAAAAACTTTTTTCAGTAAATTAAATGCCGGGTCACGAGATGGCGTGAGTATAGAAAATTGTGTCAAAGAAACGTAACTACTTAACTTGATTATCAAGCTGTATTGATATTTGCTTCTTAATTCGACGGATTCCCATTTTAAGGTGGTTTCCAAGAGGAGCTGAACTGATCTCTAAACTGATCTGATTTGGTGATCACCAAAGCTAGGAAAGGGAAACCTGTAATACAGCAAGCGTCAGATAACCCTACTGCTACAGTCTACATCCCGTTTACCGGCAATCACTCCGGCAGAATCAGCAGAATTCTCGCCAAATACAACATCAGGACCATTTACAAGCCACTTCCGAAGATTAAGCATCTGCTGAGACCATTGAAAGAAAAACTGGACTTCCAAGTTCCGGGAGTGTACCGCATTCCCTGTGAATGTGGAACACCATATATAGGACAAACCGGAAGGACCAATGCTACCAGAATAATCGAACATGAACGGAGCATTCGTTTAATGCAACCTGAGAAGTGTGGGCTGGCAGAGCATTGTATTGGTAGCGAACAAAGAGCCAACTTTCGGGAGACGACCATCTAGGCAAAATGCAGCAGTTGCCGGGAGCGGAGAATTAAGGAGACTTTGGCGATTTCCTCTGAAAGGAGCACGCTTAATCGTGATTCTGGATTTCAGTTCAGCTCCTCTTGGAGACCGGCCTTAAAATGGAAATCCGTCGACGTAAGAAGCAAAGATCAATACGGCTTGATAATCAAGTTAAGTAGTTACATTTCTTTGACACAATTTTCTATACTCACCGCAACACCTGACCTGACATTTAATTTACTGAAAACAGTCTTTTGTTCAGTAATGCGAATTTTGATAGTGTTTTGTCTTTGTTTATTTTTGTGTTATATCCAGTGTTTCATTTGTGGTTATAACATTTTATAAATATCCTGATGATGGGAGAGATGCACACTCTCAAAACGTTGATATCTAATCATTGTTTCACCTGGCTGGCTGCCCAAGAAGAAAGTGAAAAAATTGCATTTGTTGTTTATTGAGCTATTTTCCAAGAAATATATTGCGACTTTGTGGGTTCGTAGAATTAAAAGTCCAATTTGCAGAAATTCAAAATGTTCTTTATTTTTATAGAAACACACTTTGGTCAACCCTTACAGTAGCAGAATTACGTAAAATACACAATTACTTTCTTCGTCACTTCTGCACACGTAAACAAACAAAAGAGTTCATTTTCAAAACACAGCTGCAGGCACACGAGTCAGCAGCGAATACGGCTCTCTTAAAACTCAACTAACTGCGGCTTCCTTTTATAAGTCCATTCGTGGTTCAAAAAGTTTGTGGAATGTTCTGTCACAATCAAGACGGTACCAGACGAAAGACGAACCTTCCAGTTATCTATCTTTATCTATTTCGTCAAGATTTTTATATCCGCACTGCACCTTCCAGTTATCTATCCTTATCAGTTTCGGCAAGCTTTTTATCTCGGCGCTGCACCTTCCAGATATCTATCTTTATCTGTTTCGGCAAGCTTTTTATCTCGGCGCTGCACCTTCCAGTTATCTATCTTTATCTGTTTCGGCAAGCTTTTTATCTCGGCGCTGCACCTTCCAGTTATCTATCCTTATCTGTTTCGGCAAGCTTTTTATATCCGCGCTGCACCTTCCAGTTATCTATTTTTATCTGTTTCGGCAAGCTTTTTATCTCCGTGCTACACCTTCCAGTTATCTATCTTTATCAGTTACGGCAAGATTTTTATCTCCGCGCTGCACCTTCTAGTTATCTATCTTTATCTGTTACGGCAAGCTTTTTATATCCGCGCTGCACCTTCCAGTTATCTATCTTTATCTGTTACGGCAAGTTTTTTATCTCCTCGCTACACCTTCCAGTTATCTATCTTTATCTGTTACGGCAAGCTTTTAATCTCCTCGCTACACCTTCCAGTTATCTATCTTTATCTATTTCGTCAAGATTTTTATATCCGCACTGCACCTTCCAGTTATCTATCCTTATCAGTTTCGGCAAGCTTTTTATCTCGGCGCTGCAGCTTCCAGATATCTATCTTTATCTGTTTCGGCAAGCTTTTTATCTCGGCGCTGCACCTTCCAGTTATCTATCTTTATCTGTTTCGGCAAGCTTTTTATCTCGGCGCTGCACCTTCCAGTTATCTATCCTTATCTGTTTCGGCAAGCTTTTTATATCCGCGCTGCACCTTCCAGTTATCTATTTTTATCTGTTTCGGCAAGCTTTTTATCTCCGTGCTACACCTTCCAGTTATCTATCTTTATCAGTTACGGCAAGATTTTTATCTCCGCGCTGCACCTTCTAGTTATCTATCTTTATCTGTTACGGCAAGCTTTTTATATCCGCGCTGCACCTTCCAGTTATCTATCTTTATCTGTTACGGCAAGTTTTTTATCTCCTCGCTACACCTTCCAGTTATCTATCTTTATCTGTTACGGCAAGCTTTTAATCTCCTCGCTACACCTTCCAGTTATCTATCTTTATCTGTTACGGCAAGCTTTTTATCTCCGCGCTACACCTTCCAGTTATCTATCTTTATCTGTTACGGCAAGCTTTTTATCTCCTCGCTGCACCTTCTAGTTATCTATCTTTATCTCTTACGGCAAGCTTTTTATCTCCGCGTTGCACCTTCCAGTTATCTATCTTTATCTGTTACGGCAAGATTTTTATCTCCGCGCTGCACCTTCTAGTTATCTATCTTTATCTCTTACGGCAAGCTTTTTATCTCCGCGCTGCACCTTCCAGTTATCTATCTTTATCTCTTACGGCAAGATTTTTATATCCGCGCTGCACCTTCCAGTTATCTATCTTTATCTGTTACGGCAAGATTTTTATCTCCGCGCTGAACCTTCCAGTTATCTATCTTTATCTGTTACGGCAAGCTTTTTATCTCCGCGCTGCACCTTCCAGTTATCTATCTTTATCTGTTACGGCAAGATTTTTATCTCCGCGCTGCACCTTCTAGTTATCTATCTTTATCTCTTACGGCAAGATTTTTATCTCCTCGCTACACCTTCCAGTTATCTATCTTTATCTGTTACGGCAAGCTTTTTATCTCCGCGCTGAACCTTCCAGTTATCTATCTTTATCTGTTACGGCAAGATTTTTATCTCCGCGCTGCACCTTCTAGTTATCTATCTTTATCTCTTACGGCAAGATTTTTATCTCCTCGCTACACCTTCCAGTTATCTATCTTTATCTGTTACGGCAAGATTTTTATCTCCGCGCTGCACCTTCCAGTTATCTATCTTTATCTGTTACGGCAAGATTTTTATCTCCGCGCTGAACCTTCCAGTTATCTATCTTTATCTGTTACGGCAAGCTTTTTATCTCCGCGCTGCACCTTCCAGTTATCTATCTTTATCTTATACGGCAAGATTTTTATCTCCTCGCTACACTTTCCAGTTATCTATCTTTATCTGTTACGGCAAGCTTTTTATCTCCGCGCTGCACCTTCCAGTTATCTATCCTTATCTGTTACGGCAAGATTTTTATCTCCGCGCTGCACCTTCCAGTTATCTATCTTTATCTCTTACGGCAAGCTTTTTATCTCCGCGCTGCACCTTCCAGTTATCTATCTTTATCTGTTACGGCAAGATTTTTATCTCCTCGCTACACCTTCCAGTTATCTATCTTTATCTGTTACGGCAAGCTTTTTATCTCCGCGCTGCACCTTCCAGTTATCTATCTTTATCTGTTACGGCAAGATTTTTATCTCCGCGCTGCACCTTCTAGTTATCTATATTTATCTCTTACGCCAAGCCTTTTATCTCCGCGCTGCACCTTCCAGTTATCTATATTTATCTGTTACGGCAAGATTTTTATCTCCTCGCTACACCTTCCAGTTATCTATCTTTATCTGTTACGGCAAGCTTTTTATCTCCTCGCTACACCTTCCAGTTATCTATCTTTATCTGTTACGGCAAACTTTTTATCTCCTCGCTACACCTTCCAGTTATCTATCTTTATCTGTTACGGCAAGATTTTTTACTCCACACTACACCTTCTAGTTATCTATCTTTATCTCTTACGGCAAGCTTTTTATCTCCTCGCTACACCTTCCAGTTATCTATCTTTATCTGTTTCGGCAAGATTTTTTACTCCACGCTACACCTTCTAGTTATCTATCTTTATCTGTTACGGCAAGCTTTTTATCTCCTCGCTACACGTTCCAGTTATCTATCTTTATCTGTTTCGGCAAGCTTTTTATCTCGGCACTACACCTTCCAGTTATCTATCTTTATATGTTTCGGCAAGCTTTTTATCTCTACGCTGCACCTTCCAGTTATCTATGTATATCTGTTTCGGCAAGCTTTTTATCTCTGCGTTGCACTTTCCAGTTATCTATCTTTATCTGTTTCGTCAAGATTTTTATATCCGCCCTACACCTTCCAGTTATCTATCTTTATCTGTTTCGGCAAGCTTTTTAGCTCGGTACTGCACCTTCCAGTTATCTATCTTTATCTGTTTCGGCAAGCTTTTTATCTCGGCGCTGCACATTCAGTTATCTATCTTTATCAGTTTCGGCAAGCTTTTTATCTCGGCACTACACCTTCCAGTTATCTATCTTTATATGTTTCGGCAGCTTTTTATCTCCACGCTGCACCTTCCAATTATCTATCTTTATCTATTACGCCAAGCTTTTTATCTCCGCGCTGCACCTTCCAGTTATCTGTCTTTATCTGTTATGGCAAGTCTTTTATCTCCGCGCTGCACTGTCTGTCTCTTTGTGCCCTTCGGTCGCGCCTCCTCGGAACAATGCAATCGGCGACAATATGTACTCTCATAGAGGAGTATTAATTGACTTAAAAATACAGTTATATAAAATCTGACTGAGGATGGTGGTTGGTTGGTGGTGTAGCTTATTCAATTATAACATCTTGGAGAATTTAGTTGAACATTTCACTCTACTAAGCTTAAAATTCCACCCTAAAGAGGATTTTAAATGCAGAAAAGTTCTAAATGTTCCACAACCAGAAACAGTTCAAAATTTACTCATATATTTAGCTTAGAATTCTGTTGAGGTTCTTATATTGAATTTTTATAATTTTAATTGTTATGAATATTTAATAAAGTTACTAAATTTCAAAATATGATAATTTGCACTCTCATGAATTTCTCTTGAATAAACAGTTTTTTACATATGGATATTCGTTTATATATTTTTCACAGTTTTCTCAAATGAGAGGTTCTTATTTATGCTTATTTTTGTCATCCCAATCAAACAAAGACAATGGTTTTCCGAAGCTTTGGAAGCAATATTCATATCCAGTGTCACAAGCCACAAGTAGGCTGCATGGTATCTTCCTAACGCTTCTTTCTGTGCGCGACTCTTCACCTTGTCTATACGTGTGTATGTAGTGAACGCATTCCTTTCAGAGTTCATAAGGCCAGAACATAACAATATATATCCTGAAATAGCTGACAGGAAAATTATGACGTAGATAGATTAATAAAAACACTGGTGTCTTCTTTAATACCGCCACAATTTGGTTGCATAATCTGGTATTATAGTTTATTTATAGCACGATTAAGTTATGTCTTTTTAAAAGGAGACTGGATTTAAAGTTTGCGAAGAATAAGTCTAGGACAGATGGCTACATCGTGATGTTCCTCTTTAAACTGGGTGTACAAATGTGTTTGTGTGTGCGTGTGTGTACAGAAGACAGAGAGATAGGGGAGGGAGAGAGAGGGAGTGACTCAATAATCTAGTTCTCTGTGCCAGAAGCCCCAAGTATTTCAAGCATCATAAGAGCGTGTATCCATGCGCGACATGGGTTTGAGAGGGAAAACAGATGTTTCAAGGATTCGTCATAATGCCCAACTTGATCAAAAGGGCAAGCACACCGAGAGTTAGTTGCTTTGACAAGAATCATAAAATGTTCCGACCAAGACAAACTTCTCAGTTACACCCCTCCCCCGCCTCAAGCGCTGTGGGCGGGAATGAGCTACAGCGGCGCGAAAATATTCCTTTCTCTCTCTTTGCCACTTCTCTCCATCACATTCACAATTGGGTTTGATGTGCACGACGCCACTCACTTGTCTTCTGTCATGTGTATAGCAAAGCAGTGTCCACCTGTGTTTTGTTTACAGACACTCCAAACTTTTTCCTAACGTGCTACCAACGGTCTTATTTCGCGGTACAGGAATATGCTAACCTTTGGTTCGTGAGTTCAATCTTAGTGAAGGACGGTTTTGTAAACACCCTTATTATGGCTTCTTTTTGAAGGAAAGTAAAGCCAGTTTTGCCATCTGGTTAAAGAACCGCAAGCTGATAACGAAGTCTCTGAACAAAATTAAGACATATTTGACGCCTAAGATAAAATGGAACTGAACCACAGCCCCATATACAAAAAAAAAAAAAAAAAAAAAAAAAAAAAAAAAAAAAAAAAGCTACTAAGACGCACACAGTCATATTAGAAGTTAAAATAAAAAAATTATTAAATTAAATCTAAATACTGTACAGTGCGATCCAGATCAGAGAAAATATTGGATGTGTCCTCTACCAGCCTCTTTGGACCGTTGTTCCACTTTCTTTGATAGGACTATAGAC
Organism: Mantis religiosa; assembly: GCA_030765055.1. NCBI lineage: Eukaryota > Metazoa > Arthropoda > Insecta > Mantodea > Mantidae > Mantis > Mantis religiosa. Next base: position 209,853,552 of record CM060949.1, on the reverse strand, counting down.
ACTAAAGTTTATATGGGTATCTTCAATACATTTGTGGAGCAGCTGGATGATATCGAATTGAGAGAAGATTATTTCCAGCAAGATGGTGCAACGCGCCATACATCTGATACCATGTAACTTGTAACCACTTTCTTTGACAATCGAATAATCTCAAAAGGTCTGTGACCTCTCAGATCCCCTTACCTAACCCTCACCGGAGTTTTATTGTAGCGGTATCTATAACATAGAGTGTACAAGAATAAACCACGGACAATTGATCTTCGAAGGAATCCATTCGAACAGAGATAAGTAACATTGGCGAGGATACTCTCCGTAAAACTTCAGAGAATATGGTGAGACCAGTACAAACATGTGTAGATGCTGGTGGAGGACACTTCCAACATTTCCTCTGATATGTAAATAGTGTAATATAATCTCCCAATTGTGCATTATATTCTCCCAAAGTTGCACCTGTGTTCTATTATTGGTTCAAAACTTATGCCCTATTGAAATGGTTCAGGTTTATATGGATCACACTGTACTTTAATGCATTACAAAACCTGCGTATCGTTTTTAATTTACGTCCTCCAACTTTTAGACATATTGGGCGATGAATGTAATGGGTGAAGTAATGCTCCAATGTGTCTGGGGTCCATTGAGCTTAGAGTTACCCGACATTCGTCTTTCAGGATAAGGGAAAACCCTAGAAAAATCCTTAATCAGTAACTCACCGTGATTGAGATCCGAACTCGGGACCTCTTGAACGGGCGGCAGACACGCTACTATCTACACTACCGAGGTGGGCTGCGTAGCTCATTGTATATGAGAACCCCTAGTGGTATACTCGGTAATTATGAGTCAGTTGGAGCATTTAATGTTATGCCGGTATGTTGGCCAAGGTAGCTCAATGGCTTGGAGCAACCGTACGGTAATCCGTGGCTCAACCCAGGCTATGGCATTGAATGTTTCACTATCTACGTTACTAGAGGATCCTCAGGCCGAACTGCTGAGCCCCTCCCGTTGGGGAGCTGTTCGGATTGGGTTGGACTCGAGGGGCAGTGTGTTCCCGACACCCACGGGGAATGGGGTACCTTCGGCCAGGCTACGGCCGCCTGGAGGGGGTAGAAGGTTGCCTAATAAGTCCCGGGTACTAGCCTGCAGAACTAGTAGAAGGTATGATGATATATATATATATATATATATATATATATACGAGGGCTATCCAGAAAGTAGATTACGTTTTGGAATAAAAAGTAAACAAAGTATAGGAAACAAATTTTATTATATACAGATGAAAGCCACACTCAAATACTACTTTTCGACATAGTCACCATTCAAATTAAGGCATTTATCGTAGCGATGTACGAGCTTGGAAATTCCTTCGTCGAAAAATTCGGCCGCCTGCGCCTTCAACCACTTCGTTACCTCTTCTTGCAGCTGTGCGTCGTCATCAAAACGCTGCATAGCCAGCCACTTCTTCATTGCTGGGAATAGGTGGAAGTCGCTCGGTGCCAGGTCGGGACTGTACGGCGGATGAGGAAACAACTCCCACTTAAAAGATTCAAGAACTTCACGAGTGACATTTGCCGTGTGGGGCCGGGCGTTGTCGTGAATCAACAAGATCTTAGAGCTCAACATTCCTCTGCGCTTGTTTTGAATGGCTCTTCTGAGTTTTTGGAGAGTTTGGCAATACCTTTGAGAGTTTATTGTAGTGCCTCTTTCCAGGAAGTCCACCAAAATCACACCTTTTCTGTCCCAAAAAACAGTCGCCATCATCTTCCTTGCCGACATTGTTTGCATGCATTTCTTGGGTTTTTGGGGAGAACTTGTGTGCCCCCACTGCATTGATTGCAATTTCGTTTCACAGTTCACGTGTTTCACCCATGTTTCGTCACCAGTAACGATGCGATCGAGTAAAGAGTCACCATCCTTATGGTAAACGTCCAAACAGTTCAACGCTGCAGCCATTCGCTGATTTTTGTGGTCCTCTGTCAAGATTTTTGGAATCCATCTTGCACAAAACTTGTGGTAACCAAGTTTTCGCTGATGATTTCGTGCAACAAACTTCGCGAAATTTGTGGAAAACTCAAAGAAAGTTCCCTTATTGTAAACCTTCGATTTTCACGGACTTTAGCATCGACTTTTTCGACAAGTTCGGCAGTCACTATGCTGGGTCTCCCACTTCGATCTTCGTCGTGAACATTGGTTCGGCCATTTTTAAATCTGATGACCCACTGACGCACTCCACCTTCAGTGATAATGTCCCCATACACTTCACAAAGCTGCCGATAGATTTCTATCGGTTTACAGTTTTTTGCAGTCAGAAACCTTATTACTGGACGCACCTCGCAGCTCGCGGGATTTTCAATTAACGCAGACATTTCAAACCGTCACAGTATCTGAACGGAGCACAGCACGAATCTCTCACTAGCACGGCTAGATGCCGACTGAGCTGCGCAACGCTCTGACCCCAAGATGGCCGCGCTAGCCCCGCCCCTAGCGGAAACAGACGAAAACGTAATCTACTTTCTGGATAGTCCTCGTATATATATAAGGGCGCTCAACTACGGCGGTCATCAGCGCCCTTTAAAAAACTAGTCATGGCAAAAGCCAGATATAAAACTTTCTAAAAGCTATACAAGTGTAACAAACCTATTAAAAATACACGTACATAAAAAACATTAATCAAAACCTACTAAAACTTTCGTTCACTAAATCCTAAACTCTAAACTGGACAAGAATATAAAAACCTTCTCCACGGGTCTCCACGCACGGTCTACACGTGGGTGGGCCTGTTGACCGTCTCCCTCAACCACGAAGAGGAGCCCACACGAGGGAGACTGTTGGCTCGGGGCCCCGGGTGCGCCAAACCCGTACCTACCGAAGTAGGCCCCTGGCTAGATCACCAGGCGGCCCCACCGAGGTTTACGGTAGTCTTTCCTGCGGGGTTGACCGCGTAAGTGGTGTATCCCCTTGTTCCCGTCTTGACGTTGTTGTCAACTGGGCAATTTAAGAAATCAGGTATTACCCGATGGAAAGAGCCCCGGAGTATCCGTCGCTCCCTGTTAAAAGGAGGCCAGGGTCTTTGGACCTACGGATCCAGGACTGATTGGGTAGAACCTCTGCACACAACACATAACTGTGACTCTACCTACCTTCCCGTAGGGCAAGGGATCCGTCCCCTTCAGCTGCCGAGGTGCGGGCGCTGCGCACCACTAGAACTCGTGGTACCTCTGACGTTACTAGAGGAACCTCGAGCCGAACATTCGAGCCCCTCCCTGATAGAGAGTTGTTCGGATTGGGTTGGACTCGAAGGGTCAGTGGTTCTCGATACCCGTGGGAGATCGGGTACGTCTCCGGACGTGTTTGAGGGAAACCATATATTCCCGGGTACTAGCCTGCAAAGCTAGTAGAAGGTGTGCTAGATCACCAGGCGGCCCCACCGAGGTCATATCGGTAGCATTCGTATTTTGGAGTTGGCGTGCGTAAGTGGCGTATCCACTTTCATCCCGTCTTGACTCCACAGCACCAGATTGGGGGTGGTGGATTTGTTAGTCTCTAGGTGTCTAGGTTTTGCCGTATGGAAAATCCCGCGGAGGCGCCGGGCGTCCTTCCGGGACAGCTCAGTAACTTCCTGGTCGTCAGAGGGGTGATCAGTCTTAATTGTGGCCTGGTAGAAACCCGCGAGTTTATATGTGACTCTACCTATCCAAACCATAACTTACACACGGTCAGTGAGAAAGAACGATGAATAAACCTAAAATATTGGGAAATTTTTTGTATTAAAAGGCTAGATTGGGGTGGTGAGAGTTGTTAGAAACAAAAGTTACTATTGTATTTTATTCAACTTTGAGCTGTGTTTAAAGGTTTTAGTCCCCAGCTCATCGAAAAGTTAATTTAACTTTTTTTATTTAATTAACAGCCTAAATTGGCTGGGTATATTCAATATTTAAACAATTAATATTGCATTCTATTCCAGTTATGAGCTATGTTTAAAGTTCATATACACTAGCTTATCATAAAGACAGTTTAAAATCGTTTCCAAAAATGTTTACGGCACGTACAGTAAGTACAGAATTTAGAATCTCCTAAATGCGACAGTCATATGTTACCGCGGAGACATTTCCTCGGTATAAAATAAATAATAATACTTAGAGTGGTTTTGTCCATAGTATGTACTTTGGAAATGGAATGTTTGAGAAGGAAGGAAGTATTAGGCACATGATAGCTGCTGGTTTATAAATTTGCCTACATTAATGAGAACTGCGTGGTCAGCATTAACGGAGTGTGTGTGCTCGATACTCTATGCTGTCCTTTTCGGTGATATATGGCCGATACCGATAGGTAAACAGCTCCGATATCAGGCGTTTGTAGCTATTTTCCCTGCCTTTTGCAAACATGCTGACAGAGTTCCTTTTGGTGGTTTCTTTCCTTTCCTATTTAGCATATCTCTGTATGAAGGACGATTAGCAAGGCTTTCACTACGCCCCAGCCATCCTAAAAACTATTTACACAAAGCTGTATATGTCAGGCTCATAAAAATTAACCAACACTTGCATTAAGTTATGAAATAAAATCCTGGAGTGCTTCATTCATATGACTCTCACTACAGAGCATGGACACGAGAAAATTCCAGGAGAAACTTCGTGTAAATGACAACGATCCCATTGTTTCGTTTTAGCCACCGCAAGCCAGATTACGGGTGGGCAGGACTTTTTTTCTCTAATTTTACGTCCTCCAAGGATATGTCATATCGGACGGTGGATGAGATGGGTGAAATGATGCTCAAATGTGTCCAGAGTCCATGGAGCTTAGAGCTACCCGACATTCGTCTTTAAGGATAAGGAAAACTCCGGAAAAGACGTATCCAGTTAGCTCACCCTGACCGAGATTTGAACTCGGGACCTCTTGAACGCGAGGCAGACGCGCTACTATCTACGCTACCGAGGCGGACATAGGCAGGAAAGAAAGAGACAGATAGTGGTGCGCAGAATTAGACGCTTGCCGAGAGAGAGAAAGAGACAGAAATGGTTCCGTCTTTCTCTCGCTGCGTCGCGATTGTTATCGAACGATCCGCTGCATTCAAGAAAAATGACTGGAGGTATAAAAACACCGCAAAGTGTTAGAGCGTATTCAGTTGTCAGTTGTTGAGTAGCTGTGCGAATTCTTTTGTTTAAGTGAAACGGGGCGAGTTAGTCGACCTTTTAGGATGCTGTTGCCCATAACATCCCCTAAAAGTATCACAAAGAAATGATTAATATGTGTGAACATAAACAAACAGTAAATATAAATAAATAATAAATAAATAGCCCATAACATCCCTTAGGAGCAAGGGCCTCACACACACTGCTGGGATCAGCCTGGCGTTTCTTACAGGGTAAGCAAATCACTGAAAGATACGAGTTCTTTGTCTATCCTTAATTAATACTGTATCGTTACATCTAGAATTGACTGTAACTCTGGTGATCTCCTGTAACTTTGTGGGTTCGTGAAATTAAAAGTCCAATTGCACAAACTCAAAATGTTCTTTATTCTCACCGAATTACAGTTGGAACACTTGCCGATTACACAGAATTACGTAATGCACAAATACAATTACAATTCGTCAGATCGTCTGTCACAGGTCCACTGCACACTGACAATCACGTACAACTCCTCTGATACACGTACACCGTCTTCCAGTCCGTTTGCTCACTCGGCGCTCCTCACAGCTGCTCACAGCTTAACTCTTCTCCGGCTCGGCACGTCGCTCATATAAGACCAACTAACCTACCTAGAAGGTTTCGGGTTAGATGAAATATCCTGGATGTTCGAGAACTCAGGGGAGGGGAAAGAGACGTCACAGTGGCCTGCGATCCCTTCAGTTGGCGCTACAAGATAAATGGGTAGGCGCGGCCGAATGCTTCCCGGCCCTCACTCGGCCGTCAGTTGGCCGTGCCTGGGTGACAATAGTGTAGATGGTAGCGTGTTTGCCTCACGTTCATGAGGTTCCGAGTTGCAATCTTGGTCAGCGTGAGTTACCTGTATAAGGTTTTTTCCAGGGTTTTCTCTTATCCTGAAAGAAGAATGTCGGGTAATCCTAATTTCCATGGACCCTGGACTCATTTGAGCATTATTTCACCCATTTCATTCATCGTCCGATATGACAGCGTTGGGGGGTGTAAATAAAAAAACAATTATGGTGACTTAGGTGTTACATTGGCTACTGAAAATGATTTTAAAATGTTTAAGAATTCACAGGCTGTCAGAAAATTAAAGATGTAGAGTTTAATTTTTATATAAGTTGTATCTTAAATGTATAACATTTTAACTAGAAAAATTAAGAAAAATTTGAGAAATTAAAAAATTAACCGAATAAATTCCCAACGCAAGTGTAGCTTGGAATGGGAGATTTATGAGAATTTTTATTTCCATATTTGAAATCATTGGTCTTTAATAATGAATTTCGAATGTATCCAATTTTTGAGAAAATTCAGCAAATTTTTGACAAAATGAAGAATTAACTGAATAATTCCCAATATAATGTACTTTAAAATGAGGGAAGTATTTTTGAAAATTTTCTTTTTGAATCTTTGAAATCATTGGAATCTAATAATAAGTTTAGAATTCATCCAAAATTTTGAGTTTTCTGCCCACAGTCAAAAAGATATTAATATATTGATACAGATTTTTCGGTTTAATTTTTTTCCCAATCTGAGATTCACAGTAGCATTCCCGGTGAATTATAGCTTTAATCTTTTTCCTAAGAATGTAATAATTCATCACCTTAATAACAATCATCCTCCTAAAGGTAACGTAAGCCTGATATAGAGGCCTCTGAGCAGAATTAAACGGCCATTCATGACCAACATAGAATGACAGGCGGAGCACTACAGTAGTTAAGGAGGGTCCACAAAAACATTCTGTCCAGTAATTACTTCGTAAAAAAGTAAAAATACGGAAAGGGACCCCGGACTCATTTGAGCATCATTTCACCCATTTCATTCATCGTCCATAGGAGTTAACGTTGGAGGACGTAAATAAAAAAGTAAATAAAAAGTCCTGGTGGCTTAGCTGTTACATTGGTTACGGAAAATAATTTTAAAATGATTAAGACTTCACAGGCTTCTGTCAGAAAATTAAAGATATGGATTTAAATTTTTATGTAAATTATATCTTAAATGTATAGCATTTTAAATAAAAAAATAAGAAATTTTGGAGAAAATGAAAAATGATTGAATAATACCCAAGATAAATGTAGTTTGGAATGTGTGATTTTGTTAGAGAATTTTCTTTTTGCATCTTTGAAATCATTGGGATTTTATAATCAGTTAAAAGTTTATCCAAATTTAAAAAAGGTTAAGCAAATTGTTGATAAAATGAAAAATCAACCAAATAATTCCCAAGATAACTAGTTTTAAATGTGGGGATTTTTTTTGAAAATTTTCTTTTCGCATCTTTGAAATCTCTGGAATTTATTAATAAGTCTAAAATCTATCTAATTTTTGAGAAAATTCTGCAAATGTTTGAGAAAATGAAAAAATGACTAATTATTTCCCAAGATAAGTGCAGTTTGAAATGGGGGATATTTTATAAAATTCTATATTTTCATATATGAAATAATTGAAATTTAATAAGTTTAAAAAATATCCAATTTTGACAAAATTAAGCCAATTTTTGAGAAAATGAACACTCAACCAAATAATTTCCACGAAAAGTGTACGTTGAAATGGGTGCATTTTGTTTTGGAAAATGTTCTTTTTGAAGCTTTGAAATCATTGGAATTTAATAAGTTTAAAGTTTTCCAAATTTGAATTAGCTGCCCAAAGTTAAAAATATATTAATATATTGTTACAGATTCTTCTTTTTCTGTTCGCTCCGTTCTGAGATTCGAAGTAGGCATTCCCGGTGAATTGTCGTTTTAAACTTTTTTCTAAGAATGCAATACTTCATCTGCTTACTAGCAATCGTCCTCCTAAAGGGAGCGTAAGTCTTATAGAGAGGCCTTTGAGTAAAATAAAACTACCATTCATGTCCAACATAGAATGGCACGCAAAGCACTACAGTAGTTAAGGAGGGTCCACAAGAAAAAATCTGCTTAGTAGTTACTTGGTGAAAAAAGATAATAATGCCTATTTTTAATTGATTGTTAGAAAACTATATTTCAGGTGAAATATTTGTTCCAAAATTTCGGATGAAATGAAATACATGCTCTGCTGCTAAGTGATGTTTTGTTTTTAACTAATTTTTAATCACGTGTCTTATACATCGACATTTTAGGTGACCTGCAAAACTTTCAGCTACAAGGTATCACCTGGTAGAAGAAGCAATAATCTTTTTCCAATGTGATGTTACAAGAATAAAGTTAAACGGTTTGTGTGTCAAGCACTAAATTATTTGCATTTAAAGTGTGTAGCGCTGGCTTAGGAAGACAATTTAAAATGCCTGGTATAAGCTATTTCGCATAAACAGCGAACAAAGCAAGTATTTTCACTTTAGTGTAGGATTGTCCGACGATCTGGACAGTGATAAATGGCTCTCTCAGATACAGAGATAAAAAAATGTTCCTAGCAGGATAGACTGAAGAGCATATAATGCAAAATTCAATATTAAAAGCAGTTAGGAAAGCTAGGAGGGTTGGGAAAAAAGCGAAAACGTAGAAACAGACAATGATAGATTAAGCGAGCATTAGCCAAGGGAATAAAGAAACATGTTTGTATATTGAATTCAAATAGTGCACAGAGAAAGTACTGTTGGATTTATATAAAACGTTAAGGCAAAATATAACAGTAAATAAATCCAGGTGCTCAAATTGGAATGGCAGGCATCGACTCTATCAGTCGATTAGGAGAAGTAAATAGGGGATCTACGGGGTGAAGGCGTATTGACCTTCAGGTGACCAGCGCTGTGATTGTCCCTTATCAGGTCTTATCTTTTTTTATTTTATTTTATTCAATGATCGATCAGCAGTACATGCTTTACAGATCCTTGTTGGCTAATTGAATCTCTATGAACTATATAATAACATGTAAGGAAAACCAAGTTGGCTCCTATTATCTTCTTAACACTCTGAAACAAGAGAAAAATAAGTTAATTAAAACAAACAAGTAATCAAAGAGGTAAGAACAATAGTCATTGTGAAACAATATTAATAGTTTTTTCAATCAGAGTCACTAAGGAGGAGATCCTGTGGGAGTCGTCTCTTCAGGCGCGTGGGCTGACGGGTTCGTACGCCGATGTCGTACATCACAGCTCCTGGAACATCTGGCAGGTTTGAGAAGAAGAGAGAGGCGATCTGACGTATGTACTGGTGAAGAGGAAGGAGACCAAGTTCTTTATGCAGTTGTTGATTTCTAACGTAGGGGCATCCAGGTCTTGTCTGGTCGAATAGAAGAGTGAAATATTATTATGTGTTTCAAATGGGAAGGTGTTTAACCTTGAGCGCAACTACGTGAAAAACCAATCGGAGTCATGCGGTGTTATCGTATTGCCTTCCCGCTAATTGGTGTGTGAGAAGCTCCAACCTAATCAATCTGTATGAAATACTATTCACGCCAAGAGAAAAATTCAGATTTTGCCAAAACTGTTCCATTTGAAAGATAGAGAGTATTGTATCTAACATAACAATGAAAAACCCCATATTTTTACCTCAAATAGTTTCTCTAATACAAATAAATTAAACACTATTACCTGTATTATAACAATAAATCGCGACGTAAGCACTGTATGAATATCATTATTGGTTGGCATGTATGCGTGTACGCATATTTCTAATTATTCAGTACTGAAACGTAAATACTTTACAAGACGTGATAAAAGAATTACTTTGAGTAAGCCGATTCGAGCGAGGGGAAACAAAAAATTTCGTGCTGCCCTGGCAGAACGTGTCTGGTAACATTATATCTTTGTTTATGAATGGTTCGTAATCTCTATTTACTCTAGAGAGTTCAAATTGGTTGGTGTGTATATATGTACATATACTTTTAATTACTCAGAACTTAAATTTAAACTACTGCATGCCGTGATAAAAGAATGACTGTGAATAAATCAAGGTGTTAAATTCGAGAAAGAGAAAGCACTACATTTCCTGTTAGCCCATGGAATGTTGTATGCTTATGTTTATGAATGAATGCTGGATAAGTAGTGTTTATTTACTCTGGAAAGTTCAGATCAATATCATTCACTTGTTCTTTACACAACAGTAGAGTAAGAGTTACATAGTTGCAATGGCGTCTTGCGGTGAATTTAGTGGCGAGTCAAAAAGACAATTATTGCGAAGTCAGGCTCGAGGTATTGTCCTTAAGGTGTACACGTTCTTCAAAAAATAGGGCAATGAGTAACATAGAAATCAGCTCGATTTCAAAAATGCTCAACAGCTACCTGCTGAAGCGTGTGGCGTAGGTAAAACAAGTGTGTCCCGAATTTGGATTAGAAAAACAGGTAATTCTTAAACTATAATTATAGTTATAGTATTTAAAAATATATACACAATTTGCGAAAATATTTTTTCCAATTTTGATTTTGGCAACTGCATCATTGTAAACACGTGTAAAATATTACTTGCTTACCCTTACGTCTGCGCCAAGCAGTCCTGCATGTTGTATGTGTGTGCGAGAGAGAGGGAAATATGAAAAGAGAGGGGTAACAAGTTGGCAACGCTTAGTGTGATACGGCATCTGAATAGCTGGACTCCAGAACCCTTCCCATTTAAAACGCATAAAAGTAAGTTGATGTACAGTAAGTTAACACAAACAGAGCGATTTGATATGCTTTCTCGCCTGCCGATGTAACATATCTGTGTTGCGAATTTTTTTCCGATACGCTTTCTCGCTTTGTATGTGCCCATGACAGAACGCCCTCCTGCAAGGGAAGGGTGTGATGAAAGGGTACAAAGAGTGGCCATAACCGAGGAGAAGTAGCAGAAGAGGGCAGGGGTTTAAAAGCCACAGATCAAGGTTCCCCTGTGGACATACACTTTCCTTGCACGACCCGATTTTCGGAGACTATACTGGGGTACAAGATTTATAGGAGGAAGAAATGAAGTCAAGGAGCCAAGGAGGCCACAAACACAAACACTCGCGGAGGTCGTTAACTTTTCCTGACATAAAATTGGCTGATTCTTTGGATTTGAGTGGATACCAACACTACACATATGATAACCTTGGACTTTGGGGCTAACCTCTCTCCACCACGTGATGACCGGACCCACTTCTCAGGTGGAGGCACCCAGTGGGCGCTGTCCATTACCTCAAATGATAGGGTGACAGTGAAGATGACGGTGAGGCGAGAGGACCTAAAGCTTATCCGTGGACTCCGAACCACGTTGGGTATAGGGGACACTTCACATGTGCTAGACAGTTGTGAAGGCGTGGAAAGGGCTGAGTTAAAATCGCCACCCCAGCGCCGGGAATCAAACTCGGGACCCTTAACACGGGAGCGACGAACAAAACCAGTGCACTACCCCGGCGCCTCTTTGGTGATATCATCACCATCACCACCATTATCATCATTATCATTATCAGTATCATTATTTTTACCAAGATTCAGCTAGTGACTGAGGAACTCCTCGAAAAAAAAAGAGAACACGTGTGCCAGCAACAATCGAACCGACGACCTCCTGAATGTGTTATACTATCAAGAACACCTCTCGCCTAGTAGTTACAATCCCATAGAAGGAAGAGAGGAAGTGAACGAACAAGGAGGCCGCAGTCGCAAGGATGCACGGGGTCTTTAACATTTCCTCACGCGAAGACTCAAACCACTACTTTAAGCTGTCCATGGAGGGTAAACGGGCACCCTCTGGTATCCAAAAGAAATTTTGTTTTAACCAATCGTATTATTTAGTCGGCAGCACCACACGCCACCAAACTGTATGACAGCTAACACATGCAAATTTAAACGAAGTGAGGGTGAAATTATGTCGTGGTTCATATATTAGAAACAAATCAGGATTCATAGGAAATCGTCGCCAGTACGTTCCGATTAGGTAAGTAAAGCTTTCAAAAGCAGTTTTAAAAATTGTGCATGGTTTCATCCTATGTTAGCGGCAGACACACCGTAAGCACGGGCAAGCAAAACATCGCGCAGCCGGTTAGGATGTTTTTGGGTCTTTCGGTAGATTGTGAGCTAAGTACTGTCTGCTCACCACAAGAAGGGTAGCGGGAAATGAAGATTAGAGGTACTGCTCAATTAGTGTGGAGCCAAATTACCCAAAAACCTAAAGGCAACAACAACAGTATTTTAACTTTTCTAGTATATCCCAATAATAAGAAACCTCCACAAATATATCCTAGAAAATGCAGCCAGAGGACGGATTTCTCTTGACATTTAATCATTCCTGCCACGTCTATGAGATTTAGAACCATTTGTACTTTAGAAACCTGTTTGGAGTTGTTCTCTGTGGTGACACAAAGTTTCTCTTGTTAGACTTCAAGTTTCATTCCATCATCAGTTGCTAGGAAACTTTTGCTGCAGGGAACAGCGGTACAGAGAGAATGAAATTGACAAGTAGCAAAGGATTTGTCAACAACAGATAAATCCTTATGCCAGGTCCTTAAGAAGACATCTGAATTTAGTACTTCAAGATGCCGAAAGGGAAGGATGCCTAAGACACGAGTACGTGTACTTAAGATGGGATTTTTAAAAAAGAGGTTTAGCAGAGGCTGATTCATAGTTATGGTCAATTCTTTTATTTAGCTTGTTGCTAAAATATACTGCTAATTATGTTTATTTATTTCCCGATGTAAAGTAATTTTTATCATTAGCACAAAATTGGATTACAGAGCTGTTGTCTATAATTAAGCAAAGCCAACAGCACTTAGAATGCTAGACAGTTCAAAATTCTGCTTTACGAATAATTTTGGGAGCTTACTGAACTAGCCCTTACAAATAGAGGCCAATGTACTCCCACTACAAATCCGAAGGAAACAACTAAGTATAGTTTATGCTCTAAAGACAGCCGCAACTCCAAATTCAAGCACCTATATCTATGAGAGCTGTTCAATAAAGAATTATCATTATATTTTTTCGGTCATAATTTTTGGCACTAAAGTTCAATCTTATATATTCTGTTAGCTTAATGTGAAACAAACACGCCGAAGTAGTTTCATTGTTGATACTCCTGGTTCCCGCCTGTGAGAACCACGCAAGTTCAGACATGTTCAGTATCGCCTACCGCTGCAATGGAGGTAACATGCAGTTAAAGTTGATGTTAGAGGAAGATCGGGAGTTTCTTTCAAACGTAATCACTGCTGATGAAACTTGGCTACCTCATTTTCATCCTGAGAGCAAACAGCAAAGCTCAGTGTGGAAATCTCCTTCATCAACAACCCACCTTAAAAGTAAAAGTGGTTGCTTCTGCTGGGAAAGTTATGGTCATCTCATTCTTTGATATTCATGGAATGGTTTATCAGCATGTTGTACCTGCACACACATCAGTAACTGGACAATACTACAGGAATGTCGCCCGCCTTGGCAGCGTGGTGGTAGCATGTCTGCTTCACATTCAAGAGGCCCCGAGTTCGCATCTCGGTCAGAGTGAGTTACCTGGATATGGTTTTTCCGGGGCTTTCCCTTATTCTGAAAGACGAATGTCAGGTAACTCTGAGCTCCATGGACCCCGGACTCATTTGAGCATCATTTCACCAATTGCATTCACCGTTCGATAAGGCTTAACGTTGGAGGACATAAATTGAAAAAAGAAAGGGGGGAAAGCTGCAGGGATGTCCTGAAGACATTGGAAATCCATATCAGGCGCAAAAGACCACATTTCCATGAAGCAGGCTGGATGCTGCTCCACGATAAAGCGGGGCCGCATATTGCCAATGGTTTTTTTTTCACGCCCGCATTCACACTCTCATTCATACTTCCAGACTCTGGGGAAGATGGGGAATTATCTTGGTCGGAGAAAAATCCCCACCCACACCGTCGGGAATCGAACCCGGGACCCCTAGCACGGTAGGCAGGTGCTCTACCGACTGAGCTACGGGGCCAGCCGTTTGCCAAATCTTTTCAATGGGAAACTCTAGATCATCCTCCATACAGCCCTGATCTTGCGCCCAGCGACTACCATTTGTTCCTGCACTTGAAGAAACATCTGAGCGGTCAGCCTCTTCAAGACGATAACGAAGTCAAAACAGTTGTGATACAGTGGTTAACCATCAGGCGACAGAAATATATGAGGAGGGTATTCAAAAACTGGTGCCACGTTATGACAAGTGCCTCAATATTCACGGAAATTATGTAGAAAAGATAATAAGGTACAGGCTTTCATGTAAAAATAAAATTATTGCCTTATCTATACAGGTCTTTTTTTAATGCCAAAACGGTGCTGACTTAAAGAAACATGCCTCGTGTATATATTTGTAATTTACGTCCTCCAACGTTATGTCATATCGGACGGTATCCTAGAAACCGTTCTATTGGATATGCAGCTTTTAATTTTTTATTTTTTATTTTTATTTTTTAAACATCAATCCATTTGAAACACGTAAGTGCTCCATCGTTATAACCTATACCTTGAAGTATGCAATAAACCTTTTAACACCGGTCAATCTTTATACGAAGAAGAAGCAAGAGGAATTCCGATGATGACAAATAATTAAGAAGAACGAGGAAGCAGTGCCTAGTCGTAAAGTCTGCTTTGATCCACCCCTGACACGTCGATGATTTATACGAAGCAATACAAAAGAGATAGAATGCAGTAGTGAACTTAAAGAGGAAGAGAGATAGAGCATTTAGTTCAATGACAGGCCGCATTGCCTCATTTATCTTCCCCCGCTCATCCATCCTACATCAAAGGGTTATGTCTGTTCTTTTTTTTTTATTTATTTCCGAATCACTAAATAGGAGCTGCACGTGTGTTGTATATTGTTTTTCAAAGCGATACACGTAGCTCGGCTCCCAAACAATGTTTATCTCCGAGGACAAACATTAAAACTCTTGTCCCACCGCCGCCGTCGACTGCTACACGTGACTCTGACGTTACTACTTATTTATGACGTGTACATTTGTTTCATGTTCTCTTGTTTCTGGTCATGTGAATCCGTTTGTATTTTCCCCCTTCTTATTTTGCTTCAGGCTTTACGTGTTTTATAGCTGTATAGTCAATTGACGTTTGATGATACGCCAAGGATAAATTTTCATCGCCCATATCACAACATCCTGATTATCGAACGAATGCTTTCATAATGCTAGTAAATAAATAAACAACATATTATGATGGACAGTCAAAAAGTGCTACTATGCTTTCCCAATTGTTTCTGCTGTATAAATAAAAGATACACTGATACTTTTGTTCGAATTCCTACTATAAAAATAGTTATTTCTTTACACTTCGTCTGGTTTATCTTTTTTTCATATAATTTTTTATTGAGCGATGAGCAGTACAGTGCTTTACAGATCAGAGTGAAAAGAAAGTATTAAAGAACAATAACACTCAGGGGTAGGCTAACAGGCCGCCCCCTAACTACATTAAGTTAGAACTCCAATAATACTCTCTGAGAAATTATGACAATATTGCAGATGTAAGACGGACATCAATCACTAGAATCACTCGAATCAGATGTATCACTTAGAAGCGTGTCCTGTGGTAGTCTCCTGCTGGCGCGTGCGGACGCCGATGTTATAATGCACAGCTCCTGGAAGTTCTTGCAACGTGGACAAGAAACGACGAGCGATCCTGCGAATGTAGTCGTGAAGAGGTAACAGTCCTAGTTCGTGATGGAGCTGCTGATTACGGATGAAACATGGAGCGTTGGTAGCGATGCACATGAAGCGATTCTGTATGACCTGAAGACGACGCAAATGACATCTGTGTGCGGCCCCCCAAACTTGGCAGGCATATGTAATAATCGGACGAGCGAGTGATTTGTAGAGTAACAATGAAGACTGTAGGCCGAGGCTGGAACGGCAAAAGAGGTGAGAGTTTTGAAAGTCATCCGGAGGCCAGTTATATAAGACGATCGATATGAGCACGCAAGGTCAGTCGAGAGTCCAAAAGCACTCCAAGGTATTTAACGTGGGTTGTAGTGGGGAGCCAAGGGACTTTGTTCCTGTAGAGACGCAACGGAGTAAGCGGAGTATATCGGCGAAGAGTGAAGATTTTAGCCTTGGTTTTCTGAGGGTTCAAAGAGATCTGCTAAGTGCTTAACCAATGAGTTAGGCGATCTAAAGAGAGCTGTACTACTTGTTGTGCGTGCTGGAGATTAACATGAGAATAATATAGTACTGTGTCATCAGCGTAAAGAGCTAAAGAAGTCGCAGCTAAGTCAGGAATATCAGAAATGTATATATTAAATAGAGTCGGGGCCAAGATAGAACCCTGTGGGACACCTGTGGTAATATTACGTGGGGATGATAGCATTCCACCAATGCGTACTGAAAAGCTGAGGTCGTAGAGGAAACTGTGGATTAGATGTGATAAGTAATTAGTAAGACCGATGCGGTAGAGCTTAAGTGGTTTATCTTGAAATACTGGAATTAAGAGAGAAAGAGACAGGGAGAAAGAGAGAGAGCTAACTACAGTCCGCTGTGTTGTAGGTAACCCATGACTACCACGACTACAGTCTGATTTTTAAAAGAAGATACGTGAAGGCCACCTTTTCTCCACGTGGGTAGTGCAATGTTGCCCAGTAGATCCCCTTTCTTTATCCTCTCTACACTCCAAACAAACGGGTTCTAGTTATCTCACCTCAACAAAAATATGAACAGTTATTCTGTATTAGCCTACTTCAAAAACAGAAATAAGTTGTTCACACATTCACTGAGTTGTAGGGTCTTCACATGTGTGAGTTCTTTCAAATAATTTATTCCACTATGTAACTAATATTCCATACTTACCGTTATTGTTGCTATGCATCGTAAGTTGACAATCCCACACAGTGGGGTATTTCTCCATAGCAACACATGTAAGCGATGTACGTTCTAAAATCTAACATTTATCATCAATTATATTTACTAATATTTCAGCTAATATCTTAAGTACAGAGGGACCTGTGGAAAGCACAATACTTGCGTTTAACTACACACTTTTGAAAAATCAAAATTCATGGGTTTACTTTGTCACAGGGCAATGAAATTCATACCATCTAACAAGCAACTATTTCTTAATATGTCGATAAAGCAAAACATGTAATATAAATTCATAACTTTTCTCAGAAGCTTTCTAAGATGACGTCAACAAACGAAATTTTCTAAACACATGTTACTATTTAGTTGCACATAACCGCCAGAATTGTTTTCACAAATAATCCAATTTTTTAGGTGAAATAAAATTCTCAGTGATGCATAAAATAACCGTGTTATAATTTTTATATAGTGAAGTATATAGACAAAAAATGTTGAATTTAATTCCATTTTTCTTTCCCTTAAAATTCACAGATTTTAAATTTTTAAAAATTCAAAATGTTTTACCTGAAAATATCTCTAAGGTCATTTCATTAAACATAATGGTTTGTGACCCTAAAACAAGTTTCAGACCTCTAACATAAGTGGTTTCTGAGAAATGTGTATCCAAACATGTAAAATTGCAACTTGTGGGAAAATGCAAAAAACTAAAACAACAGGTTTTTCAGCTAACTCACCAAAAGTTACAACATTCCTGCACCATAATCCTGTACTTTTCTGCACCAGTTTAGATAACAATGATAGCTCTACAATTACAAAACTCTTCTGAGCTTCACTGTTCTCTACGCAAAAGATGTTGTCAACATCTGGATGAATGTGAGACAATTTTTTTCTAGAAGCTGAAAATTTACTGCAACTAGGAAGGTTAGATATACTTTCAATGTCACTTTTTTGTGTTTTGCGACAAAACACTGCCTTTCTCTAACCAGAACACTTTACTCTACCCATACTTATAGCAAAGCTTCAAGTCACCTTGAATAAATAACATTCAAGTCGATAATTTGAACTGTAAACAAAACTGCAACTATAATCCACATGTACTTCAAATGTAAACAATTCGTCATATTGTGAGAGCTTTCTGCAAATGCACATGCAGCCACATCTAGAGCAGAGATACCAACAACAAGCATAAAATTTACCGCATAGCTCTGCTGCAACAAATCACGAAGTTATAAAAATTTCAATGGTTATGTATGTATTTAAAAGGGGGCGTGGACATGGTGACGCCATAGTTAAATCATCATTCAAAGGGCTTAAATATTAAGAATACCTGTAATGCAATATATCCTTGGATTCGTAAAATATTGTAGATTTTTATAAGACATAAAAGAAAAATTCGAATTTTTGAGGCATTCACACGTCCCACTGTCCTTAACGACTAAAATTCAGATTCATATAAATACACATAGTGCAACAAATAATGTGCAACACACATGTGGTAAGAACATAACGGAATCTTGAGAATTGAAAAAAATCGGTGCAAGCGCCTCGTTTTTTCAAACCATTCCTCGTTCCGTATACATTAATATCGCAATATACTATTCAACGCTACCGATATGCCGGAATTTTGACCCACAGGAATTCTTTTACGTGCAAGTATGGAGCTATCGCTTTTGTATAAAAGGAATAAGCTGTTCATTGATAAGGAACAATCCTTCGTCTTCCTGTTGGAAGAATTCTCTAAGAGAACAGACAAATTTTCTAGCTTGGCTATACAATGTAACAACCCGACCGTAAGCTGATCTTTGTCTTGCGCCATGAATCCTCGGTCTTACTTTAATCCTACCGCCACTACGTCTTGCTTCCATAAAAACGTATTTTAATTTTGTTTTAACAAAGGAGGCTAACAATACACAGCACAACTGAATACTCAAGCAAACTCTTTTCCCCGCATACTTCAGTCTGATTTTTAAAATAAGATACATGAAGGTCATCCGGTAAGGGACGGAAAGGGTAAGGGAAGGCCTTTGCTATGGTAACGTAAAAAATGGTTTCCAGATAGGATACACTGGTGATTCACATACTCCTCAGCTCAGTTATCGCTAATTGTATCGGGTAACAGAGTTTGCCTAGTTGTGCTGTGTATTTTTAGCCCAATTTGTTAAAACACAATTAAAATACTTTTTATACAAGCAAGACGTAGTGGCGGTAGGCTAAGAGGTGCACTAAGGAATCATGGCCCAAGGCAAAGATCAGCTTAAGATCGGGTTGTTACATTGTATAGCCAGGTTAGAGAATTTGTCTGTTCTCTTAGGGAATTCTTCCAACAGGAAGACGAGAGTTTGCTCTTTATCAATTAACAGTTTTTTTTTTAAATTTACATCCTTTAACTTTTTAAGCCATATCGGACGATGAATGGAATGGGTGAAATAATGCTCAAATGGACCCAGGGTCCATGGAGCTTAGAGTTACCCAGCATTCGTCTTTTAGGATAAGGGAAAACCCCGAAAAATACCTTATACATGTAACTCACCCTGACCAAGGTTCGAACTCGAGACCTCTTGAACACGAGGCAGACATGCTACCATCTACGCTACAGAGGCGGGCATTCCAGTCATCGTACGATTCAGAATCACTTTTTACTACATTTATAATGGAATTTTCTAATATATCATCAATTAACCCGTCTTTCCTTTTCCAGTACATATCTTTTACCAACTTCACGTGTACACAGGGTGCCTTCCAATGTTCTGGAGTGACTTTTAGTGCTGCATTACGAAGATGTCATATACATCTTGATTCTTTGAATGTCACATTTTGTTTTGCCACTTCAACTTCTATTTGTGCCCATATTAGCATTCATATCAAAGATACGGAGTCAAGGTATGGAGGCCCGCCTTGGTAGCTTGGTGGTAGCATGTCTGCCTCACGTTCAAGAGGTCCCAAGTTCAAATCTCGGTCAGGGTGTTAACTGGATAAGGTTTTTTTCCGGGATTTTCCTTTATCCTGTAAGACGAATGTTGGATAACTCTAAGCTCCGTAGACCCCGGACTCATTTGAGCATCATTTCATCTATTCCATTCATCGTCCGAGGTAAATTACAAAAAAAAAAAAAAAAAAAAAAGGTCAAGGTATGGAGAATATTTCATACTGTTTGAACTTTGTTCCCCTTAATTGACGCAATATTTCCATTATTTCCATATGCCACTGTCGATATAAAGCGCTGTTTATAAATAAGCAAGCGTTGTACTGATTAAAACACTTTTGCTGACAAGGAAATCATGGATATCAGTGACAACGTGTTTACGAAATATCTCACCCCTCTTTTGTCACAGGGAGGGGTAGTGCTATGTAGATTATTTTGTAAGTTAAACCAGTAGAACCGTACTAATGAGGCTATTGTATTTCTCTTTCTTCACCGTCTCACTGTATTTAAATTCCTGTCTTTTCCTGTATTTTAAGACCCTCCCTACTTCTCTTTAATTCTTCATTTTCCTCTCTCTCTAACTAGCCCTAACAACCTCCTTTTCTTCTTCTCTACGCCCTTTTCTCGTGGATTGACAACTGGTGATAGAAGTGTTATTTAAAACAGTGTTAAAATCATTACTGAATCAATTGCCGTAAGTCATTATTCAAACTATACCAATAATTAAAACAAGTAGCAAACATCGATTCTCTCATGTTAGGTACTAGCCGACCATGTTTGTGACACACGCCATTTAAATGATTAGGATAGAAGTTGGAATCGTATGGTGTAAAACAAGATTTATTTATACACTCGCGGAAATTAACACGCTACTTGACTTCGTCTCGCGTGTCAAATCTACCAATTGTGGAAAAAATATGTCTTGATTCTTTAGTAGCCATAAATAACTGGGTCTTATAGTTCACTTCTCTCTGTAACTTGTTTGACATGTCTCAATAAACCTTAAACTACCAAGAAACAGAAGAATAACAAGATATGATAGGAAAAGTTCGAAAGCTTTTACTTACCTCGTTCTTTTATACAGATTGTTTCAAAACGACACCGAACGATTATAGCCATTTCGAAGTTTATAACTTAACTAGTCCGAATTTCGGTGTCGCAGCTTCGAAGTTCTGTTAGGTATAATTTTATGCAGTATTAAATATTACATTATTTTCTGATTAGGCAGTGCAGGAACCACTCAAAAGTTGTTATTGGGACGCACCGGCCACGAAAACAAAAACATTACTCCTTGCCCTTTATCAGTGACCCTAGTCTACCTTTCAGGTAATGGGACAAAGGACAGTTACTTGTGAAAAAGTCGACTAATAACTCGGACAGTTGAAGGTTGCTCTTCAGTGTAAAACTACACATTCCGTCCTAACAGAGAGAATTTTGCGTGTACTTAGCAAATCCAAGCATTATGGAGCGATATACGAACGTCGAAATGACGGATATGGTTTTGATGGATGGAAGAGCTGAAGGGAGTTCAACGAACGCACGATTAATTTAATTTCACTAAAAATATGAACTGTAAAAGTAGTAAATCAATGATAATATTTATTTGTTTAACTTTATTGTACCTTAATTGTACAATACTTTCAACCACTTAATGTAAATAACCACAGCTTTCTTTAGAGTTACAAATGCTTTATTTAGTGTTATCAAACACGTTAAATAAAATGCTCCTCTCATTGTATAAGCCATTTAGTTTTGGTTAATTTATCTACAATTCTTTGATGTTGTTTTCTGTTCTGTTTATCATTTAATGCTTCCATCCTCAACCTCACTAACATTAACTTCCCTTTAAAAGGTATAAGTTGCATATGTCCACCAGCTTATTTGCCATCATGGACTGCTATAACTGAATTTTGGAACACGCTAAACACTCATGAGCAATAATTACGTAACAGCTTCTTTATTGCGGGTTCATAAGCCAAATAAATTCTTAATAGTATTAAGCTACTGAGGAGTATGCCGGTGTGTTTACAAACAGTTACAACACGCGGCACGGCGTGTGACCTATACCTGCAAACTCCGACAGCGGGAGGCACGCGTCATTCTTCCTGTCACTGCCTACTCCACACTCATTTTGGAGCACTTTTTCATGCGGCTCTATTGACTGTAAAACTATCTATATGTGTCACAAAGAAGCAGAGCAACTACTTCTGTATGTTCCATTGGCGTCGTTTTGCAACACCCTGTATAAGGGAAAGGAAGAACAATGTTATGTATTGAAAAAGAATCACAGAAAATTAAACATAATATTGCCGCGAAGCCGTTATCTATGGTAGCGCGGCTAGTGTACACAAAGAGCCTGCAAATAACGATAGCGTTGATAAATAACAGACGGATAGTGTATCACAAAGACAAAGGACTTGCCGGCACAGATAGGATTTAATATTTTGAAGGTTTTAGTGATATATTGATTGAGAGAGAAAGGTTGTTTTCTTATTTCTTCCAGAGACCTCTCGAATTTATCAATGGGGTATTTAAGAGAGCAACGACTCGCTAAGAGTCAATCAGGCGTAAGCGGTAAATAGCTGTAGAGTGTTGTTGTAACGAGAGCTGATTGTTATTGTCATCGATCTTGGTAGACTGTGTGTATGTGACGTAACGTTGTTACGTGAGAACTGAACAGTGTGTTTCTACGGAAATAATGAAGATTTACAATATCTGCAACTCGGACTTTTAATTCTACGAGCCCACAAAGTCAGAATATAATATTTATGGATAGCATTTAATATTCCAACATAGAAAAATAATCGCTGAATGTATCGATAGTTACTTCGATTATTTACGGTTCTTGCATTGGCGAATATCATAGACAGTTGTTAATTATAAAGAATAAAGCATATGGTTACATCGAATACTTTGTAACATTGTATTGTAATAACAACAAAACAATTGGAGGAGCAAATATCGCTTGTTTGTTCTATCCCGTATCTCAGAGGTATTGTCTCTCCCTTATTATTAAGAAAAACAAATAAGTATATAATTGCGGATGGAATGTAACTGTCCACGTTGGAGACGCTTAAGAGATTTTTTTTTGTTGCAATTTATGTCCTCCAACGATTAGTCATATCGGACGGTGAATGAAATTGGTGAAATGATGCTCAAATGAGTCCGGGGTCCATGGAGCTTAGAGTTACCCGACATTCGTCTTTCAGGATAAGGGAAAACTCCGGGAAAAGCCTTATCCAGGGAACTCACTCTGACCGAGATTCGAACTCGGGACCTCTTGAACGTGAGGCAGACATGCTACCATCTACGCTACCGAGGCGGGCTTTAAGAGAGATGGGGAAATAAATAGTAAACAGATAACTTAAGCAATAATGGGAACAGAATTTAGAATATGGAAGACATACTAAAACTTGAAGCATATACCTGTAACAACAATAGGCAGTCTGCCTTTGTCCGTGTGTCTGTTTTACGTTCAAGATGTCCCGAGTTCGAATCTTGGACAGGGTAGGTTATCTGGATGCGCTTTTCCCGCGATTTCCCTTATCTTTAAAGATTAATGTCGGGTAACTAAGTTCTATGGACCCTGGGCTCATTTGAGTATCACTTCACCCTTTTCATTTATCGTTCGATATGACCTAACCGGTGAAACAGTAGACTGTGGGTGAACATCAGAATAACAACTTCCCAGCACAACTTCTTCAAAAGAATGGTACAGTCCCACAAAATGACTGCAGCAACGTGTCTTGGTTTCAATACAAATCACCAAGAAATTAATGTTTGTAAATTGTATTGTACTGCGAGACAATTAGTTACTAATTTAGGGTACATAACAGACAATATTAATGTTTATAGGTTTCCAGCTCTACTTTCATTACATTTTCTAAGTGTTCTGACCTTTTATTCAGTGGAGAAAACAAACTTTCACATAATTTGTGACTGAATCAGGATTTATTATGAATATCTGGTGCTTATTTGAAAGTTGACTGGTCATGCATACGTTAAATTAGGGCAAGAACAGCTTGTACAGACATACAGGAGTAAATCTTTTATTCTGCAACCCTTGTACACAACAAAGAGAGGCCCATGAAAGAGGTAGCCACTCTTGTCCCCAGTTGACTTTATTCATGTCAAAGAAACGTGAAGAAATGTCGTCGTGAGCCAATAACTCAGACTTCACCCCGGCGGAGTTTAGCTGTTTGTATTCATCTCTTCACTTTCAAAAGATTTTCCTTTGCGTTTTTAAGTGCTAGTGGGACTTTAAAGGTAATTTGATGAAGGCGTTTACT